>CM023490.1:83546518-84033199 GCA_013339685.2 Hyalomma asiaticum | reverse complement strand
CAGAAAAGAAAATCAAGTCCCCCACGAAATTGCCCACGAAATATCCAAAGACGCGAGTATTCGATTTTTAAATATAATGCTCGTTTTCTATGCCGTTTTCTATGGTGCTATGAGCCACGAGCTAACAAACTCACCCTTACATTCAACTCCGCTCATCAAAACTCTTTATGGGGGACGTCACCCCATTTTCTTAAAGCAATAGGGGAATATTATTTAGGAGAATCAACTTTCATTGACTGTAACCTTATGTTCCTTTATAACTCACTAACATATTCTTTTTTTACCCTTGTCGTTCATTGATACGATTGTGCGGCTTTTCATAATGTGGTTGGATATTGTTGCATTCGTTATTTCGGGATCTTTTCTACCTGAGTGCCCGCCCGAATTGTTTCATGAATGACTGATATTTGCCTAGACGTAGTGCCTGTGTAAAACAAAGATCAATTTGGACCCACACTAGCCTATCGGTCCATTCTGTAAACCCTATGGCAAAAAGAAAGAAATAAAGTTCAGTTAAAAAGAGCCAGAATGACCACCAAAGAAGTGCTGTCGAGAGCCTACGGTGAAACAGAAAAGGCTGCCCCTATTTCATATGAGGGCACCCTTCTGTTTTTAACGTGTGCATATAAGGGAGGCCCCTTATACACACAGTTTACACGTACGGCTATCATTTTTAAAGGTGAAAGTGGTCTTCTGTGCACTGGAGAAATTTGCAGAATTATGCAAAATGACGAACTACTACAGAAAAGAGAAAATATGTAAGAAGCAACACCATGTCATGAAGGCACAGTATACCGGATACCATTGTCTTGTGGGAACTTTTGCGTGGGACAAGCACTCACAGTCTCAGACATCAAATTCACTTTACGCGTGTTCTAAAGCTGGGTTTTATGTGCAAGAATACATGTCGCTAAAGGGGCGTGCCCCTAACGCGTGACGCTGTTCTGTACACACTGGCGAATTAAGAGGCTGTGAACATATGTGAGGCATGTTAATCCGTTAATCCTTCGGATTTTCTACGGAAGGAAAAGAAAGAAACATGGAGGGAGCGACAGAACAAGGGAAATGACGATAAAAAGGAAGCTGGAAGCAAGGAATGTGAGGGAACGACTAAAGGGAACGAACGAAAAGGGAAATAAATGAATTAGGAAGACAGCTGGAGAACGAAGGACAAAGAGAGAAGTAGAGGCATGAACATGTCAAGTTCATTTGTCCCATTTTGCGGATAGGGGGCAAATAAAGTTGCTTTTTTTTTTCATTTGTGCCGCAGAACGTTCTTTTACAAAAACGCGCCTTTGTCTCTTGCAGGGTGTCGGAACGAAAGGTTTTTCGTTCCGGTTTTCGTTTCGTTCCACAGCAAAAAGTTCCGTTCCGTTTTCGTTCCGGAACAAAAAAAGAAGCGTTCCGTAACGGTTCATAACGTTTTTTTTTTCTTTTTCAATAAGAAAAACGAACAGAATACTTAATATTAAAAATATCTTTTAAAAACAGCAAAAGATACTGTACTAAAACATAAAAATGCAATAATAATTGTTGCGGTTTTACGTCCCGAAGCCACGATGTGACTATGAGGGAAGTCGCAAAAAGTTTCGAAGCGAGGACACAACAAAAACTTCGTACTTATTTCTCCTCAAGTTTGAATCCCGAATTTTTGTCAAGGGGGGGGGGGGGGGGGGGCACACCATTTACGAAGCAGCAGGTCATCAAGTGTACTCGCCAATAAGCGAGACCGCTGCTCTGACAAAACGAACTTGAGTGCCGAAAATGCCCTCTCAACGCTGACTTGTGTGGCTGGCACACCAAGGGCCACTTGTGCTAACATGTACAGCTCCGGTTGCCGCTCTTTGCGCTCGTCCCGAAATTTCAACAGATATTCAACACGTAAGCGACGACAAAGCCCTCTCCACGACGTCCTGTGTGAGAGGCACGCGAAAGTCCGCTTGAATTTAATACAAACAGGTGTGGTTGCCACTTCTTTCGTTTCCTGCATTATTTCAACGCATCTTTCCTTTGAAATACCTGCCTGAGAGGCGAGCTGACGTTGAACCCTGAGTTATTCATTATTGCTCACGTTGCATGACCCACGGTTGTTCCGGATCGCAAAGTTTTCCCGTGAACCGAAAAACGATAAAAAATCTTTCGTTCTTGCTCCGGAACGAAATAATAAATAACGTTCCGGTTACGTTTTCGTTCCGGTCAAAAATATCGTTTTTTTTCGTTTTAGTTTTCGTTTTTCGTTCCGTTCCGACACCCTGGTCTCTTGTGTAGACTGTGACCCGTGCCTGTTCTGTCCGAATGATCTACACAACGCTGTTTTTGTTTTCCGCTATTTCGACGGGCGTAAATAGACAATGATCTAAACACTAATTCAGGGCGGGTTCATCTGGCCCTTGCGATTACGTAGCCTAAGAATAGTCTTCAGCTCAACGGTGTAGGCTCGTCCGGCAAGGCCTGCATGGAAAATAGTTGAAACATGAACCCGAGTTTAGTATGAGATGCCGCGCTCATGAAGATAGCACACACACGAACCTGCGGATTTATTCTCCGGTACATGATAATTTCTGCTGCCTTGTTTGTCATGTCAGCAAGGGGGTTGCTGCAGAAGGCACTTAATACCTTGATCGGTAAGCTGAGAAGCCAGGGCCAGTGGTAGAGGTTCTCTGAAATGAAACGCAATTCAAAAATATGTCTTATGATCTAGGGCAGCGCCTCAGAGTATGCTATTGAGATGAAATGTGACTCATTTGTCTGGTGCCTCCGCTTAGTGTAGAGCAAAAGCACTGTATTTTTATAGGTGCTTGCGCGTACTTGCACTACATTCCTACAACAGGGAAAGCGAAATAAGTTGAAGGCAGAACCGGACTACCTACACTTACCGGCTACTACTGCCCAATATTCTTTTATTTTATTTATATTTTAGAGAACAAATTAATTCGGTGTTGAATTACGCGGTCCTGCGACTTGCTATGGTCTTGGTTCTTGTGATGAGAAAACAGGGACTAGAGAAAATCGCTTTATTTAGTGCAGCTGTAAACAAGGCGCAGCTGCAAATTTCTTCTGAAACGTTTGAAAACGGCGCGAGAAGATGTGGCACACTAAAAAGAAAACACAGAACACCACGAGCACGGACTCCGGTGTACTTTCTTTCTGATGTCCGTCTTCTCGCGCCGTCTTCTACTCCAATTATCTCTGGCTCATTTTGAGCAATGCAACATTCCTTTGACATTATCGCTATCTTAGCCTGCACGAGGATGCCTGCCTGTGTTGAATGCAATTTTATGACCGCAAAACTGTAACACGTTAAGCGACATCTTGGTTTCGCGTACACAAGTAGCAAGCTTTAACCAGCATATTTGAAGGGGAAACGTCCTACCATCTCCCACACACCAAAGAGGTAGGAGAGCTGTCGGCAGTGTCTGCAGCCCCGGCTTGCACGGGCTTCTTACTCAAACACATGTAATCCTGATTCATTTTAACACCTGCTATTTCAGATTGCCTTTGTTCCACCACAGACACTTTTGATCACTGAGGCAATTGTTTTATTAAGCATCAAATGGCGATTAATGATATGACATGAAATCGGCCCGAGGCAAAAACAGAAAAAAGCAGTTCAACGCGCTTGGCAGAGTCTGCACCACCGAGTTTTAGAAAACACGATATATTATTATACATTGCCGCGGTAAAAACTAACCAAAATTAGTAATATTCATTTAGCTACCTGCTGTTTTTCAAATGTCATAAAATGAGGTAGGTCGTTCATGCTATATATATATATATATAAGCAATGACAGATAAATAATAATATCAGCTTAGAGCTAGTAAAGCTGTCTCCGATGAAAAATGTGGTTCCTTCCACAATACTGGTCATGGTATTAAATAACACTACTCGTGGAAATATTCGATTAGATATATTTGCTCCGTCTGCTGTTTTCACTACAATTCGACAGCGCGAATACCCTTCAAGTCATTTTCTCATCTGACTCATCTTCCGATCTCGTGAAACTCATTTAGTCAACTTCCGTCCGTTGGTACTTTCCGAAGTTCTCACTCACGGCCTAGGTGATACAGGAAACCAGAATTGACATTCGGAATGACAGTGAGAGCTTTCTTGAACAAGGGGTTCTCAGGGTTCCGCTGTACGTTCGTGTCCAAGCCAAAAGCGGCCTTGCAGATGACGTCGAAGGTGAATCGTTCGCACAGGCTGTTGATGTCCACCTCTTCGCCACTATCGGCGTGCTCGCCAAGGATACTGACCAGCTGCTGCTGGGCATCCAGCAGAGACGGCATCACCTGCGGCAAAAATGAGCAGCTACAGTCAGTCGCTTGTGAGTTTATTCCTACCTACTCAAACTTTGTGTAGCTGACTTATATAGAGCACCTGCTCAGCGATTCGGGAATGGGAAATGACAGCATTAGGTACTGTTCACAAGCAAGACTACCATACATTACCGAATAGCTGTGACCAACGGTTGTTCTTGAACATGTGCCGATATGTAGATGTGCAGGCACGGCCGCGGTAGCCTGTGATCAATCAAACCAGGCATTGTGGCAGCGCTGTTCACATCTTAGTGCTGGTTGTGTGTGACTGGTTGAGTGATGGCTGACTCGAGCCTGTCTGTGTAGACCAAGGTTCCCCTGCAGTAACTGTACACCAGTCGCTATATACCACAGGCTTGCTTCCTTTTCCCATTATATGTTGTGTATGAAGAACTATGTGCCTGTAACTAAGCAACGAGGTGATCGCAGATTTGTATGCAATCACATAGCCAGTGTGAATCGGCTGAAATGCCCGACGTTGCTTTTGTTCCTTGTATGCATATGCGAATCGTTGTTACTGGCATGGGGAATCGAGAATCCTCTGCTCCCAACTTTCCGCTATTTATTTACGGCTCATTCCAACCATTACAACAGCCAGCTGGCGCCTCAACTTTCTGGGTGGAATGCTTGCAAAACCGTCCATGCACTGTCATCACTCACCTGACTGAACACCTACCTTGACGTAACATGGCTGTTCTGCTCAAACCTGATGCTGCATCGACGATATTCGTCCCGAATCTCTTTTACGAACGCCCTCGCGCGCCTATGCAGTAGGGTCTTCATATGTGGAAATCATTCGACTTCGCACACGATACCGCTCGTACAGAAGTTTTACTATACACAAGTTTTGTTTATTTAGCAACTTACCGCTCTGAGCTTAGATGACGTGAAGAATTGCGACAGGCAGCTTCTAGCAGCCTTCCACTGGGAACCCTTGGCAAACATCACGTACCCAGCAAAGAGTGGATTCAGCTCGTAGATCCGAAACAAATGCTGGAAGAAAGATATATCTCATATAGTCACACAGGCCATCGACGATGTCAAAAGGTAGTTTAAAGCCGTAAATACTCTAGTATATAAATTCAATTTTTTTTTATCAGACCTTTCGTTTACTACGAAACTACAGACTGTCTTGAGAAGAGTGTACTTTAACGGGCAGTACGGTAGGAGAAGGCAGTATTTAGATTGCAGTGTCTCATGCGTTGTTTTCTTGTTTAATGTGTTCGAATTGCAGTACTGATAACAATGTTTTAGGAAATGGGACAGTGCGAGCTACGTCCTAAAACTTATGACGGCTACACACACGTTGTGTAGCCTGCCAAGTATGCTTTCTATGTATTTATAAGTTTATATATTTATGATGTAGCATGCATAATAAATTTTAGAATGCCTCAAAAGCGCCAGCCGAAGTAGCGTGCCCAGACAGTTTCGGGTTGTTATGGTCCATGTGGCGGGTTTGATCTCTCCAGCCAAGGCGGCCACGTTTCCATAAGGTTAGAATACCGAAAACACTACTACTACGCTTGAATTTTGGTCCACGTTAGGGACCACAGGAGGTAAAGGTTATTCCGCATGGAGTGTTAAGAGTTAATAAAACACCCACTACGCGAGGCATACGACACCGTTTAACTTTCCTTTATTCCATCTGTAATGGAAATTATCCCCATTAGATTATGATTTATAGGGCTAACAGACGAAGCAAAGAAGGCACCGACACTCTCGGAGCCAGGGCGTCAAAACAGAAAGCACAAGTTAGCGAACATAATACCGAGCTCAGCAATGCCTTTTCTGCATGATATAGTGAAACAGGTGTCTGGCTAACCCAATGTTTACCATTGGTGCACATAAGTATTATGACAGGTCTCAAGGAGTGTCCGTTCGGTTTCGTTCTTGTTTCTCCCCGTAATCTTTACCCCTGAAAACCGCGGTACAGAACAGCATAGGCTACAATGCGCAGGTAGCTGCGCACTCATAACTTTCTTTACATCATTTGCATGTATTTTCATACGGTCGTCTGCACACCAGCCGGTCTGGTCGATATCGCTTTCCCCGTAGCTTAGCGGTATCGTACACCAATGCGGTGGAAGGCTACGCGCAGGGGTTTTCGTGCTTGGTTTTACTCGTTTTCGAAGCATGACCCCATAATTAGGGGGGGGGGGGGGCACAGGCGGGATCCTTCGTTCAAAACGGAGAGGAACAGGGGGCGCCGTATCTCTTGGCCACTTTCAGGAGATTGTGGCTTCACTTGTGCCCTCTTTAGAGTTCTTTGCTCGCAATGGAAAGAAAAATGTTAGGGGTAACGCTAAGAGATAAAAAACGAGCGGAATGAATCAGAGAACAGACAGGAATAGCCGATATTATTATATCAATTAAAAGAAAGAAGTGGACCTGGGCAGGACATCTCATGAGGAGGAAAGATAACAGAAGGACAGTAAGAGCAACGGAATGGATACCAAGAGAGGGAAAACGCAACAGAGGCAGGCAAAAGGTTAGATGGAGCGATGAAATGAAAAAGTTTGCGGGCATAAAGTGGAACCACCTCGCTCAGGATAGGGTGGATTGGAAATCGTTGGGAGAGGCCTTCGCCTTGCAGTGGACCTAAACAGGCTGATTATGTTGATGATGATGACGCCCCCCCTCCGCCCCCCCTGACACTCTTGCTGGGCTTTAACTTCTGCGGCTCCACCCAGGTCGCGAAAGATCGAGGGAAGCTGACACATAAAAACCGCAGGAGCTTATGTTGCAACTAGGCCGGAGCTCGTGAAAGAACTTCCTTGGCCCGGATCGTCATGACGTGAGCCTAAACTACTCCGGTATTAGAAGCGAGGCTGTGCTTCGTACTACGCCAAACAAAGGAAGGTAGGTAGGCAACTCTTGCACAGCACGCAGTGGCGTAAAAGTAGTGAACACACCGCAAGCGTCCAAGGAAAAACTTACCCCGCGCCTTTGAAACTTGCTCGACTCCTTGACGAATATTTCGTTGATCATTTCCAGATCCTTGACCACCACGAACGGCGTATCCCCAATGAAGAAACTGGGCAGAAAGTGGTCAAGGAAAGCAAGTGGGGCCACGAAATCAAGTACAGGGAAACGAAAGACTGAAACGCTAGATAAAATGTGTATCGTAAATCTCCCTCTGCAATAAACAACGTTCCAGTTCTCTGCGCAGAGAAAAATTGCGTTAGACTGCTATGTATCGTCGGCACGAGGAGAGAGAGAGCGTTTATTTGTTTTATTATGCAGACAACTTGAAATAACAGCACCCGATGCTGAAAGCGATGCGGAAATTCGCAATGTTGACCACTCTGTGTTTCCATGTATTTCGCGGAAGGTGTTCCCCTCTATTTTCCGCGTGCACTTTCTTGACTTAGTCCTACGTTTAAATAGCTTATTAGTCAAATTTGTTCCAATACTTTTGCTCCTTACTTCGACAATGCCTGCTTTAATTATGAGAACCTGGTATAACCTGATTATCCGCATAATTCTTATCAAACAAATTCGGTGGTAACAACACTTACTACACCCCGACAGGGCCAAGCTCATACTCTTAATGCCCAGCCCGTAATTCGCCTGCGCGACATATTTTGAGAGCTGGCGCTTTGCACTTTAGGGCGATAAAAGACTACCAAAGCTTTCTCATGATTTCTATGGCATTTCAACAGTACTTAAGGAGCACCGAACAGGAATGCTAAGATTTCCTCAAAGATTTAGTTTGGTGTATGCGCAGTTAAAAATGAACGGTAACGTTGGCTCACCCAAATACGTTGCCGTATTCTTTCAGCCATTGAGTGATCCTTTCTATAGTAGTCTGTGACGAATGCAACACATGACAAATTAGAAATACTTATAAATTCTTTTCGGCATTCTATGTATGATGGCACCACAGTCGTTACGACATTGTGCTAAATTTGTTCGATACATTTCGTGGCGTTATGTTGAAGCCTTCTGGCGTTTAAAATATGTCAAGAATGGAATGTACTAGGAGGCAGTATCTTGAGAAGCACCAGACTTTTGTAGAGACCAAGCAGAGTATTCTATTTTTAGCTAGCTACTACCAGATACGCAGAACCTCTGGGAACAGCTTCATTCCGAAGGGCGCAGACTGCAAACAGCGATCGTGAGGGTCCCACGTAACTTTGTCAGTTAAGTTGCATAATGTTGTCTCATCAAGCTAATCGTAAGTGTCCTCGGACATTTTGTCTCGAGTATGCAGTTAGATGTCGCTTCAACACTTCGATCATTCTTTTCACGAACCAACCCTTTCCAAAACTTCGTGCGGAATGTTGAGAATATTGAAAGAACGGAGAAACAGCTTCGAACATGCGTGAATACAGAATACACGTGAAACGAAACAGTATCTCTGATCCTTTTCCTTCGGCAATTATGAACATGAAATTACATGGAATATTGTTTTACTCACCGGTTTCCAAAATTCATCCGTGTTTCCATTGATCAAGCTACGGAGCGGCACCGTCGGCACTCCTGTACCATCGAAAGCATCGAAGCACTTTCGGCGTTGCCTGCAATAACCAGTGAAAGCATTTGGTAACTGTGCCTGCCTCGCTTCTTTTCAACTCATATGCTAATCCGATATCATTAATTAGAATGAAGTATTGAAATAACCACATGAAACCTTAGCAAGTACTTATCGTACACAACGCGGCGATGCCCTATTCGAACAATGATATCGGTAGGTTCACTTTTCTAAAATGATTCGAGCATTTCATCCTTGAGCGCACACATATAATTAAAATAACCTTAAATACGAAGTCTAAGACGCGCTTGTCCTGAATGATGGCGGCCAGTGGTGTACAAATCCTGGAAACCTTTACCCACCATGAGTGCTAGAAAGCAGTTGATGTGGTGGGTTTCACTCCTTCCGTGTTTTTTTTTTGTTGTTGTTGTTTTCTTTTGCAATTTAGATAAAGTGGTGTCCGCTGTATTTCAGCGCCGATGCGTTGCTGGGGCTTTGTCAAGCTGCCTGTACAGCTTTTCTCCCGGCCCCCTTTCACCATAAATGCTTTTTTTTTGTTGCTTGGGAAAATAAAGCTGTTTGGATTATTTGCTTCACGAAAGCAAGACACCTGGAATTATAAGAACAGAAACCTGAGCTAGTTGGCGTGAATAACGAAGCAAGGTAAGGCGGGCAAACATCGCGACATGAGAAGTAGAGAACACAAACGCTGACGGCAAGACTGCGCAGCTCTTATCCCCACATGCCTCCCATTACACCTTTTCAATAACTTTGAAAAACTAGTCCACATAACGCCATGTTTGAAGTGAGTCAAATGCTTGAAAAAAATCTCTTCTGGGTGATAATTCAATTGGTTCATCCAGGAACTGCTTGAAAGAATTGGCATCTTCCCAGGGAGGGCAGAATGCAGTTTTTCAAAGTGCTCAGAAGCGTTATGGGAGGCATCCGCAGGTTTTTCGTCGGCGCCTGTGTTTTCTTCTTGCGTGTCCATGCTTGCCTGCCTTACCTTATTCTGTTATGAATTCATACCGACTAGCTCAGCAGACAAATGTAGTTCCGGCAAAATTTGCTTTAGAGGTACATTGATTGGCACATCTTCAAAATATTCCATTCCCATATGTGAAATATGTGAAGGAGTAACGAGCAGTGAACGCTCCCTTAGGAATCTGGAGCAGGCCAGCTATAAAAATCTGCCTTTAAAATCACAAGCTCAATCGTGCTCTTTATTGCCACGTGGTCGTGACGCAGCACTCAAGACGAAGCACGCCCAATTCAAGACGATCACAGGCCCAACTGCTTATTGGGCGAACTTGTGCCCAGCAAAACAACGCCAATCAGACTGTAATAGCGGCGTGAGCAGACGTCGGTCGACGGAAATACTGACAAACGGCTAAATGCGCCAGCTTTTATACACACGTCATAACGCCTTCTCGCATTATCTCTGAAATTCCAGAAGACACTCAGATGTGTGCGTTACGCATGCAATGTTTCAAGAGCGGTCAGCACGGTTCGCGAAGCGACATGCAAGATAAACGCGGCCTGCGCTGCGCGTAACAGAAAGTGATAACGGCACTCGCCGCAAACAATAAGCGCGAGTGTCGCAGGAAAGGAATAACTTCAACAAAACTTCTGTATTGCTGTTTAGATTCACATACTGACTCGTGCGCTTGTTTTGGCCTGTTACACGAGAGTGCCGTTATCACAAAGCGAAGGCCGCGCGTATCTTGCATGTCGCTTCGGGAACCGTGTCGACCGTTCTAAAAGCTGCATACCCGACGTGTTATGGACACAGTACAGGCAGGCTTGAAGTGTAGTAGTAGTATGTAGTTTTTATTGGTGCAAGGGCCAACTGTGGCCAAAGAGCGCCATTTCATGTGATGTGGTGACAGCGATGACTCGTGAGTTACAATGACAAGATGCTACACGGTTGTAAAGGGGCCTAAAATCAGATCGCTGTAAATGGCGTAAAAATATATGGAGTAAAATTATGACATTGACAGGTGGTATGGTCTATGGGTCTTGAGATGATATCTGATGCTAAAAACTTAAATAGTCATGACAGTGATATAAGATATTTACAATGATGATGCTATTATACAATGAGATCTCCCATTCTAAACAAACCATCCTTGGACAGCACTACTGTCTCCTAAAAGCCCTTGAGCGCAAGAGCCTGGAGGCGAGTGCATACCATCACTGCCGTCCCTACTGAAAAAGTCCGTTTCCGTATTCCAATAATTGCATATTTTCCATACGAAGTCCATAAGTTTTCCATATACTTTTCGTATAGTTTCCATATTTTTCCATATGAGTCTTACGGAAACATGCGGAATTATTGGAACGACCATACGGAACGTTTCAGTAGGGGTAGCAGCAGCCTCAGTGAAGAGACCGTTCTACGAGTCCCTTGGCTTTATGACGTGCAATAGACCGACATCTTTCAGAAAGTTCAGGACTATCTTGTTTTCAAATAGCGGGTGTGGGCCTAAAAACAGTGCAGGGTGAAATGGCATATGTAGTCTGTACCCTAAAGAAAAGTATTTCTCCTCTCAGGCTCCAACTCTCGACACTCAAGCAAGACGGACACTGAGCGTCATGCCACATTTAGTGCACGTGGGAGGTTCACCACCGGTCAGCAGGTAGGAGTGTGTGCCATTGTATGGCCGATCTTGAAGTGGCACAGACTTGCCTCGTCTACTTGGACGACGTCCTCGTATGTGCTTCCAGCTTGCACAAATACGTCAGGCGCCTTGAAGCTTTCTTTCAGGCAATTAAAAATTCTGGATGCACCCTTACGCCGAAAAAGTGCTGCTTCGCGTACGAGGAGCTTTTGTTTCAGGCACACGTTATTAGCAAGTCGGGTGTACGCCCTTATCTGTAGAAAACAGCTGCGATCGCCGACTGTCTTCCGCCCACAGACAAGAAGGTAGTACACAGCTGTGCAACGTCTGCAAACGCTGCGACTACTCGCTTCGACGAAGAAGCCGATACCAAAATCCACACACTCGGCTCCGTGCTTGTGCGGAGGACTCAGACTTTAAACGGTCACTCTTGAAGAGGGAAGGCAATTATCCCACCACAGACAAGTAATGCCTTGCCATCACCTACATCAAAGTTCCGCCCCTACCTCAGGCCTTCAAAGTCGTGAGTGACCACCACGCCCAGTGCTGGCTGGCTGACTTGAAAGATCCGTCTGGACGCCGCGCGCGATAGTCTCTAAGTTGAAGAATTTAACATCACCGTCGCCTGCAAGAGCTCACGAAAATACTCCGACGCCGACTGCCTGCCTGCCTCGCGGCCATCTCGATCCGCCGCCACAGCGTGGCAAGGACGATGTGATGACGCTTTCTTCGGACCCATACATGCCGGCGTCTTCGCGGAACAACGAGCTGGAGCTGACTGAGAGCTAGCCTCATGGACTACGTGGAAGCCCAGACCGTTGTTTTGCAGAAAGTATTCCGGCGAGAAATGACGTAGTTTTTCTGGCAAACGACGTACGACGTTCTCCTAATAAGTTCTCGCCACTCCGAGCCGACGACTCTTAGTGCCTCTCAGCATTACGTCCGGAGGCTCTGGAAGCCGGACACCTCGGTTTTTCCCGCCCACTGGCCGGGATACAAGCGAGGACTACTTGCCTCGGCTTACTGCCGACGTCGCCCACTGCCTAAGAACATGCCACGACTGTCCACGACGAAAGACGCCGCCGAATAGGCCAGCCAGACATCTCCAGTCTGTCGTCCAAGCCTTATCGACTGTTCTAGCAAATTGCTACGGTCGCCCTTCCCGACGTCGACTACACGCACTAAAGGGATAGTCGTAGTGACCAATTACCTCATCATGAGCAGGCCAAGTTTTTTTGTTCACACGTCCCGCGTCATAGTGCCACCGAGGTCCTCATCACCGGAAGACGTGTGCCCTCTACGGCTGAGTTAACTCAGGCGACCTTGAGGTACAGTCAGAGAAGGGACCGCGAACCGTCGCCTACCACTCATAGACGAACTGCCTCACCGAGCGTCTAAATAAGCCCACCGCCGACATACCGGCTATATACAGTCGCAATCTTTTTACCGTGAACACGGGAGCGCGTGGCCTTCTCTTTAGAAGCGCCGTCGGCCAATGCGTCAGAAGTGCGCATGCGCGTGCAGTGCAGCTTTCTTACGTCACCAGAGCGCTCGCGTGTCGTCTGCTGTCTACCCGCACTACCCTGCGGACGCTTATTATGACTGCCGGTTAAGTTTGCGTGGTTTAGTTCCAAGTTTTTACTTCATGTGTTTTGTGTTATATGCTCCCGAGTTGTCACCAAGTTCTCGTCGTTTTCCTTCTCCAGTGCTGTTACAGTCACACAAACAGGCAAAGAAACGCTACACCCAAGCTTTTTCAGTGTATGTTTCACAGCACTAAAAAGTTCAAGGATGCAGAATAAGTTAAATGGAACATTTTTCTGTGTGACTTCATTAATATTCTGTCATGCCCTCTTCGGCGATGATTGCTGCCGTTCTAGAGGGCACGGGGCTGGCAAAAAGTCATTACTTGCTCACAGATTCTCCCACATTTGCGGTACAACCACCCACATCATGTCCGCGGTCGCCCAGCAAACATGTCAAACAGAGCAAGACAATCCTGTGAGATATATATTCCTGCACCGAGAAAGAAAAGCTCGTGTGTTCGTGTTTTTTTTTTCTTGTTTGTGGTGTCCAAGGGGTCAAGGCCGTCACCTAGGCTGGTTGTGCTTGTGGCCCTACCCCGACACAATCGCCGGAGCTGTTTGTGAATTAAAGTTTTCTCTCTCTCTCTCTCTTGTGTCAATACAACAGCAGTGGGAAAACGATAAACTTCGTCATATTTTGGAGCACTTTAGCTGCGGCTTCCCTATTGCGGTGCGAGTGCCGCAGCAGACGAGAAGCGCGCAACGTGACGCAATGCGCGCGGCGGACGAATTCTCGCATGCTGGATGCAGTGTGCATGAGCAAAGCTTCTCGCTGCCTCCGATAAAGTGCGCTGGCAGCGCACAAAGGCACGCGCTTCCGTGTTTTCGGTAAAAAAGATTGCAAGTGTTCGTCAACGTAGAGCCCGAAACGTGGGATGCCATAATTCCTCATGGGACCTTCGGCCGTGCAAGCCACGACGCTTCAAGCCATGCTGCCGGACATTACCGCCACTTGTAGCAGCATCAGCCACGCCATACAGAATATAAACACGGCAACCTTGTCTGGCTCTGCACGCCGATACGACGACGCAGACTGTGTGAGAAGCCCATGCGGCGCTACTTTCGACCCCACAAGGTTTGTGCACGTCAGAGTGCACGACCTGGCGCACTGTGGCGCTTTGTTGTTTTAATTTACTACGTGTTCTCTGTTTGATGCTCTGTTTTCAATATCGGTACGATCTTTTAGATGCGAAGCAACTCTTTGACTAGCCTGTATAACGCTGTCCCTCCCACAAAGTCGCTGTCCCTCCGTACCAGAATCATCATCATCATCATCCTCCGCACAAGCGCGAGGCAACGCGCTTCCCTCGGCGCAGGTGTTGGAGCGGTGCCAAATAGGTCACGCCGCAGCTGGGCGTTGACGTCACGCTCCCATCGCACGCTTCCCTCCCAGGTGCGCGCGTACGTCACTCTCTCCCTCACCCGCCGGAGCGCCCGCAGCTGCCGGCTCCAACGCCCGCTCGCCTCCCGTGTCTGCGTTTCAAACAAACGTTTACACCAGTAAACGCTACACCGAGTTTCGCTTCAAACTGTTCTTCCAGCACCCGCGTTAGCGCCGTTCAACCCGTGACGCCACCCGTGCGCAACGCTGCTACTTCGCATCCCGTCAGGGTTCCCTTCGGGGAGATGGTCCAATTTTTTTTCAGAAGGCAGTATTGACACGCGCACTTCTATAGGTGTGTTTCGCGTGGGGCCGACGCGCAGCGGAGGCCGCGCTTACCTTGCATGTCGCTTCGGGAACTGTGTCGCTCGTTCTGGAAACATTGCATGCCGGACGCTCACCATCCAGTGGCTTTTCGAATCTCGGCGATAATACCAGAACGAGCTGTGACGTGTGTAAAAGGTGAAGAATTTCCCCGCCAGTCATTTATTTCTTCAGTCGACCGACGACTGTTGAGGTCGCTCACTTTGCACTGTGATTGCTTTGTCTTGCTGGGCGGGAGGTTCCCCCAATAAATAGTTCATGTGATGTCGCCGACTTCTGCTGTGCCCTTCATGGCCACGACCACGTGGCAATATCAGCGGTTACAATTTATTGGTGTCATGTCCTAGAACGTCAACAGTTTTGTCCTTTTTAATGGCAGCTAAGATATATCCATAGCTCCATAATGTGTTTGTATCGCGTTTGTCTGCAGCAACAAAATCACACCAATGAGGATGCTGCTAACATGCAACGAATGCACAAAAGTCTCACATGTCAGCAACAAATGTGCAAAATGAAAATCGGGCTAAGTTGTATAATTATCCGCATGCATTGGTCTGTTTATCGGTGAACACAGGTTTTGTGGCCACGGAGTGTTGAGAAACGCATTGCACCACACCACACTAAGTGTCAATGTAACTGGGTTCGTGTTTTTACATTATTTTTTGTAGCTTCCACTAAGTACGACCTGGAGTGTGCTCTAAGCTTGAATTGATTTTAGAGCGTCACTTCTATTCATCTGGTTGTAAAGGTCTGACGCTTACAACACAATACTAAAGTGCCTAATACTTTCTTTCAAATATCAGGTGATTCTACAATCGAAAGTATCTTTCCTTAACTGATCATGTGTTCCCTTGTTTATACTTTGTGGCGTGTGTGAAAGTATTCACTCTATAACGTGAAAAAAAATTCAGCTGTCAGGTAGCCATTTATAAGGTGTAGATACTTAAAGGGCCACTAAACAGGCTCCTACTTTTTTTAAAGCCGCCCAAACAAGCTAACTCAATCATAGAGAAGGTTGCGGCGATCACATTCTGCGAATATGACAGCGCTGCGCGCCACAGAGACACCGTATTTCAAAAAACGATTCCCGCGCCTCTTTCCGGCGACTGACCAGTCGCGCTCGCATCCTAGGTGTCGTCATGTTCTACCGCGAACAACCTTGCGCAGTTGTATCTCGTTGATTGGTCGAAACGCCTATTGTCAGATCCTCTGGCCATCCCACCGGCGTGAGCGCAGGAGCAACCCAACGTTTCTAGAACGGGAGCAACCGGTACTGCAGCGCGAGCGTCAATGACATCAATGCTCACGTCAGGTCACGTGTCAAAAGTGGGCGGAGTCTCGACGGCGCGCCTCCCCTACCCTCTCCTCGGCAGAGAAGGGTGGGGAGGCCGACCGAGAAAACGAAACCGACGGAAGCGGCCACTTAAACCCGTGTAACTTCTTTATTATTGCACCTATTCGCAAAATTCTTGCGGGAGAATGTTCACATAGCACAGGAGCGCAGTTATATCTTTAAAACAAATTTTGGACCTCGGGGTTGTTTAGGGGCCCTTTAAGTTTGAGTTGGAGTGTGACCATTGATTGATACTGTCTTATTCGTAGTTGCTTTCGACCCAACAGCATTCGTTCCTCATTCATCATGTGTAGTAGATCGCTTATTTTTGTGTGTGGGCTGTGTCACATTAGTAAAAGAAAGGGTGCTAAATCTTTTTCTACGTGCCCAGTGCAGATTTCCACTTGTAAGATTTGTAATGTGGGTGTGATGTCGCCTGAACTTGCAGCTTTCGTCGGCTTTTTTACACACGTCATAGCGCGTTCTGGTATTATTGCTGACATTCGAAAATCCAGTCGGTGGTGTTCGTCCGGCATGCAGTTTCCAGAACGGGCACAATACCGTGAATTCTTGCCTTGCGTGTAAGTATACACGGACACTGAATGCTCAGTTAACATTCACCTAGCAAAATAATGCGCTAGTTGTCAGGGTGAAATGCGGTAGCTCATGTAACGCACAGGCTAGTGTAAACACTTTTGCATATGTTAGTAACCTGCGAGTGATTGAGTCAGTGTAGAGTTTCAACTACAGTGATCAGTGTGGTTGCTCATTACCGCTGTATTTGACTCCTTGAATATGTAACGTGGAGAAATGTTTTTATGTCAAAACATGCTTTGCTTAAACTCAGTAACTTTTCTGTATATTCAAATCACATAATTATTACAGAGAATACTGTTGTGATTCATGAGATCACCGATCTCTTATGGTAGCGCGGTTCTTTCGATTAGAAGCCCCTGAAAGGCGTTCTTAAGCAGAAACATCAGCGAACCTAAACGTGCTAACCATAGAACGAACGATGATGCACGCAGAACAAAGGCAAGAAAGGGCGAGGTATGGCCAGCCTTTCATTTTCTCTTGTGTTTTCTACGGCACTGCGTTACCAAGTGTTTGTGTGGCACCTTTGAAGGCACCTTCATCTTTCACGTAGCATTTTTTAGGACCTTACAGACTTTCATAGGAGCTTGATTAGATTAAAACCATTCGCGCCTCTTAGTAAAGTTCTTGGGCGCCCTCCTGGAATATTCTAGGAATTCCTTTTGATAATTTTTTGGCTTAAAGCAACAGTTCAGCTGCTGGTTAATTAAAAATAATCCAATAATTAAGCTCATTTTAAATAGTAGTCTGAGCTACTCAACTGTGCATAAACAATACTCACAACACCACGTAGAAAGTCAGTTATCGAACATTTTAACTGTTTCGTTTTAATGTCCCACGGATAAGATTCGGGTATAAGCAAATCTGTCCGGTGTTCTTGTAAAATGTAAACTGAAGTGTGACTCGCCTCCCGCGCGGGTTTACTAAATATATGTCGTGAGCTTAAGAACAACCAGCCCATTTGCACCTTGGTTAAACAAAACTTTTCTTATTCTTATTTCATTCTCCTCGCCTCTTTCTCCCTGCTCAGGGTAGCCAGCCGGTCTCAGCACTGCCTAGCCTTCCTGTCTTTCCTCCTTTCCCTCCTCCTCTTCCTTATTTGTAGATTCTCTTGTTTTAATTTAAATCTGCTTTTAAATATTTTTCAGATTGCCTGGACATGACTTAAGCAACACATGCAATGAGACTGTAGATGTGTGGGTTTTTTGCAGAACCTTACCAGCAAGAAGCATAAAATATGCAAGGTTCAATAAACTCATTTACTCAGTCATACAATTGCCTGCTCTGTGAAAACGTGGTGTTATGATGCTTGTGTCGCTTGCATCTCCTTTTTACAAAACATGAGATTTACGTTTTTTTTTGTGGTTTTTCTGAAACATGAAGTCAAAATTCTACTGAAACCATAAGAGCACTGAGCGGGGGTGACGAACTCATGATTCGAACGTGAGATGGCCACACCATCTGTAAGAGCATCCACGCAACTTGCACGCTGCTCACATCTACTCACATTGCCCAATATTTACCCACTCTTTCATGCCCAGTATCTATCTACTTATGTCGACGAATATATACCCGCTTTGCCCAACCCAACCAACCACCGTGCCTAACACCCAAATCGACCCATCTTGGACTTCGTCTTCCCACCGCGCCCACTATCTGCCCACCGAGCGATCTGCGCAGTTTCCTCCCACTACATTAGTCCACTAGGAGGCTGGGCAGTGCTACACACTATGCCCACCATTCCAATTTCGCCGATAGTGATGTGCTCACTTTATTATAATTGCCAGTACCAGGACACTTTTGTCAGGAATGCACTGGTGGGGTGCTCTGAACAGGCTGTAATACTTACGCGACCTTTACGTTCTTGAAAATGAACCTAATCCCCTTAGTCTCTTTCCGAATCTACAGCCGCATTGTAAAGCAGGAAAAACAAACCCGTACGAACAAGTTAGGTCTAAATTATAGGATGTAAAAAAACTCATGCTAAGGCGAGGGACGTAAGCTATAAGAGCAGGGCATATTTCTTACCGAAGCAACCAGTGGCAGGCAAAGGCGACGACCGCAAGAAGCGTGCACACGACGCTCCACATTTCAGAGGGAATGATTTGCTCGCGAAGCGTCCTGCTGTGAAAGAAAATACACCTACGGAAATATATGGGAGATAGTTCTAAAGGCACGTGCGCAAAGTGTGAATATCTCATACGGCGACGTGCCCGTACGGGGGATGTCGTTGTAAACATTGACTTCGTTCCTACAGATTAGCGCGAGTACCGTTTCGAGCCTTGATAACCAGAAGTGCACGACGGCGACCCGGCACAGACACTTGAGACTTGGCGCCGTGGAAGAACGAAGAAGGCTGCTTTTTTGCATAGTCGATATTGGCAATGCCCGTAGACTGTCACGCCATCAAACGGATTGGAGGAGAACCCTCCGGATTAGGGTTAGCAGACGACAAAATGGCCGCCCTGGCCGCGGCTGCCCTGTTCGTGTGTGCTAGCCCGATTGTTAGCGCGTTGGCAAGGAAAAAGAACACGAGAACCTCGAATGTTTCGTGCAGCAGTGAATAAATCTGAGCCCCGTGACGGGATAAACCTTTTTCTTTCTTGCGAAACGCGAAGCTTTCGTGAAAATACATGGTGAAGCTCCTCGGGCAAGCCACGCTGCGAACGAAAGCCCACACCGTACATGTTCTCCCGAGTTTTTTTCAAGCTACGTAGTAAGTGAAGTGCTGTTGTCTGAACTTTTCTGTGAAATTCACGCTGTTTCGCTTGTACGTATTATCCGTTGGTGTTCCTTTATTGCACGATCGAAGCCCACACTGCATGCGGGGGAGTCGCGTGAGCTCGCGATCTCCTGTTTGATAACTAAGGAGTATGAGGGCCTTCGTAATGGAAATGTCTCGCATTAAAATAGGGCGCTTTGTCATTCGTCAGGAAAGCGCTGTTATGAATCTTTATGGTGAGTGTTCAGTCATCCGCGGGGCCGCGTTCGTCCCATATGCACTGGGAACAAGTAGAGATCGACCGTGTCGCGGGTTGTCCAGCAGTCGCATTCCGTTGGAGATTAAGCGTGATTGACCGATGGTACTCGTTTATATCCATGTTAATAAGACCCAGCTGGTCGAACTTGATTTATAGTCCTGCTCAGTACATCGTCTTTTATTACCTGTACGTCCGCTTTAAAGTAGCGAAACGTGCAGTCGCGGCAAGCCGGGCCGCTGTGTTTCTAAACTTAATTCACTGCTGCGAGAAGTATGCATATGCGTGCTTAAATTTCGAGATTCATTTTTCTGTGTGCTGAACGTGGAACACCCAAGAGAGAACTGTGATGGCTATGTCTGAGCACGACTGTTCGATTGGCATATAGCGGCGCAGTTTTTCCCAAATGCGGACATTCACGGTAAGAAGGCTGCTGGCACCTGCTAATATCTGTGGCAGCTGCATCCGCGGCGAAATGTCACAGATTAGTTGTGCAAAGGCGGTTCAAATAGTTGCAACAGTGCACTAACATCTGGAAGGAAATCTCAAGGTATATGTTACTAACTTCAGAGAGTAATATGGTTAAACTCTGTGGATGTGTTCATGACTAGAACGTGTATCATCTATGTAAACTACATAAAATATGTAAACTGCATAAAATGTAAACTACATAATATGTAAACTACATATATGTAAACTACAAAAAATGTATACATGCTTTCATTTAATAAAGCCTTTACAAGAGAGCTTACTGGAAGACTGTTCTGATTACCTAGCATGAGTGCGCACACGGTGCCTACAGCCCTTATTCAGGCACATCTATTCAAAGCTTGGTCAATAAAGTCATTGGCTTCTCTAAACTTGTTACTTGGCTTTTGTTTTGCTTTATTTCACACAGTCTCTCAGAACAGCAGGCTTTGAAAACTGCAGCTGCACCATCTCCTGGCTTTTTGTAATTACTTGTATAATGTTCAAATCATTGAGTGACCAAGGAGTACAACAGTCCTGGCTAACGATCGTAGAAAGAACGCATGTGTAGTTTGGGATCCCCACAAAACTAACCATATTAACATGTCATAAGGAATTGAAAATTGCACAGCGTGGTCCATTTCCTTGATCGTTCATACACTTCTGTACCAGCAAACGTTGCAAGCTAACCTACCTAACCTTGTACTCCACTGAAAAGTGTCCCGTCTTGTGGAATTCCACAAGTTCTCCCATGTACGCCCCCGGACTCCCAACATTTTTCCAGTCCTTCGCCATTCAAACTGCACCAACCCCGACAACACCACGTATCCTCCTCCAGGACAAACCATGACTCATCTTCATTCTTTGTGCAAACCTCAAGAGACTGGAATGACTATCCCAATTCAACTATGCTTCATGAGCACCCTCTTGAGATGACATCAGACTTGGTCAGTGACCGTATGTCATCACCTAATGAAATGCCTGACCAGACGAACTTTCGTTGAACTCTTGACTACGAGAAACCTCTTCATTTGAAACACATTGTGAAAGAACTAACCTATGTTAAATGAAATGCACACACCCACCCTTCATGTAAAGCCCCCTCAGTGGCTTTTGAGCTATCAAAAATAAACAATTCACTACTACAGTAAAGAAAAAAAATGAAATGACCTAAACAATTAGCATGAGTTTCTGACACTTCAGGAAATGTTACAGAAACCTTATTTACTGTGAGGATGACGTGTGCAGTTGACACCGGAGTTGACCGAAGCACTGGAGCAGCCGCAATGATGGGGACCAAATGGGAAATAAACAGGGACGACTGACATGGCAGCTTACTGTCACATTTCCTTATTACATTGGCGCAGCCTACGAGAATCCTGTTCTATGGCAGCCACAGTGAAACACCATGCCATGACGGTAGGGTTCACTGGATTTCTATCTCCATGTGCACCATGGCTTCTGCACGAGCAAGAGCCACCGCTGATGGTGCCCTGGTTGTCCGTGCCACTATCGATAGGACAATAACCAGGATTCCATTCAGGCTTTCTCGTCAATGGATTATGTGCTATAGCCATGCTAACCTAGCTATGTGCCATCTGGGGACAGCACCCATGGCGTTTTGGTCACTGAATTGCAGCCAAAAGACACCATGCAGGCTCGTAGCTCTAACAAAGCATGGCTAAATAGACAGTACAAACTCTAGGACTCAAAAAGGCACAAGAGAAACGTAGCACTGAACTTAAAATGGAATGTTTATTTGAAACGTTAGCAGTTTTAGAAACACATAGCGTCATAAGTCATCAATCAGTTCAGGCCGCTGCGACGTCACAACATATAAACACTTGTCTTTTCAGATAAACACATATTATTTATAAACAAAAAATAGAAATTATTACATTTAGATAGAGGGAATGTCAACATAGTCTTGTAGATTTTAAAAATGTGGTGCGTATAACAAAAATAAATGCACTACATAAACATGGCTACGATGCACGATATGACATGCTGTGTAATCAAACCCCGAGTACAAAATACATATCACAGCAAATAATGTGAGATACGGGATAACGTTTTCATTTGTGTAATGTGTGTATGATAACATGCTGTATAATGAAACCCCAAGTGCAAAATAGATATCACAATTAATAATGTGAAATGTGGGATAAAATTTTCATTTGTGTAATGCGTGTTGATTCAGACTTGCAAAAATACCCTCTAAATATTCGCACTATCTGGGTCATGGAAAAACCTGGGTGCACTACAAATGCCATATTAGTCAATGCATCACCAGTAATTCTAGTTTATCGTGTGGCAAAGTTTGTACATAATGTATCTGCGCAGAGCTCCTTAAGCAGAACTTTCAGATCATTCGAAAAGCAAGCATTCGGTTTCACATGAGCCACACTCCCTAATGATCGTGACACTAAAAGTTTTGCACGTTCATTAATATTTGCAAGTATGGCGCGGTGTTACTAAGCAACTGTGGGAAGCAAAATGGAACGTTCACTTTCTGGCTGCCCAAAAGATCATTGTCCTGCTGCCATATGTTGTTATGTCTTTTGCTATGCCATTTACAGTGTAAGCAATAGAACCAAATCAAACGGAAAAAAAGAAGAAAACTTATGACGACGAAAATTACACGAGTGCTGATCGATTGAGAAACTATTTTTATTAGCAAGTACTCGGAACAACCAGAGGCAATGAGCAAGTTGACAAAAATGTACAACCGCACTTTAAATTGAGGACAAATTTCCATCATAAATGGAACACCAGAGTAATTGCTACTGAAATTAAATTTCAGAGGCATGGTATTACTGCAAAAATAATACATGTTCATAATCATAGACATACAATTGTAGACACCGTAGCTTCACCAAAGGAATTTAGTGATAAGTATTGTTTGGCAAGGCACAAGTAAGTGTTGTTTTTGAGACGTCACCAAGCAAAGGTGGTACTATAAAAGGCTGGTGGATGTAGTAGCTTTGGCCAAAGAAAATGGCTGATTTAGTATAAGGAAGTAATGCTAGGTAAGTCTGGATGGCCGTCAGACATATGCGCTGTCTCCAGAAATTCAACACAACGCTGTGCCTACTTTTGATGAGCAGAATCAGTGATACATTGGGAAGCAGGTAGCACACCTCCTTGCATCTGTCATTTGCTGGCCTCAGTGCCTTGTCCCACAAGTTTTCATGCTGCCAAGCAGCATTGCTTTTGGCCTTTTAACGTAGTTGATAAGCTCAGCTCGTCAAGTATTTACTTGCAATTAAGGCAAATGGTGAGACCAGCTTGTACAGCTCTTTTTGGTTATTAGCACTGGCCTGGAAACAAGTTCGAGTGTCTGCAGCTTTTTCAGGTGGTATGTTTTTATACTATGCTTGTTGTACATAATATCTGATGCAGCAAAGAGACACTTGAATAAAGTAGTTAAGAGCACATCCTTTGTTATGTTGTCAGCCGACAGTTTTAAATTGTTATGCGCCACAGGATGACTGTGCACTTGTGACACCTGTGGTAATTTGCAAAGTATGCCTTGCATGTAATGTTTGTTGTATTTCATTTATGTGATGTTTATTGTAGCCTGTACATTAGAAGAGCTCAATCATGAAGCCATCCATCTGAAGTTAATAAAAGGCAGAAACACTAAGCTGTGCATACCCAATGCACTAAAAAAATCATGCATGCACTCTATGAGTATAGTTATCAGGCACAGGTGATCATCTATAGTGGCAAAGCATAAACAAACGAGACACAAGAAGAGAGGAGACAAGACACAAGAAGAGGAGGTTCGTCTCCTCTCCCCTTCTTGTGTGTCGTTTATTTACACTGTACCACTATAAATGCACGCCAACTGGCCCCGCGGGTGATTGCACTGATAGGAGCTGGTTGTCCTTATCACATGCTGGCTTCAGTGTCACAGAACATAGTGGAAGAAATAAACTAGTGTAAATGTAATGAACGATTGAGTAACGATAACAATATGCAAAAGCAAGCTTCACAGATGCACTGTAATACCCTGCCTATATAAACTGGCTCACAAACTGTCGCGGATAGACCATTGCGTTAAATATTTACGTGGCGTTAACATGGCCAGACTGGTGGATGTTTAATTGACAGTCTTCATGAGTATGACAACGATGTAACTAGTGCCGTCAGTGGTCATCTTGGTGTTCACGGCAAGATTGTGGTTGTTGGCCCCATTTTTAAAAATGTGACACGCTAGCAAGAAGCAATTTTGAGGCCCATAACACTGCATTGTTAAAAGATAAGTGTGTGTTGGTCTCTTATACTCTCAGACAATGAAATTGTGTGTTTCTGTTAACATGCCATGAATTACCACTTTTGCCATGAGCACAGAGTATCATGTCATGATGACCTTTCCATTTATTCTTTTGTGTTGTATATGGTTACTTCAGTATATTTTATTTTGGTTTGTGTTTTGCTTATGACGTGGCAATGTTCCGCATGTATTTATGTATGTCTTTTGCCACAATTAAGTCATTTGCTAGTCAGCGCTGCATGGCGTGGTTCATGTTTTTCAACCGTCCTTGTTTCACATTGTCTTGCTTAGTACACAAGGGGGTCTTTCACGAAAGGGCACATGCGTGTGAGTAGTCAAAGCAGTGCGCCGGCTCCTCATGGTGCCAACAAGTGGAGAGGAGCAGTTCAATTGATTATCGTATCAAATATGTGTGGTTAGAAGCAGTAGAATGCCCAATAAGAGAAGCCATTTCGCCATGTAGGGGTGCAAGTCCAGCATGTAGTGGCATACTTGGTTGAGCATAGTTGGCTATTTCAGCCCGCTGCTCAAACACCGAAATGACAAACCAAAAAACAAGCCTCAACAGACAAGCACGCTCATCCTGTC
Organism: Hyalomma asiaticum; assembly: GCA_013339685.2. Lineage (NCBI taxonomy): Eukaryota > Metazoa > Arthropoda > Arachnida > Ixodida > Ixodidae > Hyalomma > Hyalomma asiaticum. The sequence goes on along the minus strand of CM023490.1, from coordinate 84,008,256 downwards.
CACCCTTGTTTGTTTTCTCGTATGTAATTTTTGTGTCTGAGTAAGCTATGCCTGGCTATTTCAACCATCAAGAGGTGATGCCACAGGCAGACATTTTTCATCCTGCATCCAACTTGGCACTTCAGGTAGCTGCAGCAGATCACAAGCCACACACACTGTTCCCCTCAACGAAGGACCCTTCTGTATTGCAACAAAATCATTGACATGGAAAAATAAATACTGCTTTTCCTTGCCAGTTTCTCAAGTTTATTTGTGCAGCTGCAGAGTACAATTACGTGTCTGTGCTAAAGTGGTGGATTCTTAGACATGTTCATATAATTGCAGGGGTTTCACATGCCAACCAACAATATAATGGAGGCACACTGTAGTGGAGGGCTCCGAAAATTTTGACCACCTGGAGTTCTTTAACGTGCACCGATAGCACACACCATATGGGCCTCGAGAATATTCACTTCTACAGAAAAGGCGACCAGCATGGCTAGGATCGAGTGCACATTCTTACTAAAATTAAGCCGAGCACCACAACCACCCTACCACTGCCACAGCCATTCGTGAGCATTTCTACTTTATTGCTGTCATGAGACAGTTTACAATTACGGTAATGAATGTGCCAGGCTGGCTGACGAAGACGGGACATCCCATGCACTATGTTCTTATCTCTAGCAGCACTTCTGTGAAAATATGTCGTTTTATCACTCTGCACTACTAGTATAACTTTTACTTTTGTACTTCATTATTGTGTATGCGTTGCTGTACATTACCTGTGAAGTTTAAAATTGTTATTTTTACTTATCGGTGTGCTGTTACTGCTGTGACTATTTTCTTTTTGTATGGTGCTGCAAGCTGGTCAAGTGTTTCAATGAAAGCTTTTTGCCACAGTCCCTTTGTGTATGACAATGAAAATAAACTTGATTTGATTATCGTCGTCTGCCGACTAGGTAACTCTCTTAAGGTAAATCTGCAGAAAACTGCCCTGTGGCCATAAAAATGGGCTTGCAGGCTAGTTTAAATGTGCATACTTTAACAAAACCCAATAAAATTTTGAACATTAGAAATGACGAAAAAAAATTGTTTTTGCACATCTGGCATAAACACTGATCTTGAGGTTGCAGAGCAGGACTCCAAGCAACTATTCAGAGTGGAATATGACCAAAGCAGTTTTAATGAGTTGAATGAGAAAGTGTCACTTTACATTGCTGCTCATAAAGGGCAAGTGTTGTCAGTATACAGATTGCGCAGTACGTAACAGAGCATGCCGCGGGACAACAGGGACACATTCTTAACAAAAACATGTCGTGATGTGCAAATCACATGAAGTGCCTTAAGGAGAGGTGAAATGCTATGATTGGGGCGTCCATTTATATGTAGCCCCAAGATCACTTAAGTAAATGGCAAGGGACCTGTTTATTATTTTTTTTTCCGCGCACACAGTAGCAGATTTCGTCATCTTACTACCGCAACCGACACCTTAAATGTGAATTTAAATCACATGGCTCGCCGTAAGAGTTAGCTACTTCGTCAAATTGACATAATTGAAAAGTTGATACGGTTCGCCGGGCGAATTTACAAAGAAATAGCCCGCGATGCATTGGAGCAGCTGCCGTAACGGATACGAATCGACTGCCTACACGGGCCTTTTCCACCGTAATCGGGCCTTATATAACGATCGAGAACGACGTCGCTGGCATGCGATCCAACAATTCAATCAATTTGGTTGAGTTCATTCAGCTATCGACTGGAACGACAGCACTAAGGTAGGCCCTAGAAGTTCGATTCTGATGCGTGGATTTCGAATGATAGCGCATCCGGATAGCACAAAGCTGCGATCGGATCGATGGGTCGCAGTAGCAAAAACGGGACTAGCTCCAGGAGCGTCCGACTGGTAAGTGTCGACCTGAGGCTTGGTTTCTGCCCAAGTGCGACTGAGTGAGGAGCTCAACGCCACAAAGACGCGATTGCTTTTTGCTAAGTCCGCGTTCCTGACCGTGAAAGTAATGGTGACGGCGCTACATTTTTTGAAACCATCGTCACGTTCAACGCGCGGTGCCCAGCAGCAAATCCATAGCGTTAGCCGCTAGATGCGCATTACAGCACGAAATACGCCAGGCAGGCTCGGTACGTACCTCGGAGCGTCTAGTTCACACGTCAATTCCGTTGCACGCACACTGGTTTTCCTTAGAACGCACAGGATCTCGCAACACATCGTTGGTGCACGCTCACGGGCTGAAACAGCCTTTCACGTCGCAGAAAATATTAGGTTGCGGGCATTTGGTGGTGTCTGTGATTTAAGCAAGTATTTTGGTCTGATATACACTTCAGTGCAGCTCGTGACTTCATCCGAGAAAAGCGGCACTGGGCTTATGTCTGCACGTCCTATCTTTTGCACATGCTAGCAGACGCTCTTCAGACGGGTCGACCCTCCTCCGGGCAGCCATCTTGGATCGCCCAGTGCACCCCTATTGGCCTCGAGATCTTGGAGTGGCGCCCTCTCACGTGTGACGTCAGAGCGGGGACTCCGATTTCAACCGCGCTGCAGCAGCCGCTGCTCCTGTACGCGTATCGTCTGCTTCACGTGAGAACTTTGTCGAACGAACAGCCTCGCGACGGTCAACTAACGCCTGCAACGATTGTTTTCGAGTGTAATCTTGAACTTAGTTGCGGCCCAATCGACAGGGCCAAGAAATCCCCCGGATGGCCGACGAGTGCGCCGATGCCACCGACCGCATTGCTCGTAAGAAAGTGAAACTATGTGTGAGTGTTCGCGCTCGTTATCTTGTTTCCGCCGTACGATACTAATTAGTCCCCGCAGGGGCGTCTGCTTCTGCAGGCGTTTGGTGTGTGGCGACACCACGGACCCGAGCCAACGGGGGGGTTTCGACCCCCTCCCACGCCTCGCCGTGCGTGGCTGAGCCGTGTCCGGGGAAAAGGGGATCCTGGGGGTTGAGCCGATTCCGGGTGATTGGACCTTTAAGGCCCCCCGGAGGAGGCAACACACCCCTTTGGCCCCGGCTTCACGTAGACGGCACCTCCGGATTGACCCGCCCGGAGGAAATCGGCAGTCGCCTTTTCCTGTCTCTCTCTCCTCACATCTTCGTCTTTTCTCCTACTTTAAACCTTTCCTGTCTTCTACTCTCTTCCATTGACTTCCGTGTTTCTTGGCGGCAAGGGTTAACCCTGTGTGGCTATCCTACCTTGGATACACCATATTCGGTTATAGTGGTGGCGTACAGCTGGCGTCTGCAGGGTCTGTGCTTACAGACCCTGCAGCGTCCCCTTGTAGGACTCCGTGGTGGGTGGCTGGCGTCGCTGCCGAAAATTAAACATCTCATATGGCTAGTTCCTTCCCTCCACTCCCTGATCGCCCTCAGAAAAGAGGGCGCACCGACGAAGTATTCCAGTTTTTTGGCCACCAAAGAGTATCTTTCCCGCGATTCCACGTTATCCACGCTGACACACCAGACAAACCAGTGCGAGCAATTTCACCTTTTCTGGTTTCGAAGTCTTTGACTGAAATCTTTGGTCCAGGATATAAAGCATCGAGGATGGCAAGCGGTGATCTCCTCTTGGAGCTCCGCGACCACAAACAATATGAGAAACTGCCTAATCTAGTGAAATTTGGAGACACAAAATTAATAGTAACCCCACACCGAACCATGAATACCACCCGTGGCGTTGTTTCAGATGATGATTTGTTAGGGCTGACGGAGGCTGAACTCCTGGAGGGTTTCAGCGAACAGAATGTCATCAACGTGAAACGAATCACGATGAGGCGTGACGGCAAAGAACTCCAGACTAAGCACCTGATACTTACTTTCAATTCAAGTGTACTGCCCGACTCCATCGAGGCTGGGTACATCAGGCTTCGAGTGAGGCCATATATACCAAACCCTCTCCGATGTTTCAAATGCCAGCGATTCGGCCACAGTTCACAGAACTGCCGAGGCCGCCTAACTTGCGCAAAATGCAGTGCTGAAGAACACACGTCTGATGCCTGTGAAAACCCTCTTCACTGTGCCAACTGTAATGGGGAGCATGCCGCATACTCACGGTCATGCCCAAGCTGGAAAAAAGAAAAGGAAATAGTCACAATTAAAGTAAAACAAAATATTTCATTTAAGGAGGCACGAAGGCAGGTGTCCTACCTGCCAAAAACCAGCTTTGCCGAAGTGGCGCGTCAGGGGGCAGCGCCACGACGGCCTCCGGCGGCTGTCTGGCACACGCGTAGTGAGCCGGCGGTGACGCCATTCGCCCCCTCGGTGGTTGCAGCCAGTGCTGCTCCACCATCCAAGAAGGACCCACCAACCTCCGGGCTGGGGGGCGCGAAGGTCTCGTCTTCTGAGGCGAGGCCCTCAAAGCAAACGCAGCGCTCGCAAGAGCGCGTGTCCAGCGCCTCGCAAGAGGCAATGGACACAACACCAAGCGTGAGGGCGCAACCAGCGCCTAAGGATCGGCGCGACTCCGTCGACCGATCCAAAAAGGAAAAATCTCGTGTCACGGCCCCTGGAAAGGGTCCGTGAGCTAATTTTCCATCCTCGAGCACACAGCACAAAACACATCTAAAATGGACACACAGATCTTACAGTGGAATGTGAGAGGACTTCTCCATAATCTCGATGATATTAGAGAACTTCTTAATAAACATACTCCAAAGGTGCTGTGTGTTCAGGAAACACATCTCAAGTCCACACAAACAAACTTTCTAAGGCAATATGCCATCTTCCGCAAAGACCGTTACGACGCTGCCGCCTCGTCGGGCGGTGTCGCTATAATAGTCGACAAAAGTGTTGCCTGTAAGCAATTAAACCTCCAAACTTCTCTTGAGGCAGTTGCTGTCCGAGCAGTACTGTTCGGCAAGCTTGTTACAATTAGTTCGATTTACGTTCCTCCTTGTTATCAACTTACCAAGTCACAATTTCAAAGCTTCATCGATGAAATTCCTTCGCCATACATAGTCGTTGGTGATCTAAACGCACATAGTCCCCTATGGGGCGACTCCCGTGTCGATGCGCGAGGGCGCCTGGTAGAACAGTTTCTGTTGTCTTCAGGCTCGTCTTTACTCAACAGAAAAGAGCCAACATATTACAGCACTACACACAATACGTACTCTTCCATAGATTTAAGCATTGTCTCGAGTACACTAATTCCATACCTGGAGTGGTCCGTTCTCAAGAACCCCTTTGGGAGCGACCACTTCCCGATTATGTTGAAGTTAAGAAAAGAAGAAACATGCTCGCCTCACTTTCCACGATGGAACATCGAGTCAGCCAACTGGGAACTGTTCCGAGAAAACACATTTTTAGACGGAGATGACATTGCTGATTTTAATATAGACGATGCTGTGGCATACCTAACAGGTTTTATTATTGACGCTGCAGTGAAATGTATTAGGCAAACTAACGGAATGACTAGTAAGCGTCGCATCCCATGGTGGAACGACGATTGTCGTAAAGCGCGCAATAATCAAAACAAAGCTTGGAGATTGCTTCGCAATTCTCCAACGGCTGAAAACCTCATCAATTTCAAACAGGTTAAGTCACAAGGCAGAAGAACGCGTCGACTTGCAAAGAAAGAAAGTTGGAATAAGTACATCTCTGGAATAAATTCTTACACCGACGAAACGAAGGTTTGGAACAGGGTACATAAGTTAATAGGCCGCGAGTCATATCCCCTTCCCTTGGTAAGCAGCCAAGGTGATAGCCTGGAAGATCAGGCGGACTGCCTAGGCGAACACTTTGAATATGTCTCTAGCGCATCGCACTATACAGAAAGATTCCTAAGATTCAAAGAATGCGAAGAGCGGCAGCCCCTTAAACGTAACCATTCATCTATTGAGGCTTACAACTGCCCATTTACTTTAACTGAACTTAAGGCATCTCTCGCTTGCTGCAACAACTCGGCACCAGGTGGCGATCGTATAATGTACGAAATGATCAAGCACCTTCACCCCGAAGCACTAAAAACACTCCTAACTCTCTTCAATACCATGTGGGTAGCTGGGTATATTCCATTGTCATGGAAAGAGGCTATAGTCATCCCGGTACTTAAACAAGGCAAAGACCCGTCCTTAGCCGCCAGCTACAGGCCAATAGCGTTAACAAGCTGTCTATGCAAACTATATGAGAAAATGTTAAACCGGCGCTTAATCCACTTTCTAGAAAGTAACAGCATACTAGACCCTCTTCAGTGTGGTTTCAGAGAGGGAAGGTCGACTATAGACCACCTTGTCCGCATCGAGGCATACATCAGGGATGCATTTATTCATAAGCAGTTTGTACTTTCCGTATTCCTAGACCTAGAGAAAGCGTACGATACCACATGGCGATTTGGGATTCTCCGCGATCTTTCCGCCATGGGTATCCAAGGGAACATGTTAAACACAATTGAAAGTTATCTGTCCAACAGAACCTTTCGCGTAAAAGTGGGAAATGCTTTATCTAGATCATTCACCCAAGAAACTGGTGTTCCACAAGGGGGTGTGCTTAGTTGCACACTCTTTCTTGTAAAAATGAACTCTCTACAATCAGTAATTCCAAGCGCAATGTTTTATTCCGTCTATGTTGACGATGTGCAGATGAGTTTCAAATCATGCAATATATCTATCTGTGAACGACAAGTGCAGCTCGGAATGAATAAAATCTCTAAATGGGCGGATGAGAATGGCTTTAAAATAAACACCCAGAAAAGCACTTGCGTACTTTTCTCCAACAAACGAGGGGTAACAGCACTACCAGGCATTGCGATCAAGGGAGACCAACTCTCTGTGAGCAGTGAACATAAGTTCCTGGGAATCACTTTAGATTCCAAGCTCACGTTTATTCCCCACATTAAATATCTGAAGATGAAATGTATCAAAGCAATGAACCTCCTAAAGCTTCTGTCACATACAACATGGGGTAGTGATCGAAAGTGCCTCCTGAAATTGTATAAAACTCTTGTCTGGTCACGCCTTGATTATGCAGCTGTAATTTATCATTCCGCAACACCAAGTGCATTAAAAATCCTAGACCCCGTCCATCATCTGGGTATCCGACTCGCAACTGGTGCTTTCAGGACAAGTCCAATCCAGAGCCTCTATGCAGAGTCGAATCAGTGGTCACTTCACCTGCAGCGATCATATAGCAGCTTCACATATTTTCTAAATGTATGCGCGAACACAAAACATCCTTCTTATTCAACTATAAATGATATGACCGCTGCCACACTTTTCCATAATCGACCTACAGCGAAAAAGCCGTTCTCTTTACGTGTAAGGACCCTCGGTGAGGAAATGGGTGTTCCACTCCTTGAACTACGTCCTATGGCTGCAGCGAAACTGCTGCCGCCGTGGCAGTGGCAGCTTATAAGTTGTGACACATCATTTGTAGAAATCACTAAACATGCACCAGAGACACACATTAAAATGCATTTCCGAGAACTTCAGTCCAAGTACCCATGCGCACAATTTTACACAGACGCATCTAAGTCGCACGACGGCGTATCCTATGCAGCCGTCGGACCATCCTTCTCGGAATCCGGTGTACTGCACCCGGAAACAAGTATCTTTACGGCTGAGGGATATGCAGTATTGTCGGCGATGAAGCATATACGGAAATTAAAACTACCAAAAGCAATTATTTTTACAGACTCCTTAAGCGTTGTAAAATCTTTAATGTCATTCTACAAACTCAGAAATCCGGTACTCATTGAGCTGTATTGCGCTCTGTGTACAGCGTATATGTCCAAGCAGCATGTTACTATTTGCTGGGTGCCTGGCCATAGAAGCATCGAGGGCAATATGCTGGCTGACCAAATGGCCACGTCGATTACATCGCGCGCTATTAATCCTACCGCTACTGTCCCTTCAACAGACCTAAAACCCTTCCTGCGTAGGAAACTGCGAAGCCACTGGCAACGCTTGTGGGACACTGAAACAAATAATAAACTTCACTTGATTAAGCCACAGTTAGGCTACTGGCCCTCTGCTGCGAGAACACGGCGAACTGAGGTCCTATTCTGTCGCCTCAGAATAGGACACACCTATGGCACCCATAGTTTTATGCTTACTGGTGATGAACCTCCTACATGTGGTAGATGTGGCGAGAGGCTAACCGTCCTCCACGTCCTTCTGGAGTGTCGTGAAGCCGAAAGAGAGAGAAAGAATCATTTTCCCTTAGCATACCACTATCGTCTCCCTCTTCATCCCATTATGTTTCTTGGTCAAGAACCGCTTTTTGACACAAAAGCAGTCCTCGGTTTCTTAAAGGATGTTGGACTAAGTGTTATTAGCCCAATAAGATCATAGCGCATCCTCTGTCCAGAGGATGCTGCTGTGATAGTAGTGTTGTATGAGCACATGCCTTCATGCCCTTGCTTCAAGGGCTCTGTTTAGGCACTAGTGCTCCCTGCCCTCTTCTTATTTTACATTCGTATCATTCTTTTCAATGCCTCTACATCTCCATAGTACACGTTGTGATTGCCAGAATTTTATTATTTGTATATTTTATGCACTTTACAGTGACTGTTTTAGGCCCATTTACAGCCATGCCACATCTGTTTTATCCACATTTCACAGTTCCACAGTTCAAGTTCATGTACCACTGACAAGTCATTATCATCGTCCTGGCGCTCTTTGGCCACCTCTGGCCCTTGCGCCAATATTTATGTTCACTGCTGGTCTGCAGTTGGTGTCGAGCTCATATCGCCTTTTGCATTGTGTTAATGTTTCTAAATTAAGAGGCAAGTTCACTATTGAGACTAGTTTGAATGTTTAATGTTGGCACCATGAAATATTTAATTGCGGCACCATTTCTATTATTTCTATAAATGAAAAGAGACTTCGTAGGTGACTTCGTGGCTTCGTAGGTAAAATACGTATGTACACCATCCAGACGCAGCCGTAGTCTCCCGCAGGGGCGTCTGCTTCTGCAGGCGTTTGGTGTGTGGCGACACCACGGACCCGAGCCAACGGGGGGGTTGCAACTCCCTCCCACGTGTCGCCGTGCGTGGCTTAGCCGTGTCCGGGGAAAAGGGGATCCTGGGGGTTGAGCCGACGCCGGGTGATTGGACCTTTAAGGCCCCCCGGAAGAGGCAACACACCCCTTTGGCCCTGGCTTCCCGTAGACGGCACCCCTGGGCTGACCCACCCAGGGGAAATCGGCAGTCGCCTTTTCCTATCTCTCTCTCTCCTCTCAGCTTCGTCTTTCACTCTCACTTTAAATCTTTCCTGTCCTCTCCTCTTTTCAATTCACTTCCTTTTTTCGTGGCGGCGAGGGTTAACCTTGTGTAGTTATCCGACCTCGGATAGTTATATTAGGTTATAGCGGCGATGCATGGCTGGCGTCTCCAAGTGTTAGATATTCAACCTTGTAGCGTCCCCTTGTTGGGCTCGGTGGTGGGTGGCCACCATCGCCGCCGAATTTAGAAACCATACTATGACAGATGCTTTTCCTCATCTTCCTGATCGACCTGTAAAAAGAGGTCGCACCGAAGTACCCTTTAGTTTCAACCTTCGTACGGACCTAGACAGCTTTCCTTGCTTCCATGTTTTACACAGTGAAGGAACGACAACTCTGCGCAAACTCTCCCCATTCCTGGTCGCGAAATCCCTTGCGGATGCGATCGGTAAAGACTACAAAGCATCGAAAATGAACAACGGAGACCTCCTCATTGAACTAAAAAGGAAAGAACAAGTAGCAAAACTCTATGACATAGTCAGTATTGGCAATACCGATGTCACAATTACTGCCCACCGATCTCTAAACACATGTAGGGGCGTTATCTCAGAAGAAGATTTCCTGAACTTGAGCGACGAGGAGCTCCTCGAGGGTTTCCAAGACCAGAATGTAGTAAAAGTTCAACGAATAACTATCAGGCGAAACAATGAGCAACTCCCAACTAAACACATAATCGTAACATTTGGAACAAGCACACTTCCTAGCTCCCTCGAAGCAGGATATCTCAAAATAAATGTCAGACCATACATACCGAACCCGAGGCGCTGCTTCAAGTGCCAGAGGTTCGGCCATGCTTCACAATCTTGCAGAGGTAAAGAAACCTGTGCCAAGTGCAGCGCCAACGACCACTCGTCTGAGGCCTGTCAGGAATCTCCCCGCTGTGTGAACTGCAAAGGCGATCACCCGGCGTATTCCAGATCATGCCCTTGTTGGAAGAGAGAAAAAGAAGTAATTGCCTTAACAGTGAAAGAGAAAGTATCATTTTTCGAAGCGAGGAAGAGGCTCGGACTCTTACCTCAGAGAAGCTATGCCAGCGCGGTGCGGCAGGGGGCAACACCGCAACGGCTTCAGGAGCCTACAGGGATCGCGGTCTGTGGTCCCGTAGCTGCTCCACCTGCCCCCTCGGTGGTAGCAGTTAACGCTGCTCCACCATCAACATCCAAGACGGGCCTACCTACTTCGGTTGCGCAGGTCCCGCGACTCAGTCGGACATCAAAGCCCGAGACGCGCGTCTCAGGGCTTGGTTCTCGATCCTCCAGCGCCTCTGACAAGGCGATGGAGGTCGACCCCAAAACCTCGGTGTCGTCGACACCGAAGGACCAGCGCTCTGGCGAGCGCGCCAAGCGGGACAAGATCCCAATAACGTTGCAACCTAAGCGATAACCCAAGTGGATATCGCTCTCGACAGACCCAACTTTTACTACATGTCACCTACCATCATTTTAAGAATCAATCTATATTATTAGTATATTTGCTTACTTTTAAATTCATCATGGCTTTTATCGCTCATTGGAACGTCAGAGGTCTACTACAAAACTTAGGTGACATTAAAGACATTATTAACAAGTTTTCTCCTGTGGCATTTTGCCTCCAGGAAACTAACCTGGGTGCAAAACACACTCGTGTACTCAAAAATTACACAGTTGTCCGTAAGGACCGGCAACATTGTAGCCGCTTGTCGGGAGGAGTTGCAATTGTAATAAAAAGCGGCACTCCCACCCAAGCAATCACGTTAAACACCTCTCTTGAGGCTGTAGCAGTCAGAATTATAACACACAAAACCATATCCATCTGCTCCATCTATATTCCTCCCCACAAACAATTGACACTACGAGAACTCGAGGACCTAACAGCACAACTTCCAGAACCATTTGTTTTAGTAGGGGATTTTAACGCCCATGGTACGCTATGGGGCAGTGACAAAACAGACCAAAGAGGGCAACTCATTGAAGATTTTATTTTGTCGAATGATATCTGTCTTTTAAACTCTCGCACACCAACATACTTCTCACCAAGTTCAGGCAAGTTTAGTTGCCTAGACCTAGCATTTTGCTCACCATCTGTTTTTAATGATTTTAAGTGGGAAGTCCTGGAATCTTCATACGGCAGTGATCATTTACCTTCAATCATCAAATTGTCATCGTCACTACCCACCATCACCTCCAAACCACGCCGTTGGCTAATACACCTTGCGGACTGGGCTCTATTTTTAGAAAATGCGAAACTAGACGACGTCATCTCGCCAGATATGACCATCGATGATATTAATGACAAAATCACAGAAATTATAATTACAGCCGCAGAGAAAGCAATACCGCGAACATCAAATCATGTCCGAAAAACGAGAAATGTCTGGTGGACAAAGGAATGCACCGAAGCGAAGAAACTGCAAAATAAAGCTTGGGGCATCCTGAGGAGGTACCCCACATATAGTAACCTCGTGAACTTCAAGCAGGCTAAAGCGAAAGCGCGATACATCCGTAGGCAGGCCGAAAAAACATCATGGCGCGATTACGTATCCTCTCTAAATAGCACTGTCACATCTAAAAGATTGTGGGACCAGTTGAGAAAGTTCAGAGGAGACTACTCAGCCTACACTATACCCATTCTTACAAGTGCAGACATCCAGACAACAATACAAGAACAAGCCGATATATTAGGGGAACACTTCTACAACATTTCCAGCTCAGCCAATTACTCTGATACTTTCATCAAACACAAACAGACCGCAGAGAAGCAGAAACTACCGCTCACAGGCGCTTCACACGAAGCTTACAACCAACCACTAACACTACAAGAACTTAATATTGTGCTCTCAAACGGTAAAAAAACGGCAGTAGGCCCCGACAACATACACTACTCTATGCTGGCACATCTGTCCGAAGCATCGACAAAAGTTTTACTTATATTTTTCAATATGGTATGGCAATCTGGGTGTATGCCACAACAATGGAAAACTGCCATAGTAGTGCCATTTCTAAAAGCTGGTAAACCCCCAACATCCCCGAGCAGCTACAGACCGATCGCTCTTACCAGTTGCCTGGCGAAGACTTACGAAAGTATTATCAATCGCAGACTGTCTTTCATCCTTTACTCAAAAAACTTGATAGATAATCATCAGTGCGGATACAAAAAAGGTTGTTCAACCACTGACCATCTTGTTCGTCTGGAGCATGAAATACGAGAAGCATTTCGCTACAAACAGTACTGTCTCGCGGTTTTTTTCGATCTAGAGAAGGCCTACGATACCACGTGGCGACACGGAATTCTGCAAGACCTCGCTATTCTAGGTATTCGAGGCAAAATGCTAAAATGTCTGTCCGATTTCATGAATAACAGAACATTTAAGGTGCGGTTGGGCACTGTGCTTTCACACACATTTGTACAGGAAAATGGCGTACCTCAAGGCTGCGTCCTTAGCACTACTCTATTCATAGTAAAAATGAATTCAATCAATGAGGCCATACCATCCACAGTTATGCACTCTCTTTATGTCGACGATCTTCAAATCGCTTCTCGTGCCTCTAACCTATCAACCTGTGAAAGGCAACTTCAAGTTACCATAAACAAACTGACACATTGGGCTGACAAAAATGGTTTCCGATTTTCCACACAAAAGACTGTTGCTGTTGTGTTTACACTAAAAAGAGGATTATTCCCTGACCCAGTTCTCACACTAAACAACACGGCGTTGATGATAAAACATGAACACAAATTTCTAGGTATCACATTTGACAACAAATTGAACTTTCTGGCTCATATAACTGCACTTAAAATGAAGGCAAATAAAGCGCTTAATATACTAAAAGTATTGTCCCATAAGCATTGGGGTTCTGATAGATTATGCCTACTGAAGGTGTATCGGTCTGTTGTACGCAGTATTTTAGATTATGGGTGTGTTGTTTACGGCTCGGCCAGAGAATCCTACATTCGGCGTCTGGACCCCGTACACAATCTCGGTCTCCGTTTGTCCAGTGGAGCTTATAGAACATCCCCGGTGCAGAGTTTGTACGTAGATTGCAATGAACCTCCGCTATGCCAGCGTCGCGTACTTTTAACCCTCTCTTATGTTTTAAGGATCAGGTCACAATCTCACCACATATGCAACGACATCACCACGCAATGCCACTCACGCTTACACTATTCTAACAGGCCACACTTCATCAAACCATTGATTTTACGTTTTGAAGAGTATTGCCACACATACAGTATTTGTAATGACGCACTCAATGTCGCCATGAAACCGCCGAGACTGCCACCATGGTCTGATCTGACGCAGCTGTGTGATTTTTCACTGACTCATCTTAAGAAACAGAACACCGCACCAGAACACATAATTCAAGAATTCCGCACACTTCAGGACAAATACAAAGGATATACAGAAGTCTATACAGATGGTTCAAAAACAAAACATCATGTAGGCATTGGGATTGTGACAGAGGAAAGCGCTGTCAGTGTTAGAATACCTGAGTTCATGTCCATCTTCAGCGCTGAAATGTATGCCTTATGGGAAGCAGTACAAAAAATCATCACCGAGAAACACCGACAAGCAATCATATACACTGATTCATTAAGTTCATTAAAGGCGCTACATTTAAAATCCGAATGCGAACCTTTACTCGGTGATATCTTACACATGATTATCTCATGTAACCAGGATGTGACTATCCGTTTCTGTTGGGTACCAAGCCACATAGGGATACCAGGCAACGAAAAGGCGGACGAATGTGCGTCTTTAGCTGCACAGAAATCGGTAAAACGAATAAATTTTCCCCTTAAAGACAGTATGCGTAATGTTCGTTTAGCATTGGCATCAAAATGGCAGCAACAGTGGGACTCCTGCACGAGCAACAAACTCCATCTGGTGAAGCCCATAGTGGGCGAATGGAAGTCGTGCCGTCACCAAGAACGGTTCATTGAGGTTATACTATGCCGACTCCGCATTGGGCACACTCACCTCACCCACAATTTTTTGCTTAGAAGGGAACACTTGCCGGAATGTGAAAAATGTCAACAGCCATTAACAGTTATACATATTCTAATCACGTGCCCATACATTGAAACAGAAAGACGAAAACATTTCAGAGCACTATACGAACATCACATACCGATGCACCCGAATCAAATTTTAGGAGATGATTCACCTGTTCCATTGTCCAATGTTATCGATTTCCTCAAAGAAAGTGGATTCCTACATAAGCTTTAGAATTACAAATACATATACTGGTTATCACTAAGTACCTGGTGTTTGGCGCAGCTTAGCCTCAGTCGCTCTTGCGCCATTAAACCCAATTTAACTAACTAACTAACTAGCAGCCGTAGTCTCATACATCCTGCGCCGCTCAGCTGAGCTCACGAGGCGCGCTTACCCGCGAGGCGATTCGGAGGCCGCGTCGTCGGCTCCTTGTTTAGGGGCCTTCGCGGCAGGTTGTGGGACGGCACCGCACCTGGTGTAAGTCGCCTATGCTTATAGCCTGCGTGCAATAAACGGCTTAAGTATTGGCGAGGCGCTTAAACACGGTCACAAACTTACCGAAGAGTGGCGCGTACGGTGGGTAGCAGAAGTCACTGTCCGCGAAGTGTTTGCTGCACACGGTCGATGAAGGCGTGGGGCGCTTTCCCATTCTGAGCTTGACCATCCACTTCTTCTTCAGCTTTGGGTCCTTAGGAAAGCTAACGCCTCTTTCACGAGCGGACGAAGTACACTGAGGCACAGAGCAGTACTTCACCATTGCGCAGCACTCGCCGCGGAGACAAGCGGCCGCAGTTCTAAAAAACAAAGAGCCGTAGTTCTAAATGAACGTTAAAAGCAGACCCACGGTTGTTCGAACAGCGTCAGTAGCCATCATACGCGAGATAACCAACTGAACTGCTTTTTTGTTGAGATTTACCGCAACGATGGCTTCAACACGGCGCTGGGCCTACGTAGCAGACGAAAGCGCGCGAATCCCCGCTCTGACGTCATACAGGCGCCGTTCGCAGCGCCGCCATCGGTCGCACACCAGGCGAATAGTCCGTGGGCATTGCGAATGGACAACATACGCTCTGTACGTCATATCGTCTGTCATTAGTTGCTTACATAAACGAAAGCTACTTCCATTTATGTACGCAGCAAACGTGGCTACATCTGACGTGTTTGCCGTCCTCAATGCTGTTTCGGAGACGGGGTGAGGATCTCGAGTGCGCACTTGAAAACGAGTGAACATTGTTGTACACTCCATTGCCGAGCGCGCAACGCAGGCTGGTTTGTGAGGAACACGTTCTAGCATTGCGTGGCGATTCCCTAAGAAATGGCTGCTCAAATGATCGCACACAGGGTGAGAGCTTCCAAGATAAAGCGAACTTCCTGGGAATGCATTATCAACACGTGCCCAGTGCATCACATTATAGTGAAACGGTTCAAAGATACAAAGACAGAATGGAGGGACAAAAGCTGAAAAGCAAGTGTACAAAATATGAGCAGTACAATAGCCATTCTGTCTAGCTGAGAACACTGATAACCCCTGAACAAGTCCGCCCCAGGTGCCGACCGTATACTCTACGAGATGTTGAAGAACCTACCCCCAGAAGCACAGAAAAAGACTCCTTTGCCTCTACAACGTTGTGTGGTCTTTCGGTGAAGTTCCGTCTGCTTGTAAAGAAGCCGTAGTCATTCCTACTCTAAAGCAAGGCAAGGATCCACCGTTCGCTTCGAGCTACCGCCCCCATAGCACTAACATTCTGTGTCTGCAAAGTCTTCGAAAAAATCGTAAACTTCCCACTCGTATATTGCCTTGTATCAAACTCCTTAAAGGGCAACTCCGGCGATTTTTCAGTGTCCACTGATCTCAATAAAATTTTCAATATATATTCTCCTCGATACTGTAATAATATATGCCAAATCAGGCGGATGTAGGTCATTTAGATTTCCTGTAAACTTTAAGAATTTTAGCGGATCCTCACGCGGGCCATCCTGTGTTTTTGACGTCGTCATCTCCGCGCTGCCTACCCGAGCCAGCGGGTCTTCAATCGCAAAACGGCGATACTTCGGCGCTCAAATCGCCGCTGTCAAGATCTGAAAAGCTGTCACAACTCAATATATGGCTGGCTGACGTCGCCACTGGCATTTCTTTGGCCCAGTTCCATATTTCTGGTGATGGGAAGGTTATGACGTCACCGCACACGCACCACGAAGCATCTACATGTTTCGGTTTCGGTTTGAAAACGACTTGCAGTTGCTTATTTAAAATTATTGGCGCGTTTCTGAGCCAAATGAACCACCCTGGCGGTTAGAGGACCGTCAGTACCATTGGAAATTATTGATATCAAAGCGTGGTGAAAAAACCGCCGGAGTTGCCCTTTAACTCGCACCAATGTGGGTTTCGAAAGGGTCGATCAACAACTGACCATTTCATTCGCATAGAAGTGCAGATACGTGAAGGCTCTGTCCACAGTCAGTTCACAATACTCGGAGACCCCTCAAACATGCGATTACGTGGTATCATGCTGAACATCATTGATAGCTATCACCAATGCCTTTTCACGACTCTTTGTGCAGGAAACCGGAGTGCCACATGGCGGGTTGCTTAGATGCACTCTGTTTATCATAAAAATGAACTTGCCTCTATATATCCCGCGTAATATCTTTTGTTCCTTCTATGTGGACGACGTACAGATAGGGTTTAAATCATGCAGTCTTGCAATTTGCGAGCGGCAGGTTCAGCTTTGAACAATGTGTCCAAATGGGCAGACTAGAATGGTTTCACCCTAAACTCACGGAAAAGCACCTGTGTCCTTTTCTCTAGGAAAGGATGCGAGCACCCTCATCCCGACATTGTGTTTGCAGGGTGAGCGGTTACTGTTACAATGGAAGATAAATTTCTAAGTGTTTATGGATTTTTTCCATAAGCACCTAGAAAGAACACCGTGTATTGATTTTTTCATGCCAGCCCATATATGGCATTTTCGTAAGGTATATTTTTCTTCCCGTTTTCTGGTTTCATTTTACAGGGTCCTTATATTTTCATTTTTTTATTCATCTCCAGTTTCCATTCTCTATAATATCTCAGTATTCTTTTTTCAAAACGTACATACCTAATTGTTAGATTATTGTGGTGAAGGTAGAGAAGCAGCGTCACTGTTCACCACCACTACCTTACCACACATCCACGTTCGCGATCATTTATATATGTGATGCGCGGGCATATTCTGTTATCCCAGTCTGCCAGACGCTGTAGGAGGCCCATGGTCGTGCAGACGATCTCTTTAAGCCACCATCATCCAAGCAGTCTTTCAGTCGCGTTCTAAGGGGAAAATAAAAACAGCTACTCTGCAGATTAGTGTAATCTAGGCCGAGCGATTATAAGAGACTGTTACATCACAGAGCACAGTGAAACGGTGCAGCGTGATGTCATTTGCTAACCAAGAATAAACAAAGCGAACGTCTGGCGACATTTTCGGGGTACTTCTACCATTGTCAAACGGCCACGATGGCATCGTCGCATTGTAACATATTTAATTATCTAAGTGACGTCAATTCCCCGCCACGATGGTCTACTGGTTATGGCACTCGGCTGCTGATCCGAAGGTCGCGGGATCGTATCCCGGCCGCGGCGACTGCATTTCGATGGAGGCGAAATATGTACTGCTCATATTTTCTAGCCCAACCTATGTTGTTGTCCTGGGCGCATTTAGCACAGGACAGGGATAATTGGAGATCCATGGGAGAGGCCCGTGCTCTGCAGTGGGCGTAGACAGGCTGATGATGATGTTGATTTGATGCTCAGCTAGGCCTATTGACGGGTTTTTGTATTACTTAAGCACGAAAAGCAACCGCACAAACATTTGGAAACGATGGACATGCACGAAAGCAAGCGAAACTGCATCACTTGACGGACCGCTTCCGTGAAACCATGATGATGATGATGCTGGTTCGGTTGAGGAAAGGACGCTGATTCCTGCAGCCCACGTTGGCAGCACGGCTAAGCGTCCGTGGGAATAGGGTAAAGGAAATGAAAGAGATAGAAAGGATAGAAGTGGAGGGCTCCGGAAATTTAGGCCACCTGGAGTTCTTTAACATCCACTAACAATGCACCGTACACGAGCCTCTGGCACCAACTAATTATATGATCTACTAAACAATGCCCTTTATGTATCATTTGGTCGAGAGTAATCACTGCGATGGTCACTTAGCAGATGCGGTGAAGTAAAAAATGCGGCAAAAAAATTACAGCATATCCACGGAGTGAATGATCATGAGTGGGCGATGCTCGGGAGGTTCATCGTAGATCGTGCCGAGTTCCGGATTAATTTAGTTAACGCGCACGCTACGAATCCTCATGGTTCAACTATGCGCAAGTGAAATCTCCCACCGGAACTTCATTGCAAGTCAAGATCCAGTGCATATATGTATATATATATATATATATATATATATATATATATATATATATATATATATATATATATGGGGTTGCCGGTGAACGCTTCTCCAACGCGAGCAGTCGGTATTTCTCAATCAAGAAACTCGCTAGGAGAGGCTGCCTGCGCCCACGTTGTCTCGCGGGTGAGGGCGCGTTCTCCTTCTTTAAGAAGAAGAAGAAGAATGCTTTATTTCCAATGCAATTGTTTACAATACATTTCTGCGAAAACATCCGGATCCGTAGCCGATAAGGCTAGTTGAGGATCCGTACAGAAAAGGCATGTTGTAGTTTAATTAGAGAGTACAAAATTTTCACATAGAATTCCGTCACAAATTACACAATCAAATACGGTCACGTAGGAAAAAAAACAACAGAAATAATGTGACATGTACATACATTTCAACGACATTAATATGGCAACTGGTAACTGCCCGATAGAAAGAGTTTCCTGAGTGACTGCATCATATTTGGTAGACCTTTAATTAGGGTAGGGATACCGTTCCAAATTTTAGCAGCAACAAAGGGTATTGTTCGACGGCCGTAGACATTGCGTACTATAGGCAGATTAAGATTTTGTTGTTCGGCCTGCCGAGTATGACCTGTGGGTTTTAATAAAATTGATGCGTGAAAGGGTACATTATTATGCAATATTTTGTGTACTAATATTGCGGTTATGTATTATCTAACCATATTAAAAGGCATTATATTGAGATTTCTGAAGAGTGCTGATGCAATGGTTCGTACAGCTCTTTTTTGCAAAGTGGTAATGACCGAGCAATGTGAGGCATATGTGAAGCTCCATGATTCGATGCAATAAGTTAGGTGAGAATGGAAAACATTAAAGTATAAAATACGGAGTATGTGTGCGCTAAAATAGTTTCTAGCCTTAAGTAATGTAAAGCATCCAAAGCTTAGTTTTCTACACAAATTGTCTATGTGCGATGTCCAGTGGAATGAATGGTCTAATGTTATCTCAAGGTAAGTATATGCCTTTACTTTATCAATGGGAGTTTCCCCGATGAATAGCCCCGCAGGGGCGTCTGCTTCTGCAGGCGTTTGGTGTGTGGCGACACCACGGACCCGAGCCAACGGGGGGGTTTCGACCCCCTCCCACGTGTCGCCGTGCGTGGCTTAGCCGTGTCCGGGGAAAAGGGGATCCTGGGGGTTGAGCCGACGCCGGGTGATTGGACCTTTAAGGCCCCCCGGAAGAGGCAATACACCCCTTTGTCCCCGGCTTCACGTAGACGGCACCTCCGGCCTGACCCGACCGGGGGAAATCGGCAGTCGCCTTTTCCTATCTCTCTCTCTCTCTTATCTTCGTCTTTCTCTCTCTTTTAATCTTTCCTGTCTTCTCCTCTCTTCATTTTCCGTTTTCCAGGCGGCAAGGGTTAACCTTGTGTATGTGCCCTCTCTTGTGCACATGATATTGGGTTATAGTGGCTGTGTACAGCTGGCGTTGGCATGCCTTCGATAAATGTGCTGTCGCGTCCCCATGTTGGGCTCCATGGTGGGCGGCTGGCATGGCTGCCGAAACTACACATATCTTATGGCCACCACCTCCTTTCCCCCACTCAGTAATCGTCCTCTCACAAAGAGGGGGCGCACCGAAGACACCATAAACATTTTCATGAAACGCCAAGAAGTTTTTCCTAGATTCCACGTAATCCACTGCGAAAAAGACAAGAATGCGAGAACTATCTCCCCCTTTGTGGTATCCAAATGCCTCACTGAAATACTTGACCGCGGCTATAAGGCTACAAGGATGGCTAGCGGAGATCTTCTCCTTGAAGTTGTGAACAAAGCACAATATGAAGAACTGTCGAACCTTGTCTCGTTTGGAAACACACCTGTCTCTGTGACACCACATCGTTCCCTCAACAGCTCACGGGGAGTAGTATCAGACCAAGACCTGCTGGACTTGACCGAAAGTGAGCTCCTAGAGGGCTGGAGTGAACAGCAAGTCGTAAGAGTACAGCGAATCAAAATCAGGCGCGATGACAAAGAAATCCCCACAAAACACCTAATACTCACATTTGGTACAAGCACGCTTCCAGAATGTATTGAAACAGGTTATTTGAAACTGAAAGTCCGACCATATATCCCTAACCCCCTCCGTTGCTTCAAGTGCCAGCGTTTTGGTCACGGCTCTCTGAGCTGCCGTGGCCGTCAAACCTGTGCAAAGTGCAGTTCCCATGAACACCCTTCAGACAACTGTGTTGAAACTCCCCACTGTGCAAACTGTGAGGGTGGGCACGCAGCCTACTCTCGTACCTGTCCTATATGGAAAAAAGAAAAAGAAATAGTAACGCTGAAAATAACCGAAAATATCTCGTTTAGGGAAGCACGGAGACGCCTCTGTACTGTACAGGGGGGTCCTTCCTTCGCGGACGTGGCACGCAAGGGGGCAGTGCCATATAGGTTCGCGGCGGTCGCACGTACCACGTTCAGTGGACGGGCGGCAGCGCCTTTGGCCCCCTCAGCGGAAGCAGCCGGTGCTGCTCCGCCACCAAAGGGCATGCAGGCCTCCGGATCTGCAGCCCCAGGGCCTTCTGCTCAGGCAGAGAGCCCTAAGACTTCCCCGCCCGTGCGTGTTAACCGCGAGCGGGCAACCGGCACCTCTTCCGAGGCGATGGATACAACGGCCAGTCCAACGGCGTCGCAGGCGCCGAAGGAACGGCGCAAATCGTTAGAGCGTGCCAAATAATCAAGAACCCCTATCACGGGGCCCGACAAGGGCTCCCCGACTTAAGGCAACAGTTCTTTCAGTACACACAGCACTAACCTTCACCCAAAATGGATACACAAATTATACAATGGAATGTGAGAGGTCTTCTCAGAAACCTTGATGATATCCAAGAACTCATACACGAACACTCACCAAAAGTGCTGTGTGTACAGGAAACGCACCTGAAAACAAAACACACAAATTTTCTCAGACACCACGTCATCTTCCGCAAAGATCGAGATGAAGCTATCGCATCATCTGGTGGCGTTGCCATCATAATAGACAAAAGCATAGCGTGTCAGGGTTTGCAGATACAGACGGCCCTCGAAGCAGTGGCCGTTCGTGCTGTGGTCTTAAACAAACTTATCACCATCTGCTCAGTGTACATTTCCCCTCATTATCAGCTGAAGAAACATGAAATTCAGTCTCTAATGGATCAGCTACCCGAACCCTATATCGTCGTAGGCGATTTTAATGCCCACAGTCCATTGTGGGGCAACTCTCGGAGCGATGCACGAGGTCGTTTGATTGAGAATTTTATCTTTTCCTCTGGTGCATGTCTATTAAATAATAAAGAACCCACGTTTTTTAGCCTGGCAAACAAATCATATTCATGCATTGATCTTAGCCTTGTTTCTCCTACTCTTTTACCTGATTTTAACTGGGAGGTTATTAAAAACCCGTATGGGAGCGATCATTTCCCCATACTACTGAGAACGCAAAAAGAAAGCGAAATTCCACCTCAGGCTCCAACTTGGAAGGTAGACAGAGCTGATTGGCAGAAATACCAAAGCCTCAGTAGTATCTCGTGGGCCGAGATTTCCTACTTAGGAATTGATTCTGCTTGTAAGTATTTTACGACTTTTATTATTGACTATGCTTCAAAATGTATCCCCCAAACAAGTAGTGGTCCTTGCCGACGTCGTGTCCCGTAGTGGAACGATGACTGCAGGAACGCTCGCAAAAGGCAGAACAAGGCGTGGGGTTTACTTCGCGATTATCCAACTGCAGAGAATCTCATCAACTTCAAACAAGTAAAGTCCGAAGGACGTAGAACGCGCCGACAGGCTAGAAGGGAAAGTTGGCAGAAGTTTTTATCGGGTGTCAATTCCTATGCAGACGAAGTTAAGGTCTGGAACAGGGTAAATAGGATAAAAGGCCGGCAGACACAGTCACTCCCTTTAGTAGACATGGAGGGTAACAACCTTGAAGACCAAGCAAACTTCCTGGGCGCACACTTCGAACAGGTGTCCAGCCCATCCCACTATTCAGATACATTCAAACAGTACAAAGAGAGAATAGAAAGACAAAAACTAGAAAGGAAGTGTGCAAAAAACGAGCCATACAATGCACCATTCCAATTAGCTGAACTGCAAGCAGCGCTAAATTGCTGCAGCAAATCTGCCCCAGGTTCTGACCGTGTTGTATACCAAATGTTGAAACACTTGCCCTATGAAACACAAAGAACTCTCCTCTGCCTCTACAATGCCGTATGGTTTTCTGGCGAAATTCCCTCTGTGTGGAAAGAAGCCATTGTAATACCTATCCTAAAACATGGCAAAGATCCATCTTCTGCATCGAGTTACAGGCCTATAGCCCTGACTAGCTGCCTGTGCAAATTATTTGAAAAGATGACTAACTGCCGACTATTACATTTCCTGGAGTCAAACAAACTCCTCGACACATATCAGTGCGGATTCCGAGAGGGTCGTTCCACCACCGATCATCTGATTCGCATAGAGACACAAATTCGCGAAGCTTTTGTTCATAAGCAGTTTTTTCTATCTCTGTTCCTTGACATGGAGAAAGCATATGATACCACATGGCGCTTCGGAATATTGAGAGACCTCTCGCATTTAGGTATACGTGGTAATATGCTAAATGTGATCGAAAGTTACCTGTCCAATCGCACATTCCGTGTTCGAGTGGGTAACGTCTTGTCACGACCGTTCGTGCAAGAAACTGGAGTGCCGCAGGGAGGTGTCCTCAGTTGTACACTTTTTATTATCAAAATGAATTCCCTCCGTTCGTACATCCCACGTAATATCTTTTATTCAACATACGTTGATGATGTACAAATAGGTTTTAGATCTTGTAATCTCTCGTCATGCGAGCGACAGGTTCAGCTCTGTGTCAACAAGGTCTGTAAATGGGCAGAGAAGAACGGTTTCACTCTGAATCCACAGAAGAGCTCCTGTGTTCTGTTCTCCAGGAAGAGAGGCCTCTACCCCGATCCCCATATAGAGTTGCAGGGTGAGCTTGTTGCTGTTAAAACAGAACAGAAATTTTTAGGCATAATTCTAGACACGAAGCTCACATTTGTACCACACATCAAGTACATTAAGGAGAAATGCATGAAGACAATGAACATTTTAAAGGTGCTCTCCCGCACGAATTGGGGCAGCGACCGAAAATGTCTTATGAGCCTCTATAAAAGCCTGATACGCACGCGTCTAGATTATGGGGCGATAGCTTACCAGTCCGCAACACCAACCGCCTTGAAAATGCTGGACCCTGTCCACCATTTAGGCATTCGCCTTTCCACGGGTACCTTTCGAACAAGCCCCGTTGAAAGTCTTTACGCGGAATCGGACGAATGGTCACTACATATACAAAGATTGTACCTGTCTTTCACTTATTTTTTGAAGATAACGGCAAACACAGACCATCCTGCATATCCTGCTGTAAATGACACGTCCAGCAGCCAAATATTTCAAAACCGCCCCACAGTGAAACAGCCCTTCGCGCTGCGTGTGCGAGCACTAGCTGAAGAAACGGGTGTCCCATTGCTCGAACACCACGTTATGGCTCCCACATTACACGCCCCGCCGTGGAAATGGCAGGTTGTAAATTGTGACACATCCTTCATGAATGTCACAAAGCATGCCCCACCTCTACACATTCAGATGTACTTTCGTGAATTGACACACAAATACACATGTCCTGCATTTTTTACTGATGCGTCGAAATCTTACGTGGGTGTGTCCTATGCAGCTGTGGGCCAATCTTTTTCGGATGCCGGTGTTCTCCACCCAAACACCAGCATTTTCACAGCCGCTCAGCGTGCTTCATGTCCTCCTGCAATGCCGCGAACTAGAACCCCAGAGGAAAAGACATTTTCCAGTGCCATCACGACAGCACCTCCCACTGCACCCTTCTATGTTATTGGGCAATGAACCTCTTTTCAAATACGAATCTCTACTTGCGTTTTTTAAGGACATACAAAATTTCCGTGTCATATATCCAGGTGACCTGTAGCACGGCCTCTAAACAGAGACTGCTGCTGCGGCATTTTCTTAGAGAAAGCACGCGCTTCCTAGCCTTTGTCCACAAAGGATTACGGTAGGTGTCGTGCCACTTTCATTTTAGATATTTTAGTACAATGACCATTTCTCATTCATTCCCGAACCATAGATCACTCCACACGTCACTGCCATAATTTTACCGTATGTTGTTTTTACGCTCCTTTACAGCGATTTGTCTTTAGGCCCCCTTACAGCCACGTGCCATCCGTCATTGTAACACACTTATCACGGCAGACATACTATTCACTGTCTTGGCGCTCTTTGGCCACGCTTGGCCCTTGCGCCACAAAACACCAAATATCATCATCATCCCCGATGAATAGACCACTTGTTTCAGGTATCTCTTTTCGGTAGGAGGCGAACACTACGTACTTGGTTTTTTTCGTATTTAGTGATAGGTTGTTTTGTTTAAACCACTGAGAAGTCATTTCCAATTCTTCATTGGCTAGTGATTCGGCTTCCTGAAGAGAGTGATGAGCTATAAGTAAAGCTGTGTCATCTGCATACAGAGCTGCTTGCATGTGGGTTAAAGATAGGGGATAATCATTAATGAACAGGGAGAACAAAATCGGCCCAAGCACTGAACCTTGCGGCACACCTTTACGAGCTGGTGAGCGTTCCTCTAAGAAAGAGCGTTTCCATAGCCGACGCGCGCCTTTCGCTCTCTTTCTCTCACAAGACAGCAGAGGCACGCGCCGGGAGAGAGAGAGAGGCACGCGCCGAGGGCGAGCGCGTGCCTCCCGGCATGCGGGTTACGCCTGACACGGGACAAGGTTAGACAAGAGGAGCTTCGCCCATAATATTTTTCACGGCAAGCACTCATGCGATGATGATGATGATGATTGTGGTTCGGTTAGGAAAGGACGCTAATTTCTGCAGCCCATGTAGGGAGCACGGCTAAGCGTCCGTGGGGAGGGGGAAAGGGAGTGAAAGAGATAGAGAGGAGAGAAAGGCCGTAGTGGAGGGCTCCGGAAATTTAGACCACCTGGGGTTCTTTAACGTGCACTGACAACGCACAGTACACGGGCCTCTGGAATTTTCGCCTCCATCGAAAATGCGACCGCCGCGGCCGGGATCGAACCCGCGTATTTTGGGTGGCAGCCGAGTACCGTAACCACTACACCACCGCGGCGGACAAGCACTCATGCGAACACGCAACTCTTATGTGCAATTCAGCTTCTTATGTGCAAGACAATTGTATCCGCTCTATGCTAAGTGTATAAACGTGTTGCTTTTAGGGGCGAAGCTCCTCTTAGTCTAACCTTGTCACGCGTCAGGCGTCAGGCGTAACTCGCGTGCCTGCCGGCACGCGCTCGCCCTCGGCGTTCGCCTCGGCGCGTGCCTCCCGGCGCGTGCCTCTCTCTCTCTGTCCCGGCGCTGCCTCCCGGCGCGTGCCTCTGCTGTCTTGTGTGAGAGAGAGAGACAGAGAGAGAGCGAAAGGCGCGCGTTGGCTATGGAAACGCTCTTTCTTAGAGGAACGCTGTACCTAAAGTCCCTAGATCTTTTCGGAAAGAATATCTAGGGACTTTAGCTGTACCAGCTCGCAAAGGAGAACGCGCCTTCACCCGCGAGAACGTTGGCGCAGCCAGCGTCTCCTAGTGAGTTTCTTGATTGAGAAATACCGACTGCTCGCGTTGGAGAAGCGTTCACCGGCAACCCATATATATGTATATATGTAGGCACTGGATCTTGACTTGCAATGAAATGCCGGTGGGAGACTTCACTTGTGCATAGTTGAACCATGAGGATTCGTAGCGTGCGCGTTAACTAAGTTAATCCAGAACTCGGCACGATCTACGATGAACCTCCCGAGCTTCGCCCACTCACGATCATTCACTCCCTGGATATGCTGTAATTTTTTTTATTACTGTATTCCGCGCGCATGGGATACATGACATGTCGGAGTTTTGTTGATGATTGTTAATCTGCAAGAAATGGGAAAGAGGAGAAAATGTGTATCTGTGACGAACTATAGGTGTAGGGGCCTTTGTCAGGCGTATGAAACGCCTTTTGCCACTGTATCCTTTTTCTTGTTTTCCAAGAAATGAAATGAAGTTACTACTACTACTACTACAAAACTGCCCTTCCAAACGCGGCTGAGTGAGGCCTTTTTACACACGGTAGCGCCTACGGGGGCCGTTCTCCGCCCTATCTGAAACTTTGGTGGGAGTTTCGTGGCCAGAAAGAAAGTATTCAAGAACCCTGGCAGTAGTGTGTTCCTGCAACGCGGCGATCGGGGGTTTTCCCATTCGAAACGCGCGTATGCAGGGGCGCTCCAAGCGAGTGAACGGCCAGAGCGGCTCCGTTGGCTCGCTAAGCCCGAACCCTTGGTAGTGTCCGTCCTGTCGGAGATACGCATGTACCAGACTGTCTCATACCGAGCACAGTGCAGGTGTGGGGTCGTCCTTGAAAGTGCGAGTGTGTGCCCGTAATCAAACTCTACATGATTTAAAATAAAGGCTACGGAACTCAGCAAAATAGGCTTTCATTCAACGCCGAAGTCAAAAAATACAATAGTTAACACGGAATCATGCCACATATGCATCGCATTTCGTGGCTAAGGATTTCTTGGGTTCTCTGGGCCATCGTTAATGGCGTTTTTCACTGGCAGATTCGTAGCAGATCTTTTGCTCCGCCGCGACGCGTCCGTATTTCACTGGTCGAGCGGGAGCGGGTTGGTGCGTTTCACTGGCACATTCAGAGCAACTCAAACCGCACCTGAGCGCTCTGACTTGCTCCAGCGCCGAAGCACGGATTCAACACAGAGTCGTGCGCAATCGGGCCGCGTCCTTGCGTCACTTCCGTCTTGTCTGTCAAAGTGACTGGGTTCGCTGCGGCCGTGAAGCTGGAGTGTACAAGAAAGTGCAGCTCGCATTTAGCAATGACAGCAAGACAAGCACGAGCTCTTCCAACTCAGAAGACAGTGATTACGACGAGCTGTACGTAGCGTCGTGCGCCGTACCTGTGACGTCGCGCCGCTGGCCACCGTATCTCCCCGCCGCTCGAATAGGTGTGGTGCAGACTGTATTTGCCGGTATGGCGTGTAATATATTGACTGCTATTGGGTTGTGAAATGAAATAGCTTACAAATGAGTGTAAGTGTGTTTAAACTGGAAAGCAGCACCGGTTTTCAAAACGTTCTGTAGATCTGACGCCGCGGTACGAAAGGTAAACAGTGGCACTGGCCGTTTGACCGATGCGGCTCGCTTCGTTTCCATCGTTGCGCTCCACACCGATGTTTCAAGAAAACCGATTCGATGTGTTAACGCATGACATGTGAGTACAAATGTTTATCGTGTTGGCAAAAGTAAGCGCTTTACTGCGAGTTCGCGGTTCGTCGCGACCGACGACGCAATAGACGCTGCGTCTTTCTAGCTGAGCCTACCCTCGGAGTCGTCATTGGTGTAGGACTGTTTAGATCCCGACCTAGGAGGTCGTGGTTTGGATGTGTTTGTCGCTCGCGAAGACACAGGTTTATCGAGAGTGTTCTTCAAGGTGTTCAGAGCAGGGAAGTACAAAACTCTTTCTTTTGTAGTTGTTGATGAAGACACGAACTCTTACGAGCGCGTATGCCAAGGTGCAAAATGCGGCCGAGCCTGCGTCCATAAATGCTCATCGTTCCTTTCCCCGTCCATCGTACGCTTCATGCCGGAGCTTACGGCACCGAACGCAGAATCGTACATACCGTGTATTTAGTGCTTAGTGCCCTCTCTGAGTAATAAAGCTTGAGCACAGAATGCGTGAATTGAACGTAAACAACTCCGAAACTGCTGGAGTCAAAATACGCCCGGGGAAGGCGTCTTTGGTTGCCACGGAAACGTACGGAGTGGAAGTTGGGTTTGTATGACGTGCTTATTGACTTCCTGTATACTCGCTCGCGGAGCATTCTCGCACTCCGCTGGCAGATTCGGATTCGTGAAATCCGAGCACTCCCTCCAGGATTTCGGTGACTGCTCCAGATCCGCCAGTGAAAAAAGCCGTGTTTCAGCTTTTGGTTTCATGGGATTTCGGATTCAGTCTTCATGTGAGAAAGCTAGGAGTTCAACCATCATTCTTGAAGATCGAGGCTGTAATACTAAGCTCTTAAGAAGAACAGATGCTATCGAGGGAAAAATCTTTATTGTTCAGAACCGGCGATATATAATCAATTGAGCGTATAGTTCATTCATTATTATTAGGGCTCCCTAAACCCAATTACGTGCTGAAATAGAAAAATAGAGACATTTATTCACGAAACTGCACGATAGTCCTCGCCAACTATTTCTCTATGGTCAAGCTATCTACAAAATATGACAGGGAACAGATCCTTTAAATAAGGTGAATCACGCTGAAAAAATTACCATTCAGACAATGCAGGAACGTGTCGTATGTCGTTT
Organism: Hyalomma asiaticum; assembly: GCA_013339685.2. NCBI lineage: Eukaryota > Metazoa > Arthropoda > Arachnida > Ixodida > Ixodidae > Hyalomma > Hyalomma asiaticum. The sequence continues at coordinate 83,979,237 of CM023490.1, read as the reverse complement.
TTTTGAAATGTGCTAAGTTTCAAAACAAGCTATTATATTCAGCAAGCTTCTCAAATTTCTCCGTTACAAATGCCGTAAAAATTGTATTTTAGATATTTCAGGCTCTGCTGAAGTTCCTACACTAATCGAGGAACAATAGTCGACAACCACATTTCTAATATTTTCAATACTTACTTCGTTAGTAAGTTACTCGCTGTGTGATTTTTACTGGGCCTGAGTATATATATATATATATATATATATATATATATATATATATATATATATATATAATTTAATAATATAATATCCATTTGCCACATTTAATTGACAGTGCCAAAGCATGAGCAACCTCAGTTCCGTTACAGTCGATAATTTGCTATGGAATCCTTGCTGGCTTGGGATGAAAAGCTGTTTGTGTCTAAGAAAATGGTTAAACGCTTTGAGATTATATGTTGCAATATTTTTCACCACGTGCTGGTTAACATTATTGGTCTGAAGTTTCAAGGATCACCGCCATTTCGTGCTTTGGGTATCCGCGTTATTTTAGCTTTTTTTTTTCATTGTATGAAAGTTTTGGTCATGAGATTTACGGAAAACCAACACGAAGTATTTGCTGCAACATTCCGCATATCGCTTGGGAAATGAGTTAGAGGCGTCATCTGGCCCTGAAAACATTTTTTCGTCTAGTTCGAGAAAAATACTCAGAATTACTTCGTCACTTACATCTATTGGGCGGATTTCTGTAATATCAGGTGGTATAAACTGCGGGATACTTCCGTTTTTTTTTTTTTTGTGAAAACGCAGTGAAAAGAATTTTTGTATGTTAGGCTTCCCTCTTTTCTGTTCTACTAAGAGTTCAAGACAGTCTGTTTTCCGAAGGCGGAGATGTTTCCAGCAGCTCTGGAAACCAATAATCAGGGATGGCAGTGCTATTTTGAAGTGTTGTTATTTCGCTAATTTTGTCTTTAGTTTGAAGTTTTAAATGGCTGTTTTAGTGTTGATACATTCGCAGCCCGCACTTCTTTACTGCTTTCCGTATTCGTTCATCCTTTCGCTTAGAGTGCAGGGATTATTTCTTCTGGGCCGTGTAAGCCGTACTTGAGTAATCTTATTCAATAAGTAACCAACATTGTGCTTGAAACTATCCAGAGGTCATTTATAGTTATGGCAGGATCGGGGTTCTAATCCACGTACTAGTAAGATTCATGAGGCAAACAAGTTAGTACGCTGGCTTCATCTGTTTACTAATGTTTCGAACGTGAGTTACTACTCATTGAGTGTGCAAGGTGTGATCGAGTGTCGATCGGCAGATTGGCACTCTATGGAAACACCCTCCACAACATCAGCTGAGCATACATGAGCCTAAAGCGACTACTAATAAGTATTAAATGTAATATATTTGGGGCTGCTACTTAAACACGCATTGCGCTTGAAACAAGTCATTGCTATTAGTTCGTTTCCATCTAATTCTTTTCCACTTCTTCAGGCTAATTTCATTCTTTGTCTACCTGGTTTGTTGAGGTGTAATTTATTAGGTACGCAATTTAAACTGCTAATGCTAACGAATTCCCCAATCTAGGTTGCTCTTCAATACTAACTGCACTAGGCTTGCCAGTAATAAGATAATTTTCTTTGCTTCCTTGAACTGACATCCCATATCAACTTAAATGAACATCCACATTCTATACACTCAAATATGAATTAAAAAGTATTTTCATAACTAGTTCATTAACTTTTATATCTTGTTTTTCAGGCCATTCATGTTCTTGTTCTCTTCAAATTATGCATCTTTCCGTAAAAGTTCGCGCTTTACATTATATAGCTTTGTCTTTTTCATGTAGAACTGAATACGCCAGCTTTCTTCCCCGTATTTTTATTTCTGCTGTCCCGACGCGCCTTGTATATGCAAATCTTACTATGGGTGGGTCCCCCTGCAGTCATTTAGCTTCGGGACCCTCGTGTTTGTAACATCTCTAAAGAATTTATGTATCATGAATTTTATTACTAATAAACTTGAAACTTGAAGCTGAAATTTAACGTTAAATAGAGTAAAGCCTCTGAATACAGCGAGGTGGGGTGCATTCTACTCAAATTTATATTAGCAAAGTTGAAATCTACCATTAAAATGAGTGGAACAATAGGGACATGTTGCTCTAGAAAATCGTGAGTAGAAACAACGCATTCGGGACCACACGATCACTATCTATGAATTCCCGCTTTTAAGATGCCCGCTACACATCAAAGCTTTCTGGAAATTTTGATAAAGGTACTATACTTCCATATATCTCTGAAATATTTTCAGAAAGAGTTGTAACATTTTGATCTGTCGCCAAGCTGAAGAACTGCTAAGGATTGTTGCATAGAGATTTACCTAATCATTTTTTCTTCAATTAAAGGGTACTTACATGAGTACGGCGAATAATAGTGCAGTTTGTGGAGGCATAAAAAAAGATGTTATCCCTCCCGCCAGCTTTGTGGCTTATAGTTCTTGGCAAAGGGTCGAAACTGGTAGTCATTATGTAGCGGCCTGGCACATTGCGGACATACACAGTGAATGGCTCAAGGTGCTTCATTTTATCCAGTTTTCCGTAGTTAATGTATTCCACAGAGGATCCGTTAATGTCTTCAGGGTCGACACCGAGTAGTACACTGAAAATATAAGATAAGACGATATGGCCACCAGGTTAGCTGAATGCGGCATCTCAATCAACATTGAAAGAAGCCAGACGACGAAAGTTCATTATGTGACATTTGGTTCAGCACCAAATTTGCCGCAATTATCGGGTATTATATGACGACTTCGTCGGTCATAGGAACAACGGCGGAGAGACGCTAGTACAGTTTGCAGAGAGAAACCAACACCGAATAATGAATACTTTCTTTAAGAAGCGTAAGAATAGGATGTGGACATGGAGAAGCCATAACGGGGAAAGAAAAAACGAAATTCACTTTACAATGTGCGAGCAACCAGGCATCATTCAAGATACAGAATTAGCAGCCAAGATAAATTGTAGCGAACACAGATTGGTAAGGGCAAAGATTGTACTTAACCTAAAAAAAAGTAAGAAATGAAATTAGTTGCAAGAAAAAGGGCAAACCTAGAGGTAATCAAAAGAAAGAATGAAGAACTTAGTCGCACTAAAAAGAGATTTGACGCCTTAGGTGAAAACAATCAAGATTTAGAAGTAATAAACAAAACCATAACAGAAGTGATCCCCCAAAGAGCTGTTGAAGTCTGGGGTAAAACAACAAAGCAACATATAAGCAATTTATCCCAATCTACTATAAACTTAATAAAAGAATGCCTGCAGATGAAAGTGACTTCGGAAAAAAAGATAAAAATAAAATAAAATTCACAGAATTATCAAAACTGATGATAAAGCCAGGCAGAGAGATGTCAAAAATTTTCATGTAAAGGAAATAAAGAAAGCAGTAAAGAAAGGTACCAGCTATAAATCAGTCAGAAAGAAAATACAGTGAGGAGAAAAGAAAATGCATACGCTGAAAGATAAACAAGGTAACGTAATCAGCAATTTCAAAGAAATAGTAAAGGTAGTAGAAGATTTCTGCTCTGATTTGTACAGCTCTCAGACAGACCATGCGACGTTAGTGGAAATCAAATCAAAGGAGGACACTGAGATTCCATGTATAACAAGGAACGAAGTCAGATAAGACGTCAAAGGGGTGTCCTGCAGTAAAGCAGCAGGTGAAGACGGTACAGCAGCCAACTTGATCAAGAACGGAGGAGACATCACATTTGTAAAGCTTGCGTCCCTCCTTCACGGAATGTGTCAATACATCTAGTGTACCGTCCAGCTGGAAAAAAGGCTAACTAACACGCTAATATAATTAGGTGACATAGTTCACACCCACTCCTCCCTAAGATGGCGGTATTTTGAAAGCATGGATAACATTTGCATTTCTTGCAGGGCAGGGAGAGGAACCCATCTGACGGTGCCTTGTTCACTTTATTGTCGTGTTCACGCAATCTCACGTTAATACACCTAATAAAGTGAACAAGACATCGTCAGATGGGTTCCTATCCCTGCACTGCAAGAAATGCAAATGTTATCCATGTTTTCAAGACACCGCCATTTTAGGTAGCAGTGGGTGCGAACTACCACGCATAACTGTACAAGCTGAACGGAGAGATAGCGCTGGTAGTGCATGTGTCAGCAGTCCTCAATTGCACTCTCGAGAAAGGAGCTACAATATCTGTGCATGAGCCGAAAGGTGCGACAAATGAATTTTGTTTCTGTGCGCGATATGAAAAAGCTGTGTGCAAAATAGTGTATAAGAACCACGTGGTGCCCAAATAAAAATCATTCGTTGGAAGTGTAGCGCTGTGTGTGTGTGTATCCGTGTTCTTGTTACGACCCGTTACCTTGTGCTACCATAGTTATTCAAAATGTCATACCAGCAAGCCCGCCTTGCAAATTTACTCAGCCGCACTACTCGTACATGAAAAGAACAGAAAAATTCCGATCAAGAGAGGAGTCAGATAAGGAGCCACAATACCCAGGATGTAATTCACTGCATACCTAGAAGTGTTCAAGCGTCTAGAGTGGGAAGAAAAGGGAATTAAAATAGATGGAGAATATCTCAGCATTTTAAGGTTTGAAGACGACATTGCGCTCTTTAGCGATGACGGTGACGTCTTGGTACCGGGAAAGTCTTAAAATAGGACTAAACATGAATAGGCAAAGGAATAAAGTTATGCTCAACAGTCTTGCTAAAAAACAGGAATTTAAAATTAACAATGAGCCCTTACAATGTGTGATCGAATACGTATATTTGGGGCAGTTGTTAACAGGCACGGCTAACCATGAAAAGGAAATTCAGTGCAGAATAATAATGGAATAGAATGCATTCGGCAGACATTCCCACATCATGACTGAAAACGTGCCACTATCACTAATGCGAAAAGTATTTAACCATTGCATTCTCCCAGTACTAACATATGGTGCAGAAACATGGAGGTTAACTAAATATCTAGAGATTTAATTAAGAAGCACGCAGAGTGCAATGGAGAGAACAATGATAAGTGTAACGCTAAGAAAAAAACGAGCGGAATGGATCAGAGAACAGGCAGGAGTAGCGGATATTCTTATATCAACCAAAAAAAAGTGGACCTGGGCCGGGCACATCATGCGAAGGGCAGGTAACAGATGGACAGTAAGAACGACAGTACGGATACCAAGAGAAGGAAAATGTAACAGAGGCAGGCACAAGGTTAGAAGGAATGACGAAATTAAGAAGTTCGCGAGCATAAAGCGGAACCAACTCGCTCAGGATAGGGTAGGTTGCAAATCGTTGGGAGAAGCCTTCATCCTGCAGTGGACTTAACAATAGGCTGATGATCATAGTGACGATGACGACGACGAGGACGAAACGCCTTTGAGAAGCTGTGGCGTTTATCGGTCTTAGATGAAGCTGTCCCGCCGATCCCATGCATTGTGGGAATCGGTGCGATGCGAAGCATACAGCGAGGAAATAGCTTATGACGAGTTGCTGGCTCCACAGGAACGTTGAAACACCTTGGTCACTGAATGGCAGTTCATCGTAAGACGTAACGTTGGCACTCAAATTAGTATAAAGCACGCAGATATCTTTTGTCAAAGGAAAATGGACTATAGAGTGCGTTTATGTGCTATCACAAGCGCCGGTCGTAGAAGTATTGCAACAGGATCGAGCAAAGTGGTACAGTGGTCGACCGAATGGTACCAGAACATATATTGCTATGACGGTGCTTATTACACATTAGAAGAGAAATTCTTGTTAGGCATCCACCTTTATTACAAGTGCAGGCCCACTTGTTTATTTACTCGATATAACCGTGTGCGATATAACCGCTGTACCTTAGTGATGGCCCACTAGCGTGACACATTTTAATGAAGCCCTCTTTCATACCCCTATGCTGCTTGGTGAGTAGCATGTGTGTCTATGTGGCTTTTACGTTTATAGTTCAGTTGCAAGCGAAGATAGAAGGTGTTCCTTCCTCGGTGTCCTGTGCCAACCGCGAAGATAAATTTGTGGGACGAATCTGTAGGTAGCGCACCGTGAGAGGTGCAGGCAACTGTAGATGCTTTTCGAAGTTGCGCGTACGACCCCCGCAGTCTCGGCGCTTGATATGTCAGTTTAGTTGTTATTTGATAGATTTAGAATATGAAAAATTCAAATACGCTTGGCGCATACCCACCTATCATGGGCAGAGCACTACGGATATCAGGTACACGCGATTGCAGTACCGTTAATCGTGACATAACATGACGAGCATATCATGTGTGTGAGTGATGGGAACATAAGTCGTATACGTCTTGTACGGGAATTTTTTGACAAACGAAGGATTAAATTGCTGGAAGGAAGGTGAGCTCACTGCACATCTATTGACAACATAAAATGGGTGAGGAAAACATGAGTATATGTTGCTGAATGAAAAGGGCTTAACCATATAGGTGAGAGCATGCGTCTGTTCTGTGCTGCTCCGCTTACTGATGCACCAGAAGGTATAATTACTCGCAAATATTGACACGACTCAGATCGAGGCGAAAGAAAAAGGAAGGCGCAGATTTGAACACATAGAGACTACGTATTTTAATTAAGGCTAATCCGAATGGCACCTTCACACAAGAGAGTAATTGGGTACACTTGATGAACTCAAGGATCGAAGTGCACAGTGTGAAAATTGTTCTTGGAATTGTTCAGTGCTATTCTTCGCATGTATTCCATAAGCTGTTGGTAAAGGGGTTGCACTCTACTGCAAGAGCACTTGCCATGTGTGAGACGGTTCATCCCAAGACCTGATGACGATTCCACTCAATTTTCTACAGAAGGAATCTGTGCTATGGTACTACGCTTCTAGTACTGCGGGGACTACGAACATCTACAATTTTAAGGTTGTTCTTGAAAGGGCTTTTTCTGAAGAAACTTCACTGTAGCGTTTGTCTCAGATGTCCTTTGTGCATAGTTAAGAACACGTGGCCAGATGAGCTTTCGTGCGATGAGCTGCAGCAGAACGTTGTAGTTATCTGAATCGGCGTCGAACTATGCGTCAGGCAGAAAAGACGACTGCGACTTGAAGCGCCTCGTATATTGTGATGATGATGACTATTGCGGTTTTGTTAAGCAATGGATGATTTGATTTGGTTGATTGTGTGGTCCTATTAAAGAAAGGATGCTAATATTTGCAGCCCATTTCGGGAACATGTCAACGACTCCTTTGGGTTAGAGGAAACCAGCTGATAGCGATGTAAGAACGCCGTAGTGGAGATTTACGGAAAATCTGACCACCTTGGGTTCCTTAGCGTACACTGAAATGGCACAGTACACGGGCCTCTGGCACATTTTTTAAACACGAAAGTGTTTTATGCCGTGTTCCACCTAGAAAACAGTGACGTACTTCGGTAACAGAAGCGGATCTCCAAAAAAGGAACAAATGTTCACAATGAAAAGTTCCACCCAGTCGCTCTCGAACCCACCTTCAACGGGGATTTGACGAGAGGAGCTGGAAGCTCTACCGAAAAAATGGTACACCACTGCAACATTAGGGAACAGATCGGCCTTATATGTCAACTACAGCACTTTACAGGCTGCATCAATTGTTCACCGGTTAAATTACACCTGTTTAGGATACTGAACTATAGTGCGCAACGAGCACACTTAATCATAAATTAACATCGCATCCCTTATACTGCATTCTTGGATCGCTTAGATTTGCTACGGTGGTACCACCATCTAGGAACGATATACAAAGCGGAGCCGATTGCCGTGCTAATTATCGCTGGCAGTCAGCTCTTCACTAGTGTTCGCGCCTCGAACGCCGCGGAAGTCAGGGGCGTGGCGGCGTCGTGATGGTGCGTTCCCCGGTAGAAGCACGCACATGGTCGCTACAAAATTTTTAGATGAGAAGCAGCTTATGGCGCAGTTCAATTCGATGGTGGTGGTGTGCGGCGTGACCACCCTTCCTGCGCATGCGCAGGCCCTCTCCACGCACCTCCTATCCATACTTCCCCTCTACACGTGACGTCGGCGTTGGCACAGCGGGGTTTGCTTGCCGACGCTGCAGTTGCGTTTCGGCATTTCGAGCCCGCGTTACATCCGTAGCAGTCTCCCGCCGACGTTGCCGTTTGCGCTGGCCTTCCCTAGCCCGGAGCTCCGTCATCATGACAGCGTCGTGATCATGACAGTGTACTTGGAACCCAACCTCTGCAAAGGGAACATAGAATTCTACCTACAAAGAACAATGGTGGAATACGACTACGTGTACAAGAACAACTCATTCACCACGGTGGGAGACTTGGGTAGTGCTACACACGATAAGCAGGTGCTCCATTAGCGTAAACACCTAGTCAAACTGATTCAAACACGGTGTGCACCCCCCGTGCTGCTTCGCATCGCCTCAAGGCAACACCACCTATACATAAAGAAGGCCTTCCCACGGCGGTGTGACGTCACGCTAGTCGGATCTGCCGCACAGTCGACGCTATCGGCGTCTCCGCGACTCAGCGCCTCGCGGTTACCATATGGCTTCGGAAAATCAGCGCTGTCCTTAAGTGACAGCAACGTAGCAATATATCTGCTTCCGTTCCAAAGCAATACAGATATATCTTACGCAAAAATAAGGGGAAGCCGCCGGTTCACCGCAGTCAAGATCATCATAGAAAACAACATTACCTCATAACTTTGATTACTTTGATCAAATCCATCAGTGAATTAACTTTAATTGACTGATGACATTGTTTTTTTCGTGTATCGCAACATGACCTCTTTTATTGTTCCTGCGGATGTTCCGCCGGCGCTAAGACAAGCAAACTGAATGCTGCTTAGTCTCCTTTGGCAATTAGCGGAACGAAAGAAAGAGCAAAACTGTCTCTTGAAGACATATATATATATATATATATATATATATATATATATATATATATATATATATATATATGTGTGTGTGTGTGTGTGTGTGTGTGTGTGTGTGTGTGTGTGTGTGTGTCTTCAAGAGACCTCATGCGACATGTCCAATAACCTCGTATGAAGAGATATAAATCATGCGTGTCCTCGTATGATTTATACGAGATTATTCGATACGTGGTATATGAGGCATATGAGATTTTTCGATGTTACATATGTAACATATTTTATTCACAAATGGTAAAAACTGCATTCTGAAACAAACATCCTAAATTTTCCATATACTTATATCATTCTTACTTTTGCGTTTTGTAAAAGAGTTCTCGCTAGACAAACGAATATCGAGAGTCCTTGGTAAAAGTGTTATCATTAAAGGGTCACGCTTTCTTGTGTTTCTTTATTTCCACCCGCCTTGTTTGCGGACTTTTTTGGTCTTCATAAAATGTTGAGCCAGTTTTTGCTGTAGTCGATGAATTTGCAGCTGCAGCAGTAAGAAGCTAGCATTGTAATAAAAAAATTCAGTTTCGCCGCAAGGGCGAAGCAATTAATGCGATAGCAAGAAACTGTAATGCTATACGAGGTGAGGCTCGTAGCTTCAGGAACAATATTAATTGTAGGAAACATGCACTTTCTAATTGAGCGCCCCCCGTGGGCAGCGCGTGCTGGTACGAAGGACTATATACGTTGTGTGTCACAAAGCTACACATACAAAGCTAAGGGAGGCCGCTAATGAACAAACAGAAGATGAGCGCGAACTATCAAGTGAAGCACGCACGAAACGAACGCAAAGACATACACCGAACGAGCGCGAAAAAGCTGTCACAATGGATACTCTCAGTTTGAACAGCGCTCCCGTTGCAAAGGCGGCCGAAGCAGCGAAGTAATCTAGCGTGCTTCAAGTGTCGAGCTGTGACACTTGATAGTTCGCGCTCATCTTCTGCTTCTTCGTTTAGCTGTGTCCCTTGAGCTTGAGTGACTTTCGTACGCTTCCGTAACACCAGCGCGTACGTTACGGTGAAAGCTCGAAACATCCCTCTTCTTCCGACAGCGGAAGGGCATCTCCCTGCACAAATATTAGAAGAAGCGAGCGAGCTGGCCGACGACTTTTAAAAGCACCCGTGGCGCTCCTCGCGTCATCTCGCTGGTAATGAAGAAACGCTTATAAGCGCCTACCGTGTCTGAGCCCTGCCAGCGGTAAAGGGTGTGTATATAAGGCTTGCCATTAGCTCCCTGAAGGATGTGCTCTTTGTGGCGTAGTGGTTAGCGCCACGCGCTGCGGAGCGAGAGGTTCCTGGTTCAATTCCGTTCTTGGGAACCATTGATGTCAGTTATTTTTCTTTGGGGCATAATATATATATACACATACTTATACATATACGGTTTAGAACGGCGGCGACGGGGACGGCAAAAACCAGCCGAGACTGTCCACATAATTGCTATCGCAATAAAAAAATGTTTGACGGTTAACCTCATGAACCATTAACGCTACAGTCTTTTCATGCTCTTTATAAGTGCTTACAATGCGCTTTGCATAGGAAAGAAAAAACGACATTCCGGCTGCTCCGTTAGAGAGCTTACATCATACAATGAACACAGTCTTCTGATTGTATCAGGACGCGGCGTCTTAACCTTCATCGACGTTCTCAATAATCTGTATGCACGAGGTGAAATTGTGAAGAACAGGTTAGCAAAAACCAACATATCAGGGGATACGGCCAGGGTTATTCAAAACAAGATCAACTTGACTGTTCAAGTGTTTAAATAACACCTGTTTAGGATACTGAACTATAGTGCGCAACGAGCACACTTAATCATAAATTAACATCGCATCCCTTATACTGCATTCTTGGATCGCTTAGATTTGCTACGGTGGTACCACCATCTAGGAACGATATACAAAGCGGAGCCGATTGCCGTGCTAATTATCGCTGGCAGTCAGCTCTTCACTAGTGTTCGCGCCTCGAACGCCGCGGAAGTCAGGGGCGTGGCGGCGTCGTGATGGTGCGTTCCCCGGTAGAAGCACGCACATGGTCGCTACAAAATTTTTAGATGAGAAGCAGCTTATGGCGCAGTTCAATTCGATGGTGGTGGTGTGCGGCGTGACCACCCTTCCTGCGCATGCGCAGGCCCTCTCCACGCACCTCCTATCCATACTTCCCCTCTACACGTGACGTCGGCGTTGGCACAGCGGGGTTTGCTTGCCGACGCTGCAGTTGCGTTTCGGCATTTCGAGCCCGCGTTACATCCGTAGCAGTCTCCCGCCGACGTTGCCGTTTGCGCTGGCCCTCCCTAGCCCGGAGCTCCGTCATCATGACAGCGTCGTGATCATGACAGTGTACTTGGAACCCAACCTCTGCAAAGGGAACATAGAATTCTACCTACAAAGAACAATGGTGGAATACGACTACGTGTACAAGAACAACTCATTCACCACGGTGGGAGACTTGGGTAGTGCTACACACGATAAGCAGGTGCTCCATTAGCGTAAACACCTAGTCAAACTGATTCAAACACGATGTGCACCCCCCGTGCTGCTTCGCATCGCCTCAAGGCAACCCACCTATACATAAAGAAGGCCTTCCCACGGCGGTGTGACGTCACGCTAGTCGGATCTGCCGCACAGTCGACGCTATCGGCGTCTCCGCGACTCAGCGCCTCGCGGTTACCATATGGCTTCGGAAAATCAGCGCTGTCCTTCAGTGGCAGCAACGTAGCAATATATCTGCTTCCGTTCCAAAGCAATACAGATATATCTTACGCAAAAATAAGGGGAAGCCGCCGGTTCACCGCAGTCAAGATCATCATAGAAAACATTACCTCATAACTTTGATTACTTTGATCAAATCCATCAGTGAATTAACTTTAATTGACTGATGACATTGTTTTTTTCGTGTATCGCAACATGACCTCTTTTATTGTTCCTGCGGATGTTCCGCCGGCGCTAAGACAAGCAAACTGAATGCTGCTTAGTCTCCTTTGGCAATTAGCGGAACGAAAGAAAGAGCAAAACTGTCTCTTGAACACATATATATACATATATATATATATACATATATATATATATATGTGTGTGTGTGTGTGTGTGTGTGTGTGTGTGTCTTCAAGAGACCTCATGCGACATGTCCAATAACCTCGTATGAAGAGATATAAATCATGCGTGTCCTCGTATGATTCATACGAGATTATTGGATACGTGGTATATGAGGCATATGAGATTTTTGTTGTTGTTGTTTTGTGGGGTTTAACGTCCCAAAACCAGTTCTGATTATGAGAGACGCCGTAGTGGAGGGCTCCGGAAATTTCGACCACCTGGGGTTCTTTAACGTGCACTGACATCGCACAGCACACGGGCCTCAACATTTCGCCTCCATAGAAATGCAGCCGCCGCGGCCAGGATTCGATCCCGCGACCTTCGGATCAGCAGCCGAGTACCGTAGCCACTAGACCACCGTGGCGGGGCGCATATGAGATTTTTCGATGTTACATATGTAACATATTTTATTCACAAATGGTAAAAACTGCATTCTGAAACAAACATCCTAAATTTTCCATATACTTATATCATTCTTACTTTTGCGTTTTGTAAAACAGTCCTCGCTAGACAAACGAATATCGAGAGTCCTTGGTAAAAGTCTTATCATTAAAGGGTCACGCTTTCTTGTGTTTCTTTATTTCCACCCGCCTTGTTTGCGGACTTTTTTGGTCTTCATAAAATGTTGAGCCAGTTTTTGCTGTAGTCGATGAATTTGCAGCTGCAGCAGTAACAAGCTAGCATTGTAATAAAAAAATTCACAGTTTCGCCGCAAGGGCGAAGCAATTAATGCGATAGCAAGAAACTGTAATGCTATACGAGGTGAGGCTCGTAGCTTCAGGAACAATATTCATTGTAGGAAACATGCACTTTCTAATTGAGCGCCCCCCGTGGGCAGCGCGTGCTGGTACGAAGGACTATATACGTTGTTTGTCACAAAGCTACACATACAAAGCTAAGGGAGGCCGCTAATGAACAAACAGAAGATGAGCGCGAACTATCAAGTGAAGCACGCACGAAACGAACGCAATGACATACACCGAACGAGCGCGAAAAAGCTGTCACAATGGGTACTCTCAGTTTGAACAGCGCTCCCGTTGCAAAGGCGGACCAAGCAGCGAAGTAATCTAGCGTGCTTCAAGTGTCGAGCTGTGACACTTGATAGTTCGCGCTCATCTTCTGCTTCTTAGTTTAGCTGTGTCCCTTGAGCTTGAGTGACTTTCGTACGCTTCCGTAACACCAGCGCGTACGTTACGGTGAAAGCTCGAAACATCCCTCTTCTTCCGACAGCGGAAGGGCATCTCCCTGCACAAATATTAGAAGAAGCGAGCGAGCTGGCCGACGACTTTTAAAAGCACCCGTGGCGCTCCTCGCGTCATCTCGCTGGTAATGAAGAAACGCTTATAAGCGCCTACCGTGTCTGAGCCCTGCCAGCGGTAAAGGGTGTGTATATAAGGCTTGCCATTAGCTCCCTGAAGGATGTGCTCTTTGTGGCGTAGTGGTTAGCGCCACGCGCTGCGGAGCGAGAGCTTCCTGGTTCAATTCCGTTCTTGGGAACCATTGATGTCAGTTATTTTTCTTTGGGGCTGTAGGGGTTTACTTCTTCTAATTACTACTGCTAGCAGCAGCATCGCCGCTAGCAACCCCCTGCCGTGGGTTCGAGCACTCAACGAGCAGAGAATGAGGTCGTCGCGTCCGCGCGCTAGCTATCTCAGCCATGCCATCGCCGCGCTGCCGCGCGCGTCGACCCGCGGCCCGACTCGAGGCAGGGCAGCGCGAACCGTCGCACGCGGCGAAGGAGGAGAACATTAGGCGTCACTCTCCGAGCATGGTAATTTAATAAACACGTTAAAAGAATACAAACAATAACAAGGTCGAATTAAATGTAAACAAAAGGACAACAACGATAAACAACACGCGAACACAAACAAGGACGCAAACAAAGGACATTAACAATGAACAACACGCGAACACACAATAACACACAAAAATAACCATGCAGGGAAGGAGAGCCTAACCCCGGCTAGCGCACCCGCGACCGCGAGCCCTCGGAAAAGGAAAATAGAAGAAGAACATACAGACAGGGGCGTCGGTCGCAGGTCGCCGCCGTGGTCGCTGGGGCTCGCAGAAGCACGCCATCCGACCGATGGCCTGGTCGGCCGGAGGGTCACAAAAGTACGTGCGCACTTCTCCAAGTCCCAGCGTGTTCTCCCCAGGCATCTCCAAAACCAGAAACGCCAGAACGCGCAAACGTTCTAAGAATTTCTCGCTGCCCAATGGCAGCCTATGTTAAAACCACATGGAACGAGGCGGCCAGCCCTCCACAGTGGTGGGTCGCCGCCGCGTCCAGCTGGGAGAGAGGGACGCGAGGAATTTCGTGCAAGAACATGGCGTCGAGCGGGACGCGGCCCCACATCCCTCCCTCCTTAAAAGCTCCCCTAAAAAAACAATACCGACGGTGCCAATACGCAATAAAATCCGAGAGCCCCAAACCAAAACAAAACAAGGAAACAAACGCGACAATACAACCGCGGCAAATCTCTCAAGTGTCCGATGAAGCAGGCGCGCGCCACGGCATCTTCACCCGGATTCCGGACGCCGGCCGCGGCAGGTCTCACGTGCCGTCGACCCTGTCGACTTCCTGGCCGCCCCAAGTGCCGCGACCACGGCTCCGTCCGCAGCCTGGCCGTCGACGCCGCCCCGCTCCGGACACGCAGACCTCGGCCGCCATATCAGCGCGACAGAAAAACAACAAAAGAACAAAAACAGTCGCGCAACCAAAGTACCCCAAAATCAGTCGAAATAACGAACGATAAAACAGCGCAAGGCTACGATCCTCAGGTGGCGAAAACCAAAAACCCAAAAAGAAAGAAACGGTACGTAAACAAAAAGGAACACTTAGGACAAACAGCGAAGAAGAGCTAACGAGAGGATTGAGAGAGAAAAAAGAGAAAGAAGTCTCTGTCAGGTTATCTCTCCGTCTGGAATCAGTCGGGCAGTAACCAATGTAAACGTGGTCTTCACTAGTGCGACGCCGCATGACCTTACACTAGTGGATAATCCTTCCACGAACGCACTCTGCCCATCCGTGACACCAAACGAAACGGGAGATCCACAACGTGTTGCCTACGGAATGAACAGACGCGGAAGGGACGGCGACAGCTGAGCATTCACACTGCACCGTGCCAAATCGCCGAGCACAGTAACTTGAACTAAAGCCTTCCGCTCTGACGACTGGCTAGAATTACTACAGGGGCGCGCAATCGCTCTCCTCTGCTGTCGGGGGGGGTGCCACTGCCGACGCGCGTAAACACGCAGCGCTAACCGCAAAGGTGGCATGATACTGTGGCCAAGCTCGTACAGACCGCGCAGAGTGAACCCCTTTCTCTCCCAGGCCACGGCTACACAAGCCGCTTGGGGCCCAAAACTCGCGCTCGTCGCAATACCAGACAACGATGCAGCGCGCGCGCCATGTGCAGTACCAACACATTCAGGCGCCTCGCCTCCCGGAGGCGAAAAACAAAACCGCGAAGGAAACTACACTATGTACACATGGGTCACTCTGCCGTCAACTACGTCGCTCTTCGGGCCAAACGAAAAAAAGCAAAAGAACAACAAACAAGAAAAAAACCAGATTCCTGAGGAGAGCCCAGTGAGGATGGACCCCCTCTTTCATCCTTTCCCCCCGACCGGCCGGCTGATTAACGCCACAATGGCCTCCTCTCCCGCCGCGGGGACGCTGGAACGCTCTCCCCTTATGCGTGCGCGAAGATAGACAGGTGCCCGACGGGCTATTCATGGAAGATGGCCTTCCTTCTACTTCTTTGTTCGCCTCAGCGGCCTTTCCGCCATCTTTGCCTCCCTCAGTGCAAGTCGGCCATGTGCACTGAACAGCGCCGTCAACTTTTAAAGAAAAGAGACTTTCGGCGACCCGGGCAAGAAATAGCGCGTCAGCTACTCTTTCACTGGTTCTGAATTTAGTGAGGAAAGACGCGCACGACGCGAAGTCTAAAGAAAACCGTTGGACTCACCGACTTGAACGTCGCACGGGAGACACGCTGGTCAATCTCCCGGCCATGCCATGATGGACGCCTTGGTCAATCCAACGAGTTTCCACCACCAAGAACGAACTGCTGCATCTCGGTGGCAACTTGCATCACGCCTTTCCTCGTCCACGCTTCGCCTCACACAACTTCGAAGCGGGTTACCAATCCGTTTGAGAAGTGACATTTGCCTCTCCTCACACCACGATACATTGACAGAGAAAAAGGATGGACAGAAAAAGAAAGAGATACGCGCGATACACGGCAGAGACAGCCAACCTCAACCAAAGCGCATTTTACGCTGGGAACCGAACGCAACTTCCCCACTCTGCCGACACCTGCTCGTCGTTAGAGCGACCAAGGGCAAGGCCCCTGGCCCCACTTAGTTGGGCGCCAAAATGTAGGGGTTTACTTCTTCTAATTACTACTGCTAGCAGCAGCATCGCCGCTAGCAACCCCCTGCCGTGGGTTCGAGCACTCAACGAGCAGAGAATGAGGTCGTCGCGTCCGCGCGCTAGCTATCTCAGCCATGCCATCGCCGCGCTGCCGCGCGCGTCGACCCGCGGCCCGACTCGAGGCAGGGCAGCGCGAACCGTCGCACGCGGCGAAGGAGGAGAACATTAGGCGTCACTCTCCGAGCATGGTAATTTAATAAACACGTTAAAAGAATACAAACAATAACAAGGTCGAATTAAATGTAAACAAAAGGACAACAACGATAAACAACACGCGAACACAAACAAGGACGCAAACAAAGGACATTAACAATGAACAACACGCGAACACACAATAACACACAAAAATAACCATGCAGGGAAGGAGAGCCTAACCCCGGCTAGCGCACCCGCGACCGCGAGCCCTCGGAAAAGGAAAATAGAAGAAGAACATACAGACAGGGGCGTCGGTCGCAGGTCGCCGCCGTGGTCGCTGGGGCTCGCAGAAGCACGCCATCCGACCGATGGCCTGGTCGGCCGGAGGGTCACAAAAGTACGTGCGCACTTCTCCAAGTCCCAGCGTGTTCTCCCCAGGCATCTCCAAAACCAGAAACGCCAGAACGCGCAAACGTTCTAAGAATTTCTCGCTGCCCAATGGCAGCCTATGTTAAAACCACATGGAACGAGGCGGCCAGCCCTCCACAGTGGTGGGTCGCCGCCGCGTCCAGCTGGGAGAGAGGGACGCGAGGAATTTCGTGCAAGAACATGGCGTCGAGCGGGACGCGGCCCCACAGGGCATAATATATATATATACACATACTTATACATATACGGTTTAGAACGGCGGCGACGGGGACGGCAAAAACCAGCCGAGACTGTCCACATAATTGCTATCGCAATAAAAAAATGTTTGACGGTTAACCTCATGAACCATTAACGCCAGAGTCTTTTCATGCTCTTTGTAAGTGCTTACAATGCGCTTTGCATAGGAAAGAAAAAACGACATTCCGGCTGCTCCGTTAGAGAGCTTACATCATACAATGAACACAGTCTTCTGATTGTATCAGGACGCGGCGTCTTAACCTTCATCGACGTTCTCAATAATCTGTATGCACGAGGTGAAATTGTGAAGAACAGGTTAGCAAAAACCAACATATCAGGGGGATACCGGCCAGGGTTATTCAAAACTAGATCAACTTGACTGTTCAAGTGTTTAAATAAGCACTTCCAAATGGCATTGCTGCAACTAGCATGCGAAATCTTTTCCACTTACTTCCTCTAGCAACGTTGAAAGCAATGTCAGTAAATTACTGGCCTTTTCAAAGTGCTCATTGCTGGTATCCTTATGTGTCTGTTCGATACTTGCAACACAATTTTCAAATCTCTCAAGTCGCACAGCTTTTCCGGAACTAACAAATGAGCGCACTTTCTCACACCCGTTTCACCAATATTTACTTCGACGCGCAGGTCTGTGGACACGATCACCGAAGTACGACCTGCAGGAGTAGATTGAAGTGAGAAGTCCAAAATAAAACCTTGGAGCCCTTGTTGATTGCTGTCCAGAAGTCCGAACTCTGAAAGCTTGGCGAGGCGTTTAGCAAGTCCGCAAGACTAGCAACATTTTTGCGTCCTCTTCTGCTTGTGTTTGCTGTGAAAGTATCATTGCTTTTGGCAAAGATGCGTCTTCCAAGCGCGCTCTTTTCGCATCAGGCACTTCTCTGACGCACGCTTGTGGGCGCGATAAATAGGCAGCGCAGCTGCGAAACAAGCTCGGAACTGTACTTTTCTTGAGACGATTGCTTTTCAGGGCGACGTCGACCACTTTTCCTGTCCTGACGTCCGTGTAAGATGTACTCTTCGTTGGCGAGAAGTCCTTCGTAGGAACAGCTCTGGTGCATGCTGCCCGCATCGTTGGGTCAGATGAGAATTTGTGCACTCGGACACTTGGTCGTCCGTCATAACTGGACTTGTAGTTCGGTGCCCAACAACATACATGCATCCTTGGACTTTCGTGTACGAATAGAGCCACGCGCAATCGAAGAAAAGCAAGCGCGTTTACGGCGCAGCATGCTCCACGCGTTTCCTTCACGGAGAAATTTATTTTGCAGAACGCGCGCCGCGTTTCAGGAACGCAGATCCGACTTGCGTGAGATCACTGACAAGGAGAGGACGTGATGTGGAGGCTTTGTTTTAGGGGCGAAGCTCCTTAAAGCGGCACCCGTTCGTCCCTCGTCGTAGTCGTAGTAGTGCGTAACCAGTCTTACGCTTTGACCTCCAAGGTGGTGCCGGTGGGAGATTTCTCCTGTGCGTTGTTGAACAATAAAAAATTCGCAGCGTGCGCGTTAACTAAAAGCCGAATTCTTCTGTCTCTCATTCCCCATTAGCAGCCACTTCGTGCGTCCCCGATGTATGTAGTAGTAGTAGTAGTAGTAGTTAGTAGTAGGTAGCCACCGGCGCGTGCCTGCTGGAGCGCACGCACGCGCCGAGGGCGAGCGCGTGGCACCTGGCGCTCGCCCTCGCCGCGAGCGCCGGGAGCCACGCGCTCCCCGGCAAACTCGACACTACCCCGGCAAACGCGAGAGACAACGTTGGCGCAGGCAGCGTCTCCTAGCGAGTTTCTTGATTGAGAAATACCGACTGCTCGCGTTGGAGAAGCGTTCACCGGCAAAACCCATATATATATATATATATATATACACTGGATCTTGACTTGCAATGAAGTGCCGGTGGGAGATTTCACTTGTGCATTGTGCATAGTTGAACCGTGAGGATTCGTAGCATGCGCGTTAACTAAATTAATCCGGAACTCGGCACGATCTACGATGCACATCCCGAGCTTCGCCCACTCATCATCATTCACTCCGTGGATATGCTGTAATTTTTTTTTCTAGGTGGTGTTGCCTGAGCGTGGCGCGTGATGCCGGCGCGCCAGCGTTCGATACTTCGCGAGTGTGTTCGCTGACATCTCCGAGACAAATAGCTCATACACTGATGCCGCAGGGTGCCGACACAGGTAATCCGCAGTGGTGTTGGACGGTGCTGACAATTTGCTTACGGCCGCCTCATTGAGAGGTTCTACAACAGCAGTCGGCGAGGTCCTTGGTGTCGCACTTGTGTGTGATACACTCTTCCGGTTTCAGGGGAAGTTTACATATTAGCTGACCCCCATCAAGCATGTCGCGCCTTTACGATGAGACGCGGCTTCTCTAAGGCGGCTGAAGGCATTCTATGCGAATCGCCAAATACAGACAGACACATCCGAGCCACAGCGTGTCCACTTGGTCTAGACGCCTGGCCATGCCTCGTTGCAGGGTAACGAAAGAAACTAGCCGCAAAAAGAGCGTCTGTGACGTCGATGTCGCCGCCCCCACGGCTTTCGTCACTCGCCCGCGGAGACCAACTCCGCAGATAAGAAGATAACGCAAGCTTCTTGCGCGTCCGGAGCGGCGGTGACCACGGGCGAGTGGCGAGTGACGAAAGCCGTGGGGGCGGCGACATCGACGTCACAGACGCGCTTTTCCCGGCCGATTTCGGTTTCAAGGAGCCTGCCACGGGGAACTAATTGTTCGCGTAGCTCCGACATGCACTCCGGTATTCAAAATTTGATCGTTGGGACAGGTAGTGTCGAGGACGGGCTCCAATGTACTCATTTACTATAGCCACCAATTGCTGATAATTAAAGAGTTAATTAGCGTAATTCTGCTAACTATGCATACAAGTGCGGTAATTGTTCTGTACCTAGAGGCCGCCAACCCGTACACCCGAATGGTACACAAGACATCCCCGCGATTTATGTTTTTCTAATTTTAAAAATGTGTTGCAGCTAAAAAAAAACACCCTGTTATATATACAGGGTGTCCAAGTTAACTCGTACCAAAATTTATAAAAAAACCAAGAACACTAGAGAAGTCCTACCTACTGCATATTAACGACAGTCGTGCGTACTTACAGCCAGTATTTTTTTCATAATGAAACATCAATTCATTAATTGCTTTTAATTAGCGAACTTTTTATATCTTGCTTTAATCGCAAAAATGAAAATTAGAAAGTTGTAGGGCGCCACAAATAACCCCCGAATCAAACAATTTTATCGTGCTAAGTTATGCCTCATAGTTTTTTTCTGAAAGAAAATAAAAGCGCGCGAAACACTGAAAATATGAAATGGGCGCGCGTCCGCGTGCCGCTGCCCGAGCGCTCCCAAGCGAAACTTAATGTAAAAAACGCTGCTCTAATTTATGGCGTGATCGTACAGGGCTTCGTTGTGCAGGGTGTTGCGGTAGCTTTCGCGACCTGACCGGCGCGTACCGATAATGGTCTGCTTCTGCTGGCGCTAAGATGTTTGCTTGATCATGCAGCACTCAAGATAGGTGTCATCTTCGCGTACAAATCACCATGAGTGCGTAAATGGACAATGCACCATTACGCCTTGAACTGTGAAATCGGGACACTCCCCTCCCCGCGTCTGCGCTACGCTTATCAACGCGCCATCGTCGTGTGCTTTTGCCGCAGCCATCACATGCAAGCAGACGCCGCTGGAAGCAACGCCGTGTATCCATGGCAAGTCGCTTGGGAGCGCTCGAGCAGCGGCGCGCGGACGCGCGTCAATTTCATATTTCCAGTGTTTCCCGCGCTATTGTTTTCTTTAGGAAAAAACGATGACGCATAACTTAGCAGGATAAAAATGTTTGATTTGGGGGTTATTTGAAGCGCCCTACAACTTTGTAATGGACATTTATGCGATTAAGGCACTAATTAAAAGGAATTAATGAATTAACATTTCAGTGTGAAAAAAATACTGGCCGTAAGTACACAAGACTGTCCTTAATACGCAGTAGGTACGACTTCTGTAGTGTTCTTGGTTTTTTATAAATCTTGGTCCGAGTTAACTGGTGCACCCTATATATATATATATATATATATATATATATATATATATATATATATATATATATATATATATATATATACAGGCTGTATATGCAAAAATAGCTTGGGTTGCCGCTAGTTTATAATAGAATTGACGATGCGCCTTTAGAGAACGACGGTTTATTAAGTCAACGTTTCGGTCGGAGCCCGATCTTTTTCGGTCGGGCTCCGACCGAAACGTTGCCTTAATAAACAGTCGTTCTCTAAGAGGCGCATCGTCAATTCTGTTGTATATATATATACATACATATACATATATATAGGTACATCTTGAAATTCAGCGGCCTTCCAAGCAATTAGGTGACAATTCAAAATATGCCACGCAAAAGAACTCAAATTTCAATTGAATGTAACATCGAGCCTACATGACGCAAACCTGTGAATTATTTTTTCTTGCATTCCTAAACATTTATATTAGACATCAGAGAATCCGTGCTTTACTGACTATGGGTCACTGAAGTCGAAGCTTTTTGTGAGAAAGAAGTGCGACATATGTGTCCCATTATCCCACAAAGGGTTAATCAGCAGCAGTATTTCCAATTTATCTACTTTATGGGGTCCCAACGAAGGCAGATTTGTCTATTCACCCATTTTAATTTCTTTCTACTTACTCCACAATGACAACACAAGTAACTTCCCATATGCTTTCCTAGGCTTCATTGTCTGTTTGCTCATTAAGTTGCTTCTAAGAAATAAAGAATGAGCCCTTGACCCCTTCCCTTTCGTTATTTCTTAGCTTGGGCGTCGTTGCAGCAGACTTCGTGCCTTAAGTAGCATGCGAGGGCTTATTGGGCAGCAGCCATCTCATCCTAAGTTCACGTTCTACGTGACGCCCCCTGGTAAGAAAGCGTGTTCCACACACGCCGCCATTGCCTCGAGTGGCGCTGTTGAACACTCCCAGGATAACATGTACATAAATACCCAATAAAGTGGATAGAGGGACCACCGCCTTCGTAGCTAAGTGGTAGAGCATCATACACGTCATCCGAAGGTCGTGGGTTCGGGTCCCGCGGAAGGCATTGTCCTTTCATCCACTTTAATTTCATTCTACTTACTCAACAATTGCAACACTAGAAGCAACTTCCCCTATGCTTTCCTAGGCTTCATTGTCTGTTTACTCATTAAGTTCCTTCTAGCAAATAAGTAATGTGCCCCTCACCCCTTTGCTTTCGCCACTTTATCTACTGGTATACAGCAGGAAGCCAAGCAAAACATGTAAGAGATGCGCTGGGAGTTCTTCCGTTCACTGATATCGGCACCGAACGCAAAGCGTTCCCACCCTTACACACGCCCTCCCTCGCCAAGAAATGAAGACGGGGACGCGTAACGTGGATCAACTTGAGGTCTGGCAGTGGAAGTGCAGGGGGTTCCGCTGTAAGCAGGGCCTCCTGCAGCCATACATAGCCATGACCTCAGTGGCTCCCGACGTCATACTCCTTCAGGAACCCAACTGCGTCCTTTCCCTTGAGGGATTCGAAGCGAACGGCAGTGATTTGGGACTCATAGGGGCGCTTTTGTCTAACCGCTTAACGGTATGCATACATTCGCTGGCTAGAGACATCCCCCTTCAAATTATAGCAGTAATCACGCACACTAAGTGCAGCGCTAGATTATTCGTGCTCAATCTTTACAGTTCCCCTCGTGCCCGCGCACGCAATTTTCACTATCTCTTGACAGAATTTACCAAGCTTGGGAGTAAGTTGTCGATTAGCGGGGACTTCAACGCACTGCAATCGGTTTAGGGATATGCTAAGAGCACAGTAAAAAGAACAACTGTGGGACAACATATGTAGCATGCGCTCCACGTTACTTATTGACCCCGCACAACCCACCCGCATCAGGAAAAGCGTCCTGCGGGCCACTTGTCCCGATCTCACGATGGCTCGCGGTGCTGGGGCGTTCACATCTAGTGGGCCTTTAGACAAGACTCTTGGTAGTGACCACTACATCGTCGTGACTGCCCTTGCTTTCACCAGCTCCCGCCGGCCTGAGAGTAGACAACTGGCTTGCGGGCCTCGAAGCCACCACATGGTCGATCACGACTACACCTATTAATCCCGACGTCGACCCGCACCTTCTCCCCTTGTGGGACTCTAGAAGGGGACTGATGAACCTTTGCAAGTGGCAGCGATTGAATCGCCGTTTAAAAGTTCGGATTGTGCGTATCATACGGGAAGCTCAGGAATACGCCCAAATTCTCGCGAGAAACAACTGGAGGAGATTCTGTAACAGTTTGCCGATACCCTCAGTACTGCGAAGACACGCAGCATTCTCCGAGCGTATCATGCGGGAAGCTCAGGAATACGCCCAAATTCTTGCGAGAAACAACTGGAGGAGATTCTGTAACAGTTTGTCCGCTACCCTCAGTACTGCGAAGACACGCAGCATTCTCCGAGCACTTACAGGCCCCTCGGGCACCGAGACGCAGACACAAAAGCGGTTACACGATCATACCCACGTGTTTCGTGACTCTCTTGAGCGCTTCCTGGAGGAATTGAAGTCATACTATATCCCTTCGGGAGTGTGTCCCCAGTACCATCCGTGCCCGCACGCCACAGATTCGCCCAATGCTCTAGACGCAGAAATCACGATTCAACTGATCCGCACTGTGTTAGAGAATACCCGATAGAATTCTGCACCGGGTGTCGACCATATCCGATACGCAACACTTCGGAATCTCTATGACGTAGATCTTACACGCCTCGTGAACATGTTTAACGAGCAGTGGCGGAACGGCGTGCTACCCCAAGCATGGCGGCATGCAGATATTTGCCTCATCCCAAGACCGGGAAAGCCCATCTCCATCGGAAATCTAAGACCAGTCTCATTTACATCATGCATAGGCAAACTCATGGAACACGTTGTCGTGCGGCGCTTGCAGCTGTCTCTCAAGGGGCACCCTTTTTTCTCACATACGCAGTTCGGCTTTCATCCGCACTTGTCCGCATAAGACGTGTTACTTCAGTTGAAGGAGCCGATCCTGGAACGACCGGGGAGGGCTCAAACCAGCGGTTTGCTTGCGCTGGACCTCAAGTGGCCTTCGGCAATGGGGAACACGAAAGCAACCTCATAGAATTGCGCTGCGGTGTTCGCGTTTATAACTATGTCCAAGCCTTCGCGACCGTACCACAACATTTGGTGCAGGCCCTCATCGCTCGAGTACCATCTACCTACCGGGCAGAGGCAACCCTCAAGCAGCCGTGATCTGACCAGCACTTTTAAACATTGCTATGTGAGGCCTGGAAATACTACTTAAACAAGTTGAGGATCTGCCCATGCAATCTGTGCCGACCGTATCACGTTGTGGACGTTCCGTGGTTCTGACTGTGCCATTCAAGACGGGCTGCAACAAGTGATTGAGATCGTACTCGACTATACACGACGGAGTGGCCTCACTTGCGCCCCGGACAAGTCCGAGCTGCTTGTTTTCCGCCCCCGCCGTAAGAATGGCCTACCCGAAATCAAAGGATTCGTCGAAGGAACACTTATCCCTCAGGTAGAGCGAGCGCGAATCGTCGGACTTTGCCTTCAAGCAGATGGAAGGGCTGGACACACCATCTCCTGACTTTCACGCCACACGGAGCGGATCATCGCTATGTTCCGACCGTAACCAATCGAGGCTCGGGACTCGGAGAGCGGGACATGCTTCAACTAGTAGAGGCACGCATTCTAAGCCGCTTTAGTTACCACCTTCCCTCTCACCGGTTAATGCAAGGACAACGTGAACGGGTGGACACGCTCACTCTTAAGGCCATGGAGGTCGCTTTGGGGGTTCTGCACTGCAGGGACTTGAGGGGATTTATTGATAAATTTGTGTGTGAGACAAGTTTTGTGCTTTTTGAAGACTTTCATGCCGGCACCGCTACGAAGAAAAACAGACACGTCAAAAAGACAAGTCAGGGACACATGACGCGCGTGGTAGTGGCAAAAGAAAAAAAGGAAACAAAGTAGAAGGAGAAGAACACAAGAAAGAGGAGCTCGTGTGGAACGTGCAAGGCACTCCCACACCTGAGGTGCCTGCCTGGTGCTGCCAAGTGCGGGCGTGGCTCCTGCTGTGACGGCGTGCGGGGCAGGAACAACCGCTTCCTGATAGTCGCCGAGGGATGCCTTGATCTTTCTTCGCGACCGCACGCAAGACGCGTGCCACCTATGTGCCTTGGCTCGCCTACAAGGGTCGACGCAGCTCCCGAAGTGCGCTGTTTCATGAAGCCGCCAACGCTACCGAACTAGTGAGGCTTTATTGTTCAGTTTGAACGGTCCGCCGCTAGGACTAGTTTGTTTCTTTAGCTCTCTACGTGTTTGTTTATCGTGTACTTGTATGTTATTAGCGTCTTATCCCGTAAAACGTCGCAAGCCTACTTTCGCGTCATTTGTCGTTCCTAACGTTGACCGTACACAAACATACGTGATGAATAGTCCTCTATTCGTTGCATGCACTATACTTCTAAGCAACGCCTCCTGTCGCTAGGAGTGCACTACTCCCTCAGTGAAGTGCTTGAGGCACAGGGGATCAGTCAGCGCCAACGCCTTCTTCTGACTCCAACTAGACAGGTTCTCACCCGCCTGGGTTACCCAGTTCCTCGTCCACCTCCAAAGATGCAGAATGCTTCCGCGCCAGCTTAGGTAGCTCGAGTCTTTCGCGCGCATCCCCTACCGCGCAACATGCACACTGAGCGCGACAGCGGTTGTCGGCGGGCACGGCTGAGATGCCTAAATCGCACTTTCAGCGAAGTAGAAGACCATACAGTTTATTACACGGACGCGGCCTGTACTGCAAACGGATACACAGCTTTGAGAGTTAGCGGTGCTCATTAGATAGTGAGTGCTGCCTCGATCTCCTCTCCATCTTCAGCCACAGGCTCAGGCGCGATCATGGCAGTTACCCTGGCCATCCAATATATCTGAGCCTCCCCGCGGATACATTCTACATAATCACCAATTCGCAAGCGGCATGTCGGGCATTCCTGACAGGTCCTGGCATTCCCAAAACGTCATATTCTATATTTTTATGCACGTGAAAAGTTTCTTCACACTTGAACCACACCATACACTGCACTGGCCGCCTGGCCATGCCTTACTGTCGGATAGTGAACGCGGTCATGCGGCCGCTCGAGAACTCACCCTCCGAGCAGCCCCGCGCAGTGTGACGGCCAACGTAGAGCTAGGTGTCCCGCTTGTTACATACCACGACGTCACACAGCATTACACACGCTTGTGGCGATGATACCATCCCCCACCAGTGAAAATCATGCGAGAGGAGGCTGTCGCACTTCGCCAGCTGCAAGCCGAAGCTTTCCAAATATACCCTTCATGCAGAAATTGTACCCCACTTACTATGCCGACAGCTGCCCAGGATGTGGCGCTGTTCCCGCGACATTCCACGTCGCTGTAGAGTGCACCGCTGCTTGCTTCCCTCCCCTCCCACCAATTCTAGGGCCCACCCATACCTCAGAGCAGTGGGAAGGCACCCTTCACGATGGCGCCCCGGAGGTCTGCCGGGCGCTCGTCCGCCGAGCCCGGGCTATCACAGAGGCTGTCGTAGGAGTCCCGGAATAGGGACCCTCCCCATTTTTTATTCAATAAAAATGTTCTCATGCAGGAGTTTGATGTCCGTGAGCTGTTTGAGGTCGGCGTCGGACACAACACCCCTGACATTTTACTATGCGCGGGTCTATTACTATGGGGAAGTCCCCAAAAGTTACGAGTCTTTTAGGTTATTGTTCTGTCATTTTTCACAAAGCTCAAGAAGGAGACTTCGTCTTGTTAGCCTGTGCGCCTTGTATCTTCCCCTTCAGTGAGACATTCGACCACCGGGAAGGGGGATAACTGTCTGCATTCTTGTTTCGTGTTTTGCAATGAACGACACGAAAGTGATGAAATTTTTCCGTTTTCGTCCAAAGAATCTGAAAATATCATTGGTGGCACCATCTTTTGAAGGGGCGATCATAAAATATATTATGAAATCTTGCCGTCAGTTCGGTAATATTCAAAAGCTAGGCTGGCCACGCACCACGGAGCCCAACATGGGGACTTGACAAACAGGCCTCCGCGCCGCCAGCCTCATGCTACCACTATACCCAAATATGGAAACTGCAACACTGGCTGTCTACACAACGTTAACTTTTGCAGCCAAGAAAACTGTAAGCGAATGTAAAAGATCAGAAGACAGCCATCATTGAAAGCAAGAGAGAAAGACGAAGATGTGAGGAGAGAATGTTCCGTCTATGTGAATTTTGGGCCAAACGGTGTGTTGCCCCTTCAAGGGTGCTTAAATGTCTTACCACCCGCCGTCGGCTCAACTTCCAGGATCCCCTTTTTACCTGGATACGACTAAGCCTCACACGGCGGCACGTAGTAGGTGGTCGAAACCCCCGTCTGCCATGGCTCAGACCCGTGGTGTCGCTACACAACAAACGCCTGCTTTCGCAAGCGCCCCTGCGGGGTAATTAAAATACGTACACGTTGTGAATACTTACTCTTCTTTTTCATTAGTGAGATTTAAAGACACAATCACACTGGAGCCTGGAGGTTCTTGCTTGTACTTGAGTCTAAACTGTCTGTTCTGTGAAAACAGAGGTCGAATAAGTATAATTGAAGTACGCCATGCAAAGATTCAGCCGCGTGCACACATTTAAAGTTATCACATTAATAATTTTATTTGACCATAAGACGCACCCTTATGGATGAGGGGCCGAATGATCAATTTCTGAACATCTGCAATTATTTCCGTAAGAATTTTAGGGAGAGTTATAGTGTTTCCATTAGATTATGTCTTATAGCTCAGTGGTCTTACATAACCAGAAAATAACCCACAGTTTCATTTCGTACACATAGTTGTCCCCGCATAAAACTGCACTTTGAAAAATATTAACGGCATGATGATGCTTTTTGCTTAGAGAACTTCTAGATGGTTAATGTGCAGGATAAGGCCACTCGGGCATTCTCTATTTTATTCGTTATAAATATGAAGTTACGTTTCGTGGCTATAGGTCACCGAATGTATTTATCGGGTTTAAATATTACTTCAGGTCTAAAAAGTCCCCTATCCTGCCCCTGACAAAATATTTCTCGAACCACCTTGTAAAGAGCATTCGGTTAAGCGGTTTTCAAATGACATTTCTCTACTAACCGAAATAACGACGTCAAGGACATTGCAGCATCACAGCAAATAAAAAGTGGATTTGTAAATGCCAAGCAGCGTAAGTGGCGACGCCTTTTTCTACAAGGCTCTATGATGTATATATTTGCCTCAATTATCCTTCTATTTTTGTCCCTTTTCTGGCTCAAATAAAGGCCCAAGCACAGTTGTGCACCTCTTCCGCTCGCGCCACCTTCTACCAAATCATATCAATAAACTCTCACGGCAGGCATAATACACGCAGATATTCAGTGATACACACAACCAGAGTGAGTCTAAAGGCCAGTGACTCAAAACCGGCATTATATTTTCACATGTTACGCACCTGCGAGTCTCTTGTTGGAAAACACGAGGTCGCAGCGGAGCTACAGACAATGCAACCAGCGTCGCAGGCTCCTAGAACCAGCTGACGCGTGCCGGATCTACCCCTCGTCCAAGCGCCACCAGTCTTTATTTTTCTTTTCTTTGCACCAAGTGCCGCAGCACGAGGAGCGCCAGCGTCGGTGGTCTCTACACCCTTTTTAATACGGTTGCCACTAGAAAATGCCACAGCTTAAGATACACTATAATAGCGAATCTGTACAAAAGTGGACCGTAAAGTGGGCCGATCCTAAAGTGGACTGAACGTAAAATGGACCGCATATTAAAAACTACCAACATCGCCGTTAGTTCAGGTCCCTAAGAGTGCTAGTGCACTCTATGGAATGTCCAGTGTGTGGCGTACGCACGCGCCCTTCTCTTGTGCTGATACCCTCAGTCGACTACACTGCAACAAAAAAAATATATACAGTGTGCGTTGGTCTGTCTGGTGCATAGTATCTCACAAAGCTATGAGTTTGTCCACAGCGTCGCGCCACGCCAGCGTGGGACCTCTCGTGGCGCGACCCTATACACCAATGCATAGCGTAGTATAGCAAAGGTGTTGGACGTCGTCAAGCCGAAGCGACCGTCTGCGGTTCGTCGCCAATATCTTTACACTAAGCTATGTGCGAAACATTGACAAGCGTCTGCTGGTCCTCGCAGTGCTTTACGAAGCCTTTCCTGAGGACAAACCAGCCCCAGGCAAGTGCCAATCAGGTTCGTGGCTTTGCTAGCCTTGCGCCACCAGTGAAAACGTCACTTTTTAACACGAAAGTGCTTGATACAGGGATCCACCAGGCAATTTATGACGTACTTCCGTACCGGAAGTAGATGTCTGAAAAAAAATTACAGCATATCCACGGAGTGAATGATGATGAGTGGGCGAAGCTCGGGAGGTTAATCGTAGATCGTGCCGAGCTGCGGATTAATTTAGTTAACGCGCACGGTACGAATCTCATGGTTCAACTATGCGCAAGTGAAATCTCCCACCGGCACTTCATTGCAAGTCAAGATCCAGTGCCTCTATATATATATATATATATATATATATATATATATATATATATATATATATATATAGTGTGTGTGTGTGTGTGTGGGTTGCCGGTGAACGCTTCTCCAACGCAAGCAGTCGGTATTTCTCAATCAAGAAACTCTCTAGGAGACGCTGCCTGCGCCAACGTTGTCTCTCGCGGGTGAGGGCGCGTTCTCCTTCTTTGCGAGCTGGTAGCGTTCCTCTAAGAAAGAGCGTTTCCATAGCCAACGCGCGCCTTTCGCTCTCTCTCTGTCTCTCTCTCTCTCTCTCACACAAGACAGCAGAGGCACGCGCCGGGAGAGAGAGCGAGAGGCACGCGCCGGGAGGCACGCGCCGAGGGCGAGCGCGTGCCTCCCGGCACGCGGGTTACGCCTGACGCGTGACAACGTTAGACTAAGAGGAGCTTCGCCCGTAAAATAAACACACATTGAAGGTGCACGAATACCGTTCGCTGGGATTCGAACCCAACACCAGGCAGAGTACGAGCTGGAAGCGCTAGGAGCACACCACCAACAGACTTGAAGTACGGTGGAAAAGCGGGTGTTAAATCTTTGCTACATCGCTCTATATTTGTGTCTAATTGATGTGCGGTTAAAGAAAAAGTACTGAGGAAGCGAAGTTGCTCTTAAGTTATTATCGCCTCCCCTCGACTGCACTCTTAGTTCTAAACGGTGGTACCGACACTTAGAAAAGATAGCGCGAAGTCTTAAATAAATTGTCCGGCTAACATGAGCGCCGGCAGTTAGCGCTTCAATAGCTCGGCGCCTCTATCACCGCGCAGGCTTCAGCGTCCTGCTGACGCGTTGCTTCAGCCACGACCGCTACTTAGTTGTCTTTTGTGGCGTGTATGATAACCAGTTGCCTTGCGACGCGCTCTACTCCAGGAATGCAAAGACGGACGCCGACAACAAATGATGCGCCTTTCGCACCCCGAAGTCTGCGTTCAGAAAGCGCTCCGCTGCAAAACAGTTCCGTTTCACTTTCAAGGTTTCACTATTTGCGAACGCTCCTTGTTTATTGAAAGTTTGAGCCGGGCGCTGGTGCGTTCACTGCCTCGAAATGTGAGCAGTTCCAGAGCTTTCGCTGGTTGTGGTTTCGCTTTCGCGGCTGTGGATGATCCCTGTGCACTGTTGAGGTGCCTCCGATATGCACATGCAAGGGGTTCACATGCCCAGAGTGTGTAACCGATCCCTGTCCCCTTGATTCGCCGGATTGCTACTTCTGTGCGAAGAAAGGTTCCACTTTTGTGTTATACCGATTCCTATGACAGTGGGCGCAACCATAATTTCATGTTCGGTTCAGTGGTCCACTATAGTCCCGAGAGAACGTACGCGACTCATATTCGAGAAAAAAAACGCAATCTTCCTGGTGTTGGTGTATATTTAGTTTAATTTCTTGTCCGCTGTGTGGCGGTGTGCATCCGCTCACCGTACATTTCTCGGATCACAAAGCGCTGGTACTAACCGTGAGCTACAACGATAACCCCAATAGGTGCTGATCTGTAGTGACGTGTGTAGAGTGTGTGTGTGTGTGACGTGCTCGGCGATGTGTGCATTTATGCATCTACGAAATTGCGAGGTGTAAATAAATAATACTTCGTGTATAAATGTGTGTGTGTGTACAATGCATCATGACAACACTTTAAATTCATTAATTACACTTTAATCATAACTTTACTCCCCCTCATAGCATCACCCCGTGCATTCGCACTTAACCATGTTCACCCTCGGGGAAATGCTTTCTTTTTTGATAAGACTGTGATTCTTAGAGCTTTTAGATATGTGGACGACTTTTTGATTCTTTTAAAACCTAACTCTAACTTGACGCACGAGCTTCCGGTAGATGACATCCTTAATGTTTTTAATGAGCATGGTAGAGGATTATCCTTTACGCATGAGACTTCTGTTGACAATCAGCTGCAGTTTTTAGATATTAATTTGACGTTCTCTGCGGGACATGTGTGCTGGCAGTACCAGCCCAGAGAAAAGAAAGGTTTGCTTCCGTTTGAATCCGCCCAGTCAAAAGTGGTGAAAAGTGCTATTGCGACGATGTGCCTTGCATCTTCTCTCAAAAAGTCGTGTGATCACAAGTTGCATGACAGCTTTTTTGCGCAGATTGGCAGACTTGCGGAGGCTGGGTACCCTCGCTCTGTTGTTGGTGCAGTTGCTGAGTCCCTGTTGCAAAAGCTTAAGGGCGCAACGAAAGCAGCAGCGGCCGACAGTGCGCAGCGTTTGACGCGGCCCGAGGTTATGCCTTATGTACACCGAGTGTCGCACTCCCTCAAGAAAGTCGCAGGGAAGTATGGGGTTCCGATGGTTTTTTCGGCCCCAAGAAAGCTGTCTGTTCTTTCGTTCCCGCATTAGTGGGAAGGAAACAGCACCCTGCGAAAAAAAGCATGAAAGGCCCTCCGGCAAATGCGCAGTCGGAGTGGTATACGAAATTCCACTTAGCTGCGGAAAGGTCTACATAGGCCAAACGGGACGCTGCATCAATGATACAGCGAGGGAACATCGGCAAGATATAAAGAGAAAAGAAAAAACTAATTTAGCTGAGCACTGTAATACACGCACGTGTGATCCTCGATTCAGAAAGATTAAGATTAAAGGCAGAAGTGCAAATTTGAATGCACGTTTGGTACTTGAAGCGTTCCTTATATGGCAGAAGGGAACCGATTGTGTCAGCGATACTTCTATCAGCCTGTACGCTGGAGAGAGGGGCTTTCTGGCCGCGCATGTGTAATTCTGGTGCTCTTTCTTGGCGCGTGCACACGTGGTCTTGTTGTGACTTTCCTATTTATTCAGTGGCTCTGATCAAGAATAAAGCAGTGTGAGTTTGCGCTTGTCCCTGTACCCTACTTTGTGATTGTCTTTCTTCGCGCAATCTTTTTGTTTCGAATATGTCATACACACTAGGCCAAGAACGTGTTTTACTTCAGTTTGCAAGTATTCATTATTACTACAGAAAAACTCAGAACGCTCATTCACTCTATTGGGTGAATACACACATATTACTCGCCACTTGACACTTGACAGCATGAAGTCACATACAGCAAAGCGACCGGTTTCACTTACGGTTACTGTTTCCACAGTTATTCCTATTGCAGTGTTAAGGAAAATAATACAGCCTCCAGATGTGCCCCTGGCGTGGCGCACGCATACACCGTAACATGCTCTAAATGGCTGCACCACGCGGTCCGTTTGCTCTTGCGTTCCGACTTTAGTTTTTGAACTGCTACGATATGAAATTCATTTTCCAAGAAGAGGCGACTCAGCTGGTACTCTCGTCGCCTCGACGCAAGCCCTCGAACGTTGATTGTGGCTACGCACAAAGCTGTTTCAAAGTTTTCTGCCATGATTTATTAAGAGCAAAAGGGCCGCACTGTGCCTACCTCATGACGGTATTCACCAGCTCGTCGCTACTCCGTCGCCGTCCATGCCTTCTTTGGCAGGGCGTTGCTATAGGGTGGCTGTCCCGTCGTCGGTTTGCGGTCTGCGGACACGTTCGGCTTAGGCCGCAACGTGTTTCGCCGCAGGTGCGTTGTCCTTGGCGGTGGCTCGCCGCTGCCAGCAGGTCCGACGCGTGGCCCGTCGCCTGCATCTTTTTCGTGGATTCTTTTCGTAACGACGCTGCCGGTGGCGATTTCCATCGCTTCCCCGGGGCTGTCACCGGGCGTGGCAGGCGCTTCGTCCTTCGCTGGCTGTTTCTCAGGAGCGGATGCTGGCATGTTATTTCCGCTGGTCCCCGTAGGCGCGTCATGTTTCAAGGCCTTCTCCGTGAAGCTTGTCTCATCAGGACTGCACGACTTTCTTGACGATGTAGCAGCGATTTCCCTCGCAGATGCTGTCTCGTTCTTTTCTCTGGCTACTTCTCTTGCGTCGACTTCGTCCATGGTGTGTTCGGATATGGTGTCACTCTGCGGAAAACCCGCGACAGCAGCGTACGTTTTCGTGCACTGCGTCTCGTCGTGACCAAAGCGGCGGCAAACGCTGCAGCGTGGCACACGGCATTCACGCCTAATATGCCCCGTGCGATAGAAAAGTTGGCATAGAGGCGCACTTCCGGGTACCACAATGAGTGCAAGGTCACCAGCGATGCGGAGCTGGTGGGGTAAGTCTTCCACGGTCATATCAAGCTTTAGCTTAAGCGTGACGCACCTGGTTGTAGATCCTTTGTCATTACATCCTTGCACACGCAACCGTACTCTTGAGATTTCGGTCACTCTGCAGAACAGTGCCATTGCAACCTTGACGTCTTCGTCTGGCACATTGCGTAATAGGCAGTAGAGCTTGATACGCAAGTCTTGGTTATACTCGGGTCGAAGACAAGACACCGCTCTCCTTTCAGCTTCACGTCCGTCGCAGCAAGCATTTTCTTCGCCCCGTTGGCATTCTTGAATGTGACAGCCCACACGTGATTCATTTGGTACGCCCCCAAGGCTTCGAGCTCGGGGAGCAGCGCCAGACGAGCCAGGGTATCTCGAAAATCTTCTATCCTGTATGGCCTCGGTTTCACGTCAGCGTGCAAAAATACCGTGCTCAACGTCGTTCATCCTGTAGACAAATGAGGCAAGATAACATCATAGTCCGGCTTAGAAAAAACAGCATGCCTGGAACCGCGGCCCTGCTGGGCCGCTGATACTGCTCCGCCGGAGCCCTGCATTACGCGTCCGCACGCTAGCGTGGCCGGAAGTGGAATCCTACACCACTGTGGAGGGGCTTACGACTCCTTTTTGTTACTTCTTAACTGCATACGCGGTCATTTACAAAAGCAGCACTTACTAACGTATTAAAATATACAAACAATACCTAAATTACCGAAGTTGCCTAGTGTGTCATGAGAGTAGCAGAAGTGTTAAAAAATCTGATGACTAATTTATTCAAAGTGGGCCTATTTATAAGCATATGTATCTTTCGGAATGTCGGATTTACTGAAATCCATCCATGAGTTCAATTTCACACATCACGCGGAGGATGCATTTTTGGAACTTGTTTATCAAGCCGGACAGCTTTTATATGTCCTCAAAACCAGCATCCATGTTTCTTCTATGATTTTTCGGCGAAACAACAATTTACGTCGACCTACAAGACATTGTCATGCAAATAAATGTACTGCATACGAACGACCCGAATCCATTGTGAGGCAGTGCATATTCATCAAAATGCATCTGAAATGGCAGTCAAAGAAGCGAACCTTGAATGATATCTGCCCACCTTTAATACTTTACCTTAATTGCAGCTTCATGATTCCGGTCCTGTTGTTCGGCGGCACCTGCCGGTGTCACCAAGGGTGTCATTCTTTTTTTCTTCTTTGAGCTATCGTCGTTGATAAAAAAGCCTAGCGCACGGGTTCACGCTGACCACGCGGGCGTCTGCTGCAGGGCGACGTGCATAGGCATCGAGCAGACGCCCGGAACAGGAATATGAGGTGCAGCCCAAGGAGCGATTCGCGATTATAACATAAACTCGATACCAGACGCTTTGATTGCTGTGAGGCTATCATGTGACCACACATCTTTCTTTTGTTGTCGTTCCGTCTGCTTTCACATTTCATCCTTGCCCTCAATATTGTCGAATAGGTTAAATGCGCACCATTCATATCGCATGCCTTGTCGCTAAGAGATTTCGTAGCTAACAATATCGTCCGTAAGAGGAAGCTTTGTAAATCTGGCCACTGGAACTTTTCCGTCATCATTATCACAAAGCGCTGCCTCGTGACGCCGTTTTGTCGTATCGTGCGATGCGTCACGCGACAGGCGGCGTGCGCCGGCCCCGACAGCAACCTCACTTGGCTCTTCCATGTATCTGACAGCATGATCACTTGGCCAGACCCGCAAGTGTTTTCAATAACCTCAAAGAAGTTCGCTCCTCCAGCTTACGCTGTCACTGTCCTGCGATTCCGCGCAGGCCTGGTGTATTTTTCGTGGGCGAGTCGCAGACGGCTCGGCTGGTGTCCGGCCCATGACGTCAGTCTAGAGTGCGTGATGTTTAGCGCAGACCCGTGTTCCTCCGCCTTCGATGTAGAAAATGCCCCAGTCTTCTGAAGTTGAACCCCACTATAAGTTAGTTGTTTATAGGGCTATCTATCGGCAGGGAATTGCATTCAAGTTCGACCTAATGTTATTGTGGTAAATTATTCACAGTTTTTCTAACAAATGGCAAACGTTCAATGAATACATAAAACTCTTCCACTTACCACATAGCCATAACTCTTTTCGAGTTCATTAGTTACATGAATTGATAGAATTGGGTTATCACCTGAATTAATTATGAATTTAGTCTTGTCAACTGTAGGGGATAGATAAAATCAAGTATTAGGTTAATCCAGATTCAAAGAAAATGTGAACATCTTATTCTTTTTATTATTATTTCTACTGGACGTTTAAACTCAAGCACTTAGAGAACACATTTCGTGGAAGAAGTATAAGGATAAGCTTCCTTTCGCCTACAGTGAGCAGCACCTCTGCTAGATCTTACGCGTCGGGGGGAATCGCAGTAATGTGAAACAGCAAACGACATAATTATCTTTGGTGAATTTTTATCACTCTGCCAAGTGTTAAAGGTAGAGTCAAGACTTTCTGTGCAAAGTGCATCAATGGGCGCAAATTGGGCTAAATTGGAAAGACGACAGCATAGTGGTGACTGAACGGTGGCAACTAGTAGTTGTCATTGCTTACACTGTGGTCAGTGCACAACACGGGCGTCTATTCTCTCGACGGAAAAAAATTAGCGACGCTTGCACTTGTTGCGCAAGGCAAGCGAAGCTGATCGGCACATGACTGGTCCTGGTTTCTCTCCGCCGCAACCGCATTTCGTGTCGTCCGAGGCTTCGGTAAAACACCTCGCGAAGCACTGCGCGACCCAGCGAACGCCTCTTTACGCTGAGCTCGGAAACCCAGGGCCGATTTCCCAGTCTCTATCCGGATAACTAAAGGGAGGAACAGATGGAGGTGCGGTTTCTGGACGACAAAATCCTCCGCCGTCGCCGCCGACGACAACAACAACCATTCGCCGATTCGTCTCAGCACACGGCCTGGCCAGAGGCTTCACGACAGCTGGATACCAATAGTGTTGCGCGAAAGACGCGGACAAGAAAGAAAGAACACGATGACACACATAGAGCGCAAACTAACAACATTTTATTCATGGAAGCAACATGACGTTTTATACATCACCACAGTACTGTTGCGCATGACCGAAGAGGAAAAAGAGAAAAATTTTACAACAAAACATTACCGTAAAAGTGACGCACTATTAAGACAGGATAGCTCCTGGCTGGACAGTGTCATGGAAGCGACGCTAACAAACTTTCCTCCTTGGCTGGAGATATTATAAGCCTGGATAATGAGGTGTGCCAATTCATCTTTGCTTCTTGCCAAGATGATACAGGAACAAAACGCTGGTTTACAACCGCACCTGTCTCAGTGAAGTGCCAGCCAGCCTCCCGTCTTATTTTTGAAGTCATTGGCATGTATGCGCAACCTGTCGTTGATGCAACCACCAGTTTGTCCCACATAAAAGCAGTTACATGTTAGGGGTATTTGATACACTACGCCCGCAGTACATTTCGCGTAAAAGGTATGGTGTTTCTTACACGCTTTTCTTGCTGTAGTGTTTCGGTTGGTCCTTCTGCACACTTCAACGAGCTTTTATTGCGATAGCAATTATATGCACAGTCTCGGCTGGTTTTTGCCGTCCCCGTCACGGCCATCATGAACCGTATATGTATAAGTATGTATACATATATAAAAGCCCCAAAGAAAAATATGTTATTTTGTGGGGTTTCACGTCCCAAAACCAGTTCTGATTATGAGAGACGCCGTAGTGGAGGGCTCCGGAAATTTCGACCATCTGGGGTTCTTCAACGTGCACTGAAATCGCACAGCACACGGGCCTCAACATTTCGCCTCCATCGAAATGCAGCCGCCGCAGCCGGGATTCGATCCCGCGACCCTTGGATCAGCAGCAACCTTAGCCACTAGACCACCGTGGCGGGTCCCAAAGAAAAATAATTCAGATAACTGCTTCCGAAGCGCTGAATTGTACCAGGAACCTCTCGCTCCGCAGCGCATGGCGCTAACCACTACGCCACAAAGAGCAGATCCTTCAGGGAGCTAACAGCGAGCCTCATATACACACCGTTTACCGCTGGCAGGACTCACAGACGGCAGAAGTGTTTCTTCATTACCAGCGAGATGGAGCGAGAACGCAAGGGAGCGTACGAAAGCCACTCGAGCTCAAGGGACGCCGCTAAGCGAACAAAGAGAAGATGAGCGCGAACTATCAAGAGTCACAGTTCGACACTTGAAGCACGCTAGTTTCCTTCGCTGCTTCGGCCGCCTTTGCAACAGGAGCGCTGTTCCAACTGAGAGTATTCATTGTGACAGCTTATTCGCGCTCGTTCGGTGTATATCTGTGCTTTCGTGTCGTGCGTGCTTCACTTGATAGTTCGCGCTCATCTTCTGTTTGTTCATTTGAGCGACCCCCCCTAGCATTGTATGTGTAGCATTGTGACGCACAACGTATAAAGCCCTTGGCACCAGCACGCCCTGCCCATGGGAGGCGCTCACTTAGCAAGTGTATGCTTGCTACAATTAATATTGCTCCTGAAGCTGCGAGCCTCACTTCATATAGCATTACATTTTCTTGCTATCGCATTCATTGCTGTGCCCTCGCGACGAAACTGTGACTTTTTTAGGTGCTGAAAACGCGACGAGAACATTTGCTCTCTGGGCGATCTTTCTTAAGTTGTGTGACAAATTGTGAACATATGGAATAACAACAATTTTCTTTCTTTCTTGCTTTCCAGTAACATGAGAACCCAAGCCTGTAGTAGATCCGAGAGTTCGGACATTCCTAAGGCGTTTTTCCGCCAGAGACACATCCAAGTGCTCAGCAAAACCTGCGTCCGAAAGGCGAAAAGTTTGTTTGCAGAACCTATGGCTCACTTGGTGAGGGCATGATTTTACCAGGGCGTTTTTTAGGCAAAGATTGGGAATAGCTCGTTCTTTGCATAGGTTCATGGGTTGCGCCTATCCAGAGCGACCTGCTTTTATCAAGGTTAGACAAGGCCCTTGCCGGTGATCTTAGTTCCATAAAAGTGGTAAAATGTTTTAGATTTGTTAACGATTTTTGCTTCTTTTAGACTGTGGCGCGGCACATTTTGGCCTACACAGCACAAATGTATTGGCTGTGGCAAGGGCATCCTTGCAGCCCTTGCAGGTAACCCATGAAGTGCGATGTGAAGGAAGCATACGCTTTCTCGACATCAGGCTCAATTTTAATGAAAACCACGTATGCCGGACCTACGTACCCAGAGCAAACAAACCACTCCTCTCTTTTCATTCGGCCCACTCGAAACTAGTAAAACCAGCTATCGCCACTCTTTGCCTAAAAAACGCACTGGTAAAATCATGCCCTCACCAAAGGAGGCATAACTTCCGCGAACAAACTTCCCGCCTTTCGGACGCAGGTTTTCCTGAGCATTTGGTTGTGTCTGTGGCGGAAAAACTCCTTAGGAATGTCAGAACTCTCGGATATACTCTACGCTCGGATTGTCATATTTGTGGCAAGCAAGAAGGAAAGAAATTTGTTGTTGTTCCTTATGCTCACAAGTTGTCGCACAACTTAAAGAAGATTGCCCAGACAGCAAATGTTCGCGTGGCTTTTTCAGCACCTCAAAAGCTCGCTGCAGTGTGCAAGAGGACGAACCCAATCACTACAGCAAGAAGAGCGTGTAAGGAACATGATACCTTTTACGCGAAACGTACTTAGGGCGTAGTGTATCAAACACCCCTAGCATGTAACCGCTTTTATGTTGGACAAAGCGGCCGTTGCATCAACGACAGGTTGTGCGAACATGCCAATAACGTCAAAAACAAGACGGGAGGCTGGCTGGCACTTAACTGCGACAGGTGCGGTTGTAAACCAGAGTTTTATTCACGTAGAATCTTGGCAAGAAGGAAAGGTGAATTGACACGTCTCATTATTCAGGCTTATAATATCTCCAGCCAAGGAGAAAAGTGTGTTAGCGTCGCTTCCATCACACTGTCCAGCAGGGAACTATCCTGTCTTAATAGTGCGTCACTTTTACGGTAATGTTTTGTTATAAAAGCTTTCTCTTTTTCCTCTCCTGTCATGCGCAATGCTGCTGTGGTGATGTATAAAAGGTCGTGTTGCTTCCACGAATAAACTGTTGTTTAGCGCTCTGTGTGTGTCACTGTATTCTTTGTTTCTTGTCCGCGTCTTATGCGTAACACAGCCGTTATCCTTGCTCCACCAACAAGCCCAAGTGGAAAGTTCGATGAACTTCACGACAGAACTACGCGCCGAAAGATTAGCGGAGGCGACAGAGCACCAGCGGAGCAAGTCGAGGCCGCCATGATCCGACGCCACTGCCCAACAGCGACGCCCGGCGGACGAACCACCGGCGTCGACGTAATTACTGGCGGGCACGCTGTCACCGCTTTAGACGACTCGGAAATGCCTATTCAGTTTTCTGTGGTCTTTTCACCGCCAATTTGAAGAAAATTTAAGTGCCCGAACACCAGGTCTCCACCTTAAACCCCCAACAAGAATATGCCCAGTGGGAGTCAGGATTGACGACCAGACTTATTCAGTGAGTTCTATGGTCCTACTTGAGTCCTCGTGGGGTTTTGTGCAACGCATGAATTTCCTAGAGCAAGACATCGCAGTCATCGACGTAAAATAGAGGTAAAATATACTTTCCGTGGACAATGCGTCACTGCCATATAGCAACGTCTGTCACCATGCCTCGATTGTGACGACAGAGCAGGTCAGCGTTCCGCCCTTGTCCAACTTGTTCATTCCAGTCGGCTCCAAGCAAGCAACAAAATTACAAAGTGTCATTCAGGGTGACCAGCACTTGGTTATAAACAGTGGAATGCGTGCCGCCCGAGGCATAGCTAATGTGCATCACTGTGAACCGAAGGTAGTGATGGCAAACTTTAGCATAGAACACAGGCAACTAGAGGCATCTATTTCTATTAGAAATAGGACCTGAAGGCACATATTTCGAATAATACGTCCTGAAAGACATAATGTTACGCGAGGGCGACAGATAGGTTGTACGAAGAGGACAAGGCGTGCGCTCGTTACTCGAGCAGCTCGGTGCCTGACTATTTTCCTGTTTTCATTCAGTCATCTATCAGTACACCCCTTCGTAGCAACTTTGGTGGAGGTGCTGGGTAACCGAACGGCTCTCCCGAAGAACGACGATGAACCGACCACAAGGACGCAGTACCTGGACCTTTGCCGAATCCGCGGAATTGCCGGTGGTAATAAGCGATGGCTTCCAATGGCGACAACGTGCCACCTTCTTCCATCGCCTCGTGGCAGCCCTACGCGAGCCTCAAAGCTTTGCCTTGAAAGCTGGGGAAGAAGTGGACGCATAGCGTAGTTTTTGCAAACGAGCAAGTTGGTTTCATTGCTTCAATACTAAATCCCAGCTTAAGAACAACGCATTCTTCTTCAAGGAATCCGCGTCCGTGTGGTTGGAAAACCACGGAGAAACGTTGACAACGTGGGAACAGTGGGCTTGCTAAGTCAACCCAGGACGTAATTGTTGGCCTCGATTTCCTGCAGTGATGCGGTGCCATGGTGCAATAGTGCGGAACCAGCGACCTCTTCCTTTCTCCTCTTGCCCACCAATCGGATATCCGTTCACGTGCATTCGCTTTCATTGAAGAAGCCGTTTTAATGGCACGTTCCTTTCCAGACACGAGTTGCTTACCTGTGGAGTCGACGCCCACGCATTTGATGCCATTGTGGAGCCTATGTCTTCGATCGTTGTGAAGAAAAGTGTGCTCGTACCTCGGTGCGCCATCTCTGGCCGCCGTAACATCTGCACTGTGGGTGTCAAATTTATCCTCTAAATCGGTTCTGCTACCCAGCTGTATCCGACCAGCATCTTTTCAAGAAGTTACCAGTCTCAACGTAGATGCTTTCAGTGATGACATGTCTCACAAAGGAAGAGTGAAGAACGAGGCTCGTCCCGGTGTCACTGAAGATTCGCTATCTTTTTACGAATGGTCAACAAGTCACTGTCTTCAGATAGGCGTCAAGCTCTGGTCACCGTCCTCAGCAGGCACGCTTCAGTTTGGTTTTGCCCAGGCTGGTAACGCTGTGGTCGTGTTCACCGCAGGATGGACACAGGGTCTGCGCAACTCATAAGACAGAGGCCTTACCGCGTATCCACGAGGGAGCGCAAAGTCGTCACTGAGCAGGTCGTCGACATGCTAACGGAAGGCGTCATGGCAGATTCGTCTAGCCCGTGGCTCCACCGCTCCTCCTCGTAAAGAAGAAAGACTGGTCCTGGAGGTTTTGTGTAGAATGCCGGTGCTCTATTCTGTAACAAAAAAAAAGGATGTGTGTCCACTTCCCCGTATTGGTGACGTCATCGACTGTTCCCTCTGCATCTTAGTAGTCTATGGACCTCCGATCGGGATGTTGGCAGGTACCCATGCATTCCACCGACAAAGAGAAAGCTCCATTTGTAACACCCGACGGCTTGTTTTAATTCAACGTCATGCCGTGTGGTTTGCGCACCGCGCCTGCACATTTGAACAGTTTATGGACACGATGTT
Source organism: Hyalomma asiaticum (assembly GCA_013339685.2). NCBI lineage: Eukaryota > Metazoa > Arthropoda > Arachnida > Ixodida > Ixodidae > Hyalomma > Hyalomma asiaticum. The sequence continues at coordinate 83,936,782 of CM023490.1, read as the reverse complement.
GCAAGGCTTTAAATGGGAGATCTTCCACTGCTACATTTCAACGTTGTCATTTTGGTCCCACATTCGCAGAGCACAGTGAATGACTCTACATTGTTTTAACGCGTTTGGAGCTAGCTTCAATTACTCTCAAGTCAAGGAAACACAAGTTTGGTCAGCGGGAGGCCCTAATGCTCGGACATGTAGTGAGACAGTATCGGGTCAGACTCACAGAAGGTCACTGGAGTTAGCAATTTTAAACGAACGCAGTGACAGCGCGAACTGAGTTTCCTGGGTCTTTCTTCGTACTTCCGACGTTTTGTCTCCTATTTTGGCGGTATTGCCTACTCTATGACTTCCTTCTTCCAAAAGGACAACCCTCTCACCTGGACGGCGAAATACGATTCGTCGTTTCGTCAACTGAAGTTCTCGCTCTCTTCAGGGCCCGCTGTACACTCTTGTGACCCCTTTGCCCTAACAGAAGTGCACATCAACGCGAATGCAATCGGCATCGGCTCTGTACTTATCCAGCGTTTCGGTGATATTGAGCATGTCATTACCTACGCCAGCCGCTCATTGAGCAAGCTCGAACAGAGTTACACCTTATGGCAAATGTGTTCTGCAGAAACCCGCAAGGTGGATTAACGACTATGAAAGGGAAAATCTGCATCCACTCGTTTGTAGCACTAGGCTACAAATAGATAGCTGCGGATTTTCTTGTTGTCCGGGTAGACAAGACGTTCGTTCCCGGTTCGAACCCCGGAGCAGGACGAATTTTTCGGCAACTAGGAAGCTTTCATTTCTCAGAAATCTGTATGGATTTCCTTGAAGCCTTGTGCTACAAACGGGTGGATGCTCATTTTCCCTTTCAGAGTTACACTGTCTCTGAGCAAGAGTATCTAGCTGTTTTTGCAGTTCATTAGTTTCGCCCATATCTCTATGCGCGCTGCTTCACTATCGTTACCGATCACCATCCACTATGTTGGTTGGTTGGTCTCCACGACCCGTCTGGCCGCGCTGCTCGATGGGAATTTGACTTTGCAGTATGTTACGAGGGTGGGTGCAACCACGCGGACGACGGCTGTCTTTGAAGGCTCCCTTTCCCTAAACTTCACGCGACGCCGACAATTTCGACAAGCTGTAGGCCGCCAACGAAGGCACTCCTTTCCGCGACCTCGCCATCTTCAGGGAACAACAATGCAGAGACCCCAGCTGAGATGCCCTTTTCGCTTCAGGAGACAAGTACAAATATGTTCGTTATTCGAGATAACCTGCTCTACAAAAAGAATTACGCGGCTGATGGAGCTCGCGTCCTTTTAGTGCTCCCTCAGAATTTTAGAGTACATGTGCTCCGTGTTATGCACGATTACTCTACAGCCCAGCCAGCACACGAGACAAAAAAAGATGTCTTATTGGGGAAATAACGTATTATTGCGCGTGGTTGATGTATCAAACACGCCGCAAGAGGGAGCGACACTAAACGGACGATGAGTGCGCCTCGCGAACGCATTCGCTTGACCGAACTAAAAGCTCTGTATGCGCGAAGATGCCACAGTTGCGGCAGCGTCGTGTTGATCGGGACCTTCCGGTCAGAAAAATACTGCAGCTGATATAGACGCTAGCTAGGGCGACTTGCCGTTACCACTTGAGAATGCATACCACTGTGTGCATTCGCACGCGCGTATGCACTTTAATTTTGTATACGAAATATTGTGGAATTCCCGAATACCTAATGGCTCCGCAATGTAGGCAGCTTATGTACCACGACAACTAAATGTGACCGTCACTTCGCCGTTAATATAACAGGCTGCACGTTCTCTCTTCGTCTAGATCAACATTGCTAAGGCCGCTAACCTGTGAGGAAAATCGTTGTAAAGGTGTCGGATTAAAACAACGAGTGGGTCTGGAAAGGCCCTTCGGGGCGCTGTGTCGAAGGCAGGCGCAATATATCTGAGTGATTATTGTCCCGTCGTTGTGACGATTTAGAAGCAGCAGAACTCAGACGATGTCAAGCGAAGTGTTTATTGGGCGAACCTGTGCTCAGCAAAACAGTAAGTCACATTGCACAGCAATACTGGCGGCAGCAGTCGACGGAAAGACTGACAGGACGCGAACTCCGTCGGCTTTTATACACACCTCATAACGCGTCCTCGATTTATCTCTGAAATCCTAGAAGACACTGAAATGTGTGCGCCAGGCATGTTTCAAAGTTTCAAGAATGGTCAACAGGGTTCCCGAAGCGACATGCAAGATAGATAACGGCGCTCCCAGCAAACAGCGAAGACAATCGCGTGTCACAGGAAACTGATAACAGCGTTCCCCTTCAACAAACCAAAACAGCCGCACGTGTCACTACCCCCTCTGAAAGAGCATCGTCCCGATGCTTAAAGCAGAACATGAAAGTGAGAGTACATAGAGTAGAGTGAGTTAATGCTACCTTGCGGTTAATCATCGCGCGTAAAAAGGTTTAGGCAGCGCCAGCTGAACAACTTCAGGTCGGGTGAAGCACCCGTGGGATGGAGCTAAGCCACTGGACATGACCTCAAAGTCCAGTTGACCACAATGTCGGAGTATATTGTAGGGTCCAAGTAGCACCACAAGAGCTTCCAACGCAGTCCGCATCGTATCGGCGTCCAGACCCAGACGAGGTTTCCGGGTTGGTATTCAGTATGGCGTCGTTGAAGGTTGTAGTAGCGCCTGTCGACCGTCTGCTGGTTCTCGATACGCAGGCGGGCGAGCTGTCGAGCTTCTTCGGTGTGCTCGAAGTTGCTGGCAACGTCGTGGTCTTCTTCAGCACAGCATCAAGTGTTGTAGCGGGGCTCCGTCCGTAGACAAGTTTGCATGACATGAGCTGCATGGTTGCTTGCACGGCCGTGTTGTGCGCGAAGGTGACATACGGACAATGGCGTCCCACGTCTTGTGATTGACGTCGACGTAGATGACCAGCATGTCGGAGATGGTCTTATTTAGGCGCTCGATGAGGCCATTCGTCTGCGGTTGGTAGGCGGTGGTTCGACGGTTGCTTGTCTGAACTTACCGCAAGATTGCCTGACTTAGGTCAGCCGTAAAAGGGGCACCTCTGTCGGTGACGACGACCTTTTGGGCTCCGTGATGCAGGACGACGTTCTCACTGAAGGACTTGGAAAACGCGGTGTAAGTGCCCTTGTCTGGGCGTAGTGGGTCAATTAGTCAATCGCTACGACGAACCATATATTGCCTCAAGTCGACATCGGGAACAGCTCAGTAAGGGTCCATGCCGTCCATGCCGATTTCCTGGAACGGCTGTCGACGTGATTCGATGAGTTCCAGAAGTCCGGCTGGCTTAGTTGTCGGCGTCTTGCGTCGCTGCCAGTGTCCACGTGTCCTTACGTAATGGGGGACGCCTGCAATGAGGCAACACGAGTAATACTTGCATTTTATCCTTGATAGCGTCCGGGAAATCCGAGGTGGTCCTGCTGTCTGGTCGTCGTGTAAAGCTCCCAGAACCTCCGGATGTAATGCTCAAGGAACTACGAGGAGGTGGTCGTCTCGGAGGGGCGAGAAGTTCTTAAAGAGAAGCTTCTTTTGTAGGAAAAAGGAAGCTAGTCCTCGCCGGAATACTTTCTGCACGACGACGGTCTTGCCTTCCAGCTAGTCCATGAGGCTCTTGAGCTCTGAGTCAGCTTGTTGTCATTTCGCGAAGTTGTCGATAATTATGGTTCCCATGAAATAGTCATCGTCGTGGTCACCCCGTGGCTGCTGATCGACAGGGGCGCGAGAGGAGCAGTCGGCATCGGAGCGCTTTCGTCCGCTCTTGCAGACGACGGTGATATAAATTCCTTGATGTCTGATACTCCATTGTGCGAGCCGTCCGGATGGATCTTTGAAGCTAGATAGCCAACACAAAGCGTGGGGGTCGCTTACGACTTTGAAAGGCCTGCCGTACAGGTATGGGAGGAACTTTTATGTAGCCTAGATCATGGTAATACATTTCTTTTTTATGGTGGAATAATTCGCTTCTGCCTTCTAGTGTAACAGGCTAGTGTAACAAGCCGAGAGGACTGACGGACTGTCGAGAGGACTGACGGACTGACGGCAAGCACGGCGCCAGCCCGGCGCTGCTTGCCTCGGTGTGGATTTCGGTATCGGCTTCCTCGAAGTGCACGAGTATTGGCGGTGTTTGCAGGCGTCGCCTTGTCACGCACGACGATACACAGGCAACCACGTTCACACAACCATTTATTGTCCGTGCCACATTCCGACTGTCCGCGTCCTGATCCCGCGCTCCGCTTCCCCGTTCACGCGACACCCACGCCATCTCGTTTCTCCACTGTCACACACAGCCTCAGAGATCACCACATGACACTTGCGCCATCTTGTTCCTCCACCGTTAACTACACACCAGCCTCAGAGATCCGCACCCCACCCACCTGTACTCTCATCCCTCACAACTCTCCCCCCCCCCCCTCGAATCGTGAATTCGGGGCGGAAGGGAGAAGTAATGGCTTGTGGTACAGCACCAACTGGTCAGCATGGGCGATGGTTCGACGACGCCTCGTAGCTGGGTCACCCAGGATGAAATCATTTTCAGCAACCTGCTTGACCACGCGATACGGTCCACTTCGCCGTGGTGCCAATTTGGCCGAAACACCTTTGGCCGCATTGCTCAAGGTGTGAGTGTCCAAGAGCACAAGGTCACCTTCTTTGATGGTTGTTGCCTGGCGATGACGGTCATAACTTGACTTCTGGGCCTGCCAGGCAGCTGCTTGATGTTTCTTGGCGTAGTTCAGGGCTTCTCCAAGGCACTGCTGGAGTTCTGCAGCCAGGGCATGGTGCGCTGCCGCTGGAGGCTCTGTGTCCTCCTTGTCCCCTGCAGGTTCCCAAGGAGTGCGCAACTCTCTGCCATAGCAAAGCAATGCTGGAGTATATCCGGTGACTACGCTCTCTGCAGTACGCATGGCAAGGCCGATCTCAGGTATATGCCGGTCCCAGTCTTTGTGATTAGTGCAGTATGCTCGTAGACATTGTTTAATCGTGCCGTTGTGACGTTCCACCATCTGTCCAGCCGGCCGGTAAGGCACAGTATGCCGATCCTTGATTCCCCAGTGTTTCAGGAGGTTGCGCCACAATGCACTAACGAAGGGCTTCCCATTGTCACTAGTGATGGCCACTGGTGTCCCATGGCGGCAGAAGACTTGGACCATGCACTCCAGTATTTTTGCACTGGTTGCTGCTCGTAGGGGGAATAGCTCCGGGAACTTAGTAAACTTGTCGATGACTACTAGCAAATATTTGTGGCCACGAGGTGTAGACGGCAAGGGTCCAATAATATCAACACTAAGCTCTTCCATGGGTGCTGTTGCCCACTGGCTGCTCATCAGGCCTTCCGGCTTCTTGCGCAGAGCTTTTGTGCGCTGACATATAGCACAGCCCCGTACATACCTCGATATGTCCGCCCGCATGCCCAGCCAGACGAATCGTGCCGCTACACGTCTCAAGGTTTTGAAAAATCCGACGTGGGCCGCAGTGGGATGGTCGTGTGCCATTTTTAATGCCAGGTGCCGGAGGTGAGAGGGCAGCCATGGTACCTTCTTGTTCCCTCTTAGCTGAACGAGGAGGCCACTTGGCTCCAGTTCTGTTGTTTCTGCCAGATCATGGAGAAGGCGATGATCAGGGTCTGAATTTGGAAGCGTAACCCCCTGGACCACGGTTTTCAGTTTTGAAAGACGACTGTCACGAGCCTGCTCTTGTACGAGTTGTACGGTGTCACTTAAGGCAGTCATATCGTCTTCCAAGGCAACTGCCACTTGCTCAAATGTAATTTTCCCTTCAGGTTCTTGTGCAGCAATGGGAAGCAGCTTCTCGTGCAAGCCGTCGCTGGGGTAGTCCTCACGCTGAAGAGGGGCTCGACTCAGGGCATCTGCGGGTATATTTGCCAGCCCTCGTCTGTGCCTGATGCGGCAATTGAAACCCTGCAGCCGGAGGACCCAGCGTTTGACCCTGGGCGAAGCTGGGTCGGTGCTGAACATCCATGACAGGGACGAATGGTCGCAGTGTATCTCAAAGTGTGTAAACTCAAGATACGCCCTGAATTTGTCCACAGCCCACACCACTGCAAGGCATTCCCACTCCTGGACAGTATAGCGGCTCTCAGCCTCTGTGAGAACCCTGCTAATGAAGGAAACTGGCTGCAGTCCGTTGGGGCCAGCCTGCAGTAGCACAGCTGCAATGCCAATGCCGCTTGCATCTGTCTCAACCACGAAGGGTCGATTTAAATCTGGAAGGCTCATAACTGCATCGTGAGCCAAGGACTGCTTGAGCGCAGTGGAGGCTTCCTCTTGACGCTCGTCCCACCGCCATGGCTCGCTTTTCTTCAGAAGGACAGTGAGTGGATGTGCTGTCAGTGAGAAGTGCGGTATGAAGCTGCGGTAATAACCAGCAAGTCCCAGGAAAGCCTGCAACTGTTTAATCGTGCTGGGTCTTGGATAATCCAGCACCGCCCGCACTTTCTCTTCATCTGGTCTGCACTGCCCAGGAGAGATGACGTGGCCCAAGAACATAAGGGACTGACGGCAGACCTGCATTTTATCAGGGTTAATCGTAAGGCCAGCATTATCAATGCGCTGCAACACTTCCCTTACATGCTCGACATGGCTCTCAAGATTTTCAGAGTAGACGAGGACATCGTCTAGAAAAGCCATGGCAAAGCTATGATTGATTCCTTGCAACAATCGGTCCATCAGGGTTTGAAAAGTTGCCGGGCCACCTGCCACCCCGAAGGGCATTCTCGTGAACTCAAATGTACCCTGGTGGAAGATGAAGGCCGTTTTCGCTATGTCAGCCTCGGACACAGGGATTTGAAAAAAACCCTGGGAAAGGTCGAAGCTTGAAAACCACATTGCACGGCCCAACTGTGCTAGCAGCCAGTCCGTTCGGGGCATTGGGTAGGCAGGTACCCGGGTGCGTGCATTTAATGGCCGATAGTCCACAGCAAGCCGGTAGCCACCAGATTTCTTGGCAACAAGCACTGGGGCGCTAGTCCAAGGGCTGGTGCTATGTCTTATAAGGCGCTGCTACAAAAGGTCATTTACGCAGCCTTCAATGATCTTTTGCTTTTTTGCATTTACTGGACGCAGCTTGCATCTCACAGGTGCACTATCTCCAGTGTCAATGCAGTGCTGAGCGAGGGCGGTACACCCAGGAATTGCAGTAAACAAATGGGAGAAGTCATCGAGCACCTTATTCATAGATGGTATGCCTTCAGATGGTATAGTGCTCCCAATGCCTTTGACCAGAAGCACTTCTTCGAAGAGGCCCTGCAAGCAATAAGATTCATCGTCTTCTATCGCGAGCGCGGCGGCTATATCCTTGTCATGCTTAGCAAATGGCACAATGCACTGCGGGTCAGTTCCAATTGTCCACCCACCCAACGCCACATGTAGGGGCATGCCTGTCGCAGTCAAAAAGTCTCTGCCAAGCACAATGTCCCGACACAAATCTGGCACACACAGGAATCGTTGCATGCGGCTGCTTGTGGCCCAGTGTATCTTGCACTTTAAGGATGTGCTTGACTGCGACCAACCTGTTGCCAGCCGAAGTGCTCTTCCCTGTATCCTGAGTTTGGCGCCCGTCGCCTACGCTACCCTTGCCGCTGGCGTTCCGAGCAAGCTCACACTTGATCCTCTATCTAGTAGGGCCAGGAATGTGGTCTGACCAATCCGCGCCTCCAGGAGAGGCTCCCTGTTGCCGGCCACGGCCGCTACCCGCGGCGCTGTCTCGTAGGTGCTCGCCGGCGTAGCGCCTACCGCCTCCCGTTTCCCGGGCACTGGTAGCGGATATGTCCGATTCCGTTGCATTGGTAGCAGCGGGGCGGGCCTTTACGCCCACCAGAAGGGCACTCGCGGCCCATGTGGCCAATGCCTCCGCAGCGATGGCACGTAATTCCACCGCCGTCGAGCGGTTGGTATCCTTGCGGTGGCGGCGTAGGGAAATGTGGCCTGATAGCAGAAGCGGGCGATCTGTGCAGCTGGTCCCGATGGTAGGACGGTTGTATCGCCGCGGGGTGCAACGGCCAGTAAGATGCCGCCGACGGATGCTGGAACGGCGCTGCAGCCGCCGCCATTACTCTGGGCTGCGCTCCTGACAGGCCAGCCTCATTAGCAGCAGGCCGGAAGGCAAGGTCCCTCGCAACTTGATCGGTTGGAGGTGGCGGTGGCTTGTACTGGAACCGCCTCCAATAACGCTCCATGAGGCCGTCAGCGGCCTTTGCCAGCTCCGCCAGATTGGCAAACTGTTTTCCCTCCACCAAGTCTTGGAGCTGCGGATGCATTTGCCGCAACACACGGTCGACCTTTTCAGCTTCTGGCACTTCGCCGCCGATCCGGTCATAATATGCCGCGATCGTGTAGATGAATTCTTTCAAGTTTTCTTCAGGGTGCTGAGTGCGGAGCTCCAGTTCCTGCTTCAGGCGCCGCTTCGCATCGATAGAAGAAAACTCCGCGATGAACGCCGCCTTAAAGTCCTCCCAGGATGCAAATGTTTTGACAAAGCGCAGCCACAACTTCGCGCTCCCCTCCAGCGTAGCGGGCACGACGTGCGTAAGCCTCTTCTCGGCGGCGACACCAGTCACCAGGCAAAATGTTTCCAGCCGGTCCAAAAATTCCTCGGGTGACTGCGCGTCGCGAAATCCCGCGAACCTTGGGGGCTGACTTCCCGAGGGCCGCGGAGCGCAGTCAATCGCTGGCTGGATCGCCGCCGCCGCTGTCATGGCGCCTGCAGGCATGGGCTCGGCCGTCAAAAGTCTTTGTCTGACGGCAGCCGCGACTTGCTCGCGCTGTATGGCAGAGCCATTTGTTTGTCCAAGCAGCTGCTGCAGAAGCTGTTCCGGCACATTCACTCTGTCCATTTCTGTAGGCATGTCAATCCCGGACGAGCCCCCACTTGTCACGCACGACGATACACAGGCAACCACGTTCACACAACCATTTATTGTCCGTGCCACATTCCGACTGTCCGCGTCCTGATCCCGCGCTCCGCTTCCCCGTTCACGCGACACCCACGCCATCTCGTTTCTCCACTGTCACACACAGCCTCAGAGATCACCACATGACACTTGCGCCATCTTGTTCCTCCACCGTCAACTACACACCAGCCTCAGAGATCCGCACCCCACCCACCTGTACTCTCATCCCTCACAGCCTTTCTTCTTGAAATGCCTCGACTTGCAACGTTTGTCATTCGAACTCTAAGGCAACATTCGTTAGGTACGTCAGTAGCACGGCGATCCGCGAATCATTCTTGACGAAACGCCTGTAATAAGCGCAGAGCTAAGAAATCTGCCTACTGCCTTATTGTCGGTAGGCAGAGGCATGGCGGCGATTGCAGCTGTTTTCTGCGGGTCAGCGAGTACTCCAGATATTCTTACTAACGTGGCCCTCAAACAAGAGCTCCTCGTATGCGAAGCGGCACTTTTCGTGCTTCAAGATAAGTCCGGAGGCCATGATTGGCTTAGGAACAGCTGAAAGGTGTCGGAGGTGTTCGTCTCAGCTTGAAGCAAATAGGACGACGTCATCGAAGTAGATGAGGAAGTCTGCCGCTGTCAGCCTGCCAGTACTATGGCCCTTACCCCTTAAAGGGTCTTACGCGCCGAGCAAAGACAAAAGGGATGACCTTAAACTCGAACAGCCCCTCAGGTGTTATGAAGGTAGTCTTCTCCTTGGTTTCTCTCGTCGACTTCGATTTTCCAGTACCAAGTTCTGACGTCCATCGACGAAATATACTTTGCGTTGTGAAGTAGATCCAAGGCACCGTCTATCCGTGCGAGGGGATACACGTCTTTCTTCGTATATCTTGTTCAGGCAAAAATAAACGACGCAATAACGTAGGGTTCCATGCTTCGTCTTCAACAACACCATGGCTGATCTCCGCCGACTTGTAGACGCCTAGATGATGTCATCGAGCAGCATTTCGTCGACTTGTTGCTTGATGGCCTTGCATTCCAGTGCCGAATCTCGGTAGGGGCTCTGACGGGGAAGACGGGGATATTCGTTGGTAATGATCTGGTGTTTCGCGAGAGGGGTCTGACGAAGCCTCGATGACAGAGAAGCCTTCCTCGTATTGCTGGATTGTGGCATTTAACTCCTCTCGTTGCCTGGAAAGCCGTTGATTCACGTTGAAAGCCAGTGCACATTGAATTGAACAATACAGAACAGTTGGTTCTCTTGCCTAGCACATATCACTCGAGAGAAGCTCTTTGTGTCCTATTGACTCGGGCAACAGCAGTGGTGAACATGACGCACTGGCGGTGCCTCAAACATTCCCGAAGCAGGTTAGTGTGAATGGGACGTATACAATGACAGGCCTTCATGATACAGTGTGCGTCGTGTTCAGTTTCCTGCTCGACGTTCCGGTGAAGGTTGATGACGTGAAAATGAAGGCATTTGTCGACAGTGGAGCTTCTGCGTCAATCATGAATAGGAGTCTAATAGATGCCAACCACTTGCATGTTGGGAGGACCCTGCGTGTGCAAGGACAAGATGGGTCTGTAAGCTCACGAAATAAATGGGCGTGTGTCGTTCCTGAATTTCAAGGCCATAGTATAACAACCGACGCATTGGTTCCATCAGACGTCACTTATGACTTCCTGTTATCTCGCGCTGATCTGAAGAAGTTGAGAATAAATGTTTACTGGGACAACAGATTTATAATTGAAGACTAATGAACCAGAAAGTATGAGAAAGAGAAGCCGTCGCTCCTAAGGCAAATTTACTGTGAGGGAGACATACAAACTAAATACTACCGCCCTACAATTAAATCTCATGAACTTCCTCTCAATCTCGCGGACAGAGCTGTAGTTCGAAGAAGTTGATATAATATCACCAGAAAAAAGAAGATATGGTTGAAAGCAGAACTGCAAGCACTGCTAGATGCTCGCATTATTCGACCATTGCTTTCACCATTTGCATTGCCGATTGCTATTTTCCCGAAAGAAGACGTAACTTTTCGTCTTTACACGGTCTACAGGGCTCTGAACTAGCAAACAGAGCTGATACCATATCCAATGCGAAGAATCCATTACATTATTGACGAAAGCGGGGATCGCCAGTGGTTCAGACGATTAGACCTCTGCAAGGGCTTCTGGCAAATTCCATTGACGGAAGAAACAAAGAAGTATACCGCGTTCATTGAACCTTTCGACATATATGAATACAATAGACTACCGTTCGGGTGGAAAACCTCGCCAGCATGGTTTCAGAAAATCATGAATGAAACACTGAAGCCATATTTCGGCATATATTGTAACGTTTATATCGAAAACGAAGGAGGAACACCAGGATCACCTGTCCGTAGTTTTGGAGGCACTGACCATTCCACGTCTCAAGGTGAACTTATTTATTACGTAATGTATAATAAGCAACAGCTCGCTGTGCCTAGGGCTCTCGCGCTAGGAGCACAAGAGGACAACAAAGAGGAAGAGCAGAATAGAACAGCCGGCCGGCAGCAAAGGCGTCTCTGTGTCTCTCTTCGTTACAATGGCACCGTCTTCGAAGGATACGTCTTAAGGATACGGCTCTCGAGGGTCATAGGTGCTGCGGGAATTCCATTCAAGGAAAGCCGTTATCGCTTCTTCGATCATGGATCCCGCAACCCTTCTGTCGCCGGAAGCACCTTTGGGATCATTCGGGGACGGCGTCCAGGCCTCCTTGGCTTCCCAAGGTCAGCATCGCACCGGCGTCGCGCCACCATCGCTTCGACCCACGGAAACGCAGGGACTCGTGTTTCCACGGAATGCCGTTCATGCTTCCTACGGTAACATCCCCTCACTCAGAACTACGTCGGCATATGAGCAGCACAGGGACGCCGTCCAAGCGTCTTCGGACATGGGCACCGCCGCCTCATTCTCAGGGGCCGCCGACCATAGCTCCACGAGCGCCTCAGTCAACCACGCCAGCGACATGATGCGGTCCCTATCGTTGCCGTCAGAGCAACTAGACATCTTCGCCAGGGTAAATTCCGGGTTATCGCCGGTGGCATCACCATCTCCGAGTGCATCTCGAATCCCGGAGTTCCGTGCTTTCCAGGGCGACGCGATCCTCTGGATCAATAACATCAACAATCTCGGGACTCGCTATGCCTGGTCGGACCAACAAAAATGGCAGGTGGCCCTAAGCTACCTCGGAGAATGTGCCATGGCCTAGCATGGCTACCAAGGCATATAGCAGAAGTCCTGGCTGGAATGGAGGGCGAAGCTCATCGCAGCTTTTGGCCCGCTTCCCCATGTCCATGCCAACCCTCCCTTGGACATGGACGAGCCTCTCGAGACACGACACGAAGACTCTAACAGTGCACCCAGCCGCCCATCGACAGAGAGTACCGCGCACTGGCCTAGTGTAGAAAGCAGCCGCCAATGCTATACTCATGTGGGACTCTCAGTCTCTGGGTCGGTAAGTGCCGATGGAACAATGCTGTAGGTGGTGGGAAGAACTTTTCATCCACAGCAAAGACCGACAGGGTCCCCATGCATGTCAGCGCTCGAGCATGTGGATGCGCCAGCTCCTGTAGTGCTCGATGCTTCACAGTTCCGCGAACTAACCTTCTCCGCTGAGAACAATGAAGAGATGTGTATCCAGCAACTCCACGAACCGGACGTGTCTGGTTATGCAAGGAACGTGCCCGCTGCGAACTTGGAGCCATATTCACCAAATTTGCGACTATTGCTTAATGACTGCACGGGCGTTACGCCTTTGCCGCAAAATGCCAAGCTCGAGCAACCGAAGCATTCTGTCACTCCCGTGGTTGGACAGGAAGAGTCTGCTGCATGTGGCCCCTCAAGATACGCAGGCTTGAACCGCAAAGGGGACTCACTAGCAACAAAACTGTTGAAGTGCGAGTCACGCCGCCGACCAGTCTGGGGGCTCACCCATCCTTCTCGGACGACAAGACAACCACCGTGCACTGTGGCTCTTATTTTGTCTATGTCTCATCGGCCATTGTTGAACTATGCGGGGAAAACTGAGACTCAGGCGACGATGTCAGTGCCGTCTGTCACGAACATTTCTGACAACTCACCATGTGAAGTTGCAGCATGGCCGAGACCGTGAACAAACCGCCCATTGGAAGTGTTTTTGGCAGCTTTGCAAGCTAAGGAACAGAGGAGCGGTTTCCTACGAAGACCACCTCGGCAAAGCCAATGCCGTCCACCCGAGACGTCTACGTCATATTTGCACGTTACCACGCACCGGGGCCCAGCCCTGCGAAGGCCACCTCGGCATAGTCAGTGTCGGCCACTGGAAGCTCCCTTCGCATCTCTCCAAGCCAAATCGCAGCGACGCCCTGAACGCCCAGAGCGACACAGCCAGTGTCTACCACCAGAAGATTTGCGCGCGGTTTTACAACCCCGACCGTTGAGAAGCCCAGACGGCCCAGCGCGGCACAGCCAGTGCCACCCTCCGGAGAAAGTTTCGGCCGTTACAGACACTGGCAGGCGTGGCCGAGTGTAATGTATAATAACCAACAGCTCAACGTGCCTAGGGCGCTCGCGCTAGGAGCGCAGGAGGATGACAAAGAGAAAGAGGAAGAGAAGAATAGAACAGCCGGCCTGCAGCAAAGGCGCTGTCTCTGTGTCTCTCCTCATTACAATTATTTAATTTATTTACTGGATACTGTGGGCCTAATACAGGCCCATACAGGAGGGAACAGTCAATGCACAGCCCAATTTCACAACATAAAAACACAACAAAATTTATCACATCACTTCAACATAGTTTTTCGTAACAATGTTATCTACAGAATTGAAAAGTAACAGCATATAGTTGTAATTTTACTTGGAGCAGTGTTATATTTACAGGAATCTCAGAATGACTTTTAAAAATGTCAATTCTTGCAATGTCAAGGGCTCACACAAAAAGAAATTGCTCGATTTTGGCGGTAAACGCCTCCAAGGATTCAACATTCATGCGAGCGTGTGGCAGAGCATTCAATTTTTCTATGGTAGACGGGAAAAAAGAATACTTGTATGTGTCGCAGCGTGTTATATATGGTCTGATACAGGAAAAGTGCCTTCTTTCAAGAGAAGGTAGTGTCCCTCGGAATAGTTTTGACGGGCACACGAAAAGCACGAAGCAAAAATCACTGGAAAGAATCTCTAAACTAATGAAGCCAGGCCTATGACGCACATTCACGGCGTGTTTTTCCGGGTCTAGCCGGACACTTCCTGTCCTCAATCAAAGATAATGCCGCCAAAACGAGGTGACTCACACGTTTGACTCAGAAAGGTGTGCCATACAAGTGGGATGAGGACTGCAAAATGACTTACTGTCAACTCATGAAAATAATATCGTCGGACCCTGTACTACACTTAGCGGATTTCTCCTTGCCTTTCGTGCTTAATGCACGGTTCTGTACCAGAAGCCATTAGATCTGAATTGCCAAAAGCACTATGTCGTAGGGTACTACAGCTACAAGTTGAAGCCAGCAGAAGTGAACTACTGAACAACAGAAATGGAAGCCCTGGCCGTAGTGAAAGCTGTAGAATATTTTCGAACATATCTATAAGGGGCGAAGTTCACTCTTTTCACCGACCACCAAGCACTGACTCACCTCCTTGGCATGACACAATCGAGAGGCCGCATAGCTAGATGGGTAAATTATCTACGGCAGTTCGACTTCGCCATTTCCCATCGTCCAGGCCCTCTGCTCATTGATGCTGACGCGTTGTCTAGACTGCTGGTACCGAACACAGCTGACAGTGCTCTACTGTTTAATCACGCGATGCTGTGGGAAGGAATCCAGGAAATGAAGTTTGTCAATTGCAAATATCAAGTTCTACCTACAATCATTTCCAAAATATTCCATCTCTACAATGACAGCCTTGAGTCAGGTGGACATGACAGTTTTTCACGCACGTGCAATAAACTACTGAAGAAACTTACCTGGCCAGGTATGAAGGACAATGTAAGAACATACATCCGCACGTGCCACGAGTGTCCAAACGAACAAAGTCAAGTTCAAAGAACCCTCGGACATAATGGTAACTACGGAGCAATCTAGTGTCCCGTGTGAAGTTGTGCATTTGAGCTTCGCGGAGATCAGAAAAAAGAGGGAAGGGATAAAGAAGGCTCAAGCTTTTCTGCTGGCTATTGAATGCACAAGGATGGTTATGGCCAGAGCTGGAAAAAAACCCAGGCAGCACAACAACATAGGACCGACCTTCGCGCAATGTTGGAAAACATTGGATTCAATATTCGAACTACATTGGATTTCGGAGTCCATGCTACACTTTAGACTAGATTAGCTCAATGTTGGATACCAGTCGCATAACGTTGGAAAAATTGGAAAAGAATGGCTTTGGCCTACATTGTCCGTCATTTGTATTTTCAATATTGGTAAGCTTCTATACACAATGGCAGCTCTAACCGTTTTTTCCAACCTTTATTGATGGCTGTTCCATCATTTTTTGCCAGCATTCCTCGTTGGATGAGGAAACATTTCTTGCCAGCATTCTTTATTGGCTGATGCTGTATTTTCGCCACCTTTTCTATTGGCTATCATGCACGCACTTAAATTTGTTTTGCCGAGGCTTCTGGCTCTAGGCAAAAAGCATGAATATCCACTAAATTATGGGAGTAACAATAGCTTTATTTAGTACTTGGTATGCACGCATGTATTGCCAGCTTGGAAAATGAATTTTGTTATGTTCACGCTCCGTGGTTATGACGATAGCATAAAACAGATATAAATGGTCAATGCACTCGTATGTGAATGCCTAAACGTATCCTTTGAACACGTACACACATACAAATAAGCAAAATGTCATCCTTGTAACATATTTTATTCTTGAGCTTAAGAGACATGAGAAGGGACTGAAAAGAAAGTTCTGATAAAATCAACAAATCAGTATTCACTCTAAGCTTGAAGTGCACTGTATATGATCAGCCTCGAGAAAACTAAATGCATAAGCACCATAATCAAAAAGAAGAGGCGCAAGAAAACATACCTAAAACTATGTGACACATTGTGGTTAACTTGCTTATTAAATAGCGGAGCAGCTGAAGATTTAAAGGTTCCTTAAACAATGGCACGGAACAGCAGAATTGTATAAATTAAACACTTCCTCAAGTAAAGCATAAGTGAATGTTAGGATACGGTGATTTGTTTCAGCATACAGAATCCGTAACGGAGGTTATGGGGCGACAAACCGACGACTTCTAAAGAACCGAAAACCAGGAACAAGAAATGACAGTTAAAGAGGAAAAGGAAAGGATGTGTTTCACGCAAGACAAAAAACAAAGATGAAAGTTACACGAACCAAAACAGCTTTGCTAGGAGCGATTACTTCATCTGCCGCGATGTATAGAAGAATGCCCACCACGTGTGTATTTACAGATAGACAAATCTCAAGAAAATACGCAGTAACACATGCTATAATTAACCCGGCACACACCAAATTAGGGGAATGGGCACAACGGAAGGCACAATGAGCAAAACGAACGAATGGGTAAAATCGGTACAACGATTCCAGGAAAACCGTTAGAACAGTCCGAACACGTTGAGGCTCATCTGTTCAGTTCACCTATAATGTCCGGTCCAAAGAAGCGCCGGGCTGCCACTTCCTCACTATGCAGAAGGTTGCAGTCGCTAGTTCCGTGACCGTAGTCCACTAGGGCTGAAACTGGCCAGTTTCAGCAGATATCCGATGCCCGCGCGACACAACCTGTACGTCCAAAAAACTCTGCCGAGTGAAAGCCGCTTCGCTTGCCTCACCCCCCGCTGGCTACGAAGAAACATGTCAAACAGGTATGCGAAGCAAGACGGATTAGTGAAGCCCACGCAGCTCCCCCCCCCCCCCCCCGCTCCCCTACTGGCCCCCCGGCCGCAATACGCTTCGATGTTCGGCAGCCTCCTGTGCCTTCTGCTCGAGGTAGAAAGTTAAAAAAGCATTTTCTTTACCTTCAAACGTTTTGCATATACCGTATATGCCCATGCACAGCTTATGCCGTGCTTACTCGCGCATACAACCTAACTCGTGGTTTCTTTTTCTTCATGAATCTATAAATTCTAGAAGGTGCGTAAATTACATCGGAATTTCGCAAATTCTTCCACAATATCGTGTAAGGAATGTTGACACGTGCTGAGCTGAGATTTATCAAATGAAATGGATCACAAAACAAAGGTAGCTTTCACTCAAAACAACGAGTACTTTAACAGCCAAATTCATCCGTGGGCTGCATTCAAGCATTAGTTGATTTGCGACACGGGAATTGTCGAGGGCCAAGGACCCTCAGTCATATTGTGCAGCTGGCAGCCGGATCACGTGAACGCTGCGAGTGCCGTAATTGCGACCAGAAGGTGATTGCACACAAAAACATATCTCGGTCGCATCCGGCCAAGCGGTCGCAAAACCAATTCCGTTTTCTTACGGCATTGTCAAAGGCCCCGTGCGGATGCCGCGTAGCAAATGAAACCAGGAGGCCGTGCGTCGAGTCGCCCCATCTGCGTGACGCGCTTTCCATTCAGCTCTTATCTCCTCCTTTTCGCTGCCAGCAAAGAGGCGGCTATGGCGGAAGTTCTATTAGTTAAGGGCAAGCCTACATTGCAACAAAAAAAGAGGAATGCCTATTGCGAAATGATAAACAAGACATTCTCATATAGACACAAAATATTCATCTGACTGATATACGTTACAAAACCCTTTACAATTAAGTCTAAAATGCGCAAAAAAACTTGCTCATTCATTCGATCCAGCATAACTAGTTCGATGGCTAGAGATAAAGTAATAAGCAGTCTGACTCAAATGTAACAGGCTACTGACTAAACGGTTATATGAACGCAACCGAAATGATCATCCCCGATGCGAAGGAGCATCAGCAGCCTTGTTCAGGGCGCCTTTGATATCAACAATTTATGTGCCATATTTTTGGATCACCAATGCCCACCGCGTAAGCCTTGCACTGTAGGGAGCCGCGCGAGAAAGTAAAGTCAGCGGGTCATGGTCAGTCATTATTTTAACGTTTGTGCCAAATAGCCACGTACGTACCCAAAGACTCTATCATCCACACAATTGCAAACGCTTCTCGTTCAATTGTAGACCGTTTTTTTGCGACGTGCTCAACTTCTTACTAAGGAATGCGACCAGTCGTTCCGTGGCACCCATCCTTTGGGATAGGCCCCCTCCAATTGACGTTTCCTATGTATGCGTGGCCGAACAAAAAATTGGTGGACCCTTAAGCTTCGCCTTTAAGGGTTGAACGCGATAGCGAAATCCGGCCTCTAGTGTGCACTTCAACCACCCAGTGCATACTTAATGATGTGTGTTGTTACACACACGCGCGCGCGCGCAACGTATCTTTAGTAATGGTAGAGCTTTTCGATCTATTTAACAACACTTTTACATCAACTTCATGAAAATTTTGTACAGTGATGTAGTCACACGGTTCTCTTTTATGAACTGCGCGTAGGCGTGACACTTTTATTTGTAAATGACCACATTCTGTCGTCCTTCGTGCGTTTACTGTGTGGCAGCTGTTCGATTTGTTCTTCTGGAGACCTCTTCCGGCCAACCATAACAACCCAGGCAGCACGCCAACACAGGACTTATGTAGGCGTGAAGTCGGCCAAAGTCGGCAGCGATATCGGGCCTAAGTCGGCAAATCGCGCTCGCGCTACTTTCACCCACATGTGCCCGATGACGGCCAGCCAGAATGGCGCCACTGTGGCGAAGCCACCATGGGTCGAACTTGGCCAGCCAGAGTGGGCGAAATTTGGCCAGCCAGAGTGGCCGAAATTTGGCCAGCCAGCGTGGGCGAAATTTGGCCAGCCAGAATGGGTCAAATTTGGCCAGCCAGAATGGGTCGGATTTGGCTAGGTAGCATTGGCCGATGTTGCGGGCATTCAGGCTTTTTTGGCGTGTTGTCGGCCCCGCCGACATCGGCAAACCCCTTGCGCGACCGTTCACAGCCACTATGGTGTTTGTAGTTTACCCCACGTGTGTCGCGCCGTTTGGATTGCGATAATTTTATTTTTTGTTTTCACATTTTCGAAGGACCAACAGTAGTTTGTGTAAATGTGCCTCTCATGCATACGCGAAAGCTTTATTAACACAGTAATAAGTGGGGCTAAGTGGATCCTCTGTAGTTTCTATTAATGCGTTCTCACCAAAACAAATAACACAACAAGAGAGGTTTATAGGGAAAAGCACTATTTCATTTATTTTGTGAACTCTGCATTGATAATATGCTATTCTCGTGTTGCACCGTCGTAGTGGAAAAGCTTCGGCAAGGGTGGAACCTGCGGGAAAAGGCGTGAAAATTAGCACAGCTGTGGAGCACATCAGCACTATACTATAATTCCATGCAACTTATGTACGACTCATGAACAAACGCGGAAATACAAGAAATGTCAGAAACATTCATAATCGGGCACTACTTTAGAAAATAACAAAACAAAGTCGTCCTTTTAAATATAATGAATCTATGTTCAATATCCAACCCCGAGATCTTGGTGTCGTGTCGCTTTAGATACCCAAGGGGGAAAAAAACGTGAGTAAAGGATCTGTTGCAAAGCAACTTTAAAAGCGGCACATTACTTGAAATAGGTGCATCTTGCATTATAATAAATTTAATATTTTTGGCATACATCGTAATGGAAAACATGTAGACGTGAGCTAAAACGACACACCCCAGGGATGGGGTCGTTAGGCAAAAAAATGTTCTTAAATGATAGGTGTAAGGTGCATTATAAGCAGATATTAGAGAAGGAACCTCTTTTCAAGGCTACCTTAAAAATGCCATCGCGTGCCGAACTGCCGCACATGTCCTGCACCAAGGAGCGCGTGTTCGGTATCACATTACCTTTAAAAATACGGGCAAGAAAAGAAAATGTTACGAGACGAGAACTGCAAGTCACCACACAAAGGGTGTTTGATACAAGCACAGGATTAACTACATGAAGTAAAACTGCTTTGGGACAATGTACGTAGGCTCTTTATTCGAAAATAAATAGCCTACGCACCTCACGACACAAATAATATATAAAGTGGAACCGGTGCTTTAATATCACAACAATATGTGCCACGTCCCATTTTGAAAACTGGCCAGCAACTTACCGAATTTTGGCATCCGCTCTGCACTCTTCAGCTGTGAGTCCGCAATACAAATTCGGCGACGACACTGTAGTCTCACCAAAAGGCACAGGCTTGTGTTCATATACAACCGATGTCACAGTTGGGATGGGCATTGTCTTAGGAGGTACACTCGCCAAGGAATCGCGCAATCAACGTGAATGATCGATAAATGCGGTACATGATAAACGATAAACGCGTGGACAGACTGCGTGCAGCCGCTGAAACTCGTTCTTACACCTTGCACGTTGGTAGCGATGCAGCCGCGACGAGAGAGCGCGGAGAGAGTTCCTCGTGGTTTCACCCTCGGAAGGCAGCGAACGCCAGCAAAAGCAGGTTCAGAACCACATTCTTTGCAAACTGCAGATGAGCACAATGGATGTTCACGGAGGGGGCCGTGACAAAGGTGGCCAGTTCGGGAGGGGACGCGCGCCCCCCTCCCCACACACTTTTTTTTTATGTTTAGTTGCTGCTGGCTTAGCACGTGCTAGGTTGCTTCTCGGCAGACCACGCTCGTTTTTCTTGCTTTCTTTTTTTTTTTGTAGCTGTCTCAAAACGTGGAAGACAGCATGTCTGTGGGGCAAACATTTTTGCACAATGGCGGGGACGCCCGCCGGGACTGCATTTGTTAAGTGCAGCTCAGTGCAGCCTGTGGCGTATGCTGGCACGCATGTGTTCTCTTGCCAGCTACTTGTAACACAGGATTTCGCAGAGACTGAACCACCCACTATAGCTAAAAACGAGAGCGAAATGCTGCACTGCACGCAACAAACGTAGCGAGGACGCACGGCGCCGCCATTCTGTTTGAATTCCTGCCATTTTCTTCAGCGCACGAAAGACATGCATGTTCTGCCTTTCCGCACGACAAGAAATACTGCGATGACTCTGTCTCTACGCGCCCTTCTTTTGCCCTTATTGGTTATAAATAAATGAGTTGTTAAATATCAGAATACGCACATTTGCGCTTATATCAACGCCATAGTCTCATACGAACGCCAGTGATAAATCCGACACACTGCACAGAGCATGCACTCAAGCTCGATATATTCTGCTCATTTAACCAGTACAACGTAACCGATGGCCGATGTGTAAACGAATTCGATATGTATGGAAAGAACGCAAAAACGGACGTTACACAAAAAAGCAAAAAAAGCATGAATTATACGCAATGGCGTGGACATATTGAGGAATTATTAGCCTATTGTATCTGCGTGGTAGTAGAGAGCATGGAGGTGCATTGTCTACCCGACCAGTAGATAATTATTTTCTTTTGCTGAGCTTATGCGAGCTGCGATACATGCGTTGCGCTGTACAGGAGCTGTTTTTGAAAGGATTGCACTAGTTTCGCGAACGCACTGATGAAATGTAGTGGAGGGCCACGTGGTCAACAACAGCTTGACTTAGGACGGCTGGTTTATGCTGTAACCCTGCTCAAACGTATGAAGAAACCAGGGAACAGAAGAGAGCTTTGATTTTCAACTGATTTTTTTTTCAGTGCATGCTTGCTGTTTTATGTAACATAAGATACGCAGATCGCCTGCACAAGAACACTCTGTGATCAGATACACTCTAGTAGAACTCACCAGAAAAGCTCTCTCTATATCAATTATAGGTGTGTGCATTTGTTTGCCACCTTTGAGATGAAAAATGCTTGCCATATCACTGCTTGGTATTTTTCGTTTTTGCTTTTTTCGCAAATGTCGTGGTCTTGACAAGAGCACTTCATTTGAATTTGCAATACAAATGGATCTATGTATTTCATGGTCCTCTCATTATAGAGCTAGCACTAGATCAGTATTGTCTCCTCGCTGTCGCAATGTTAACTCTGTATACCGTTCTTTTGCATAAGTTGCTAAATGTCAGTAGTATAACGCCGGTGGCGAGTTTATCTCCGCTTCAGCGCACCATAAAGTCGGCGCTAGACCTTTTTTTGTCCACGCGCTGTTACCTCCATATGCCTTTTCCTTCCATAGGTTGCTAAATGTCAGTAGTATAGCGCCGCTTGCAACTGTTTATCTTTGTTTGAACATATGAGTGCTGGTTATGCCCATCGATGTATGCACGAACTAGTTCAATTTCTATGAATTTAAATTTTCTGACATGCGCGCTGTCAGATAATTTTCCACCATGCTTGTCGATCCTTCTGGCTAATGTTAACTGTTGCGCCAGCCTGTTTCGCTAAGTTCCCGCAAAACAGCCTATAGATGTACATATGAATAGTTTATATGCATGTTTTTTGTGTGCCCTGCTTATTAAAAACAATGCGCGCGAACATAATGTCATATATGCTGCTCAAAACGCACGTGCGCTATGTTCCGGCACTGAAACGCGTATACATGAATATATGAAGCTCAACATCTTATTCTTACGTCGAATCTCTCAAGTGAATTTCGGTCATCCTTGTGTCGATCGGATCTCTATTGTTATATACAGCAGGCTTCCAAAGAGGCCCGGCCGATATCAACCATGAAAGGCTGCGGCGTAGTCGACGTTGCCTCCAGGACAACAGAAATGACTCAATGTCTCCTGTGAAATAATCTTCCTGGGCAAATATCGCGCCAAAGTCGCCATTCCTCAGGTGATTCTGATGAGCGGCAAAATCGGCGCCACATTTGCCGGAGAAAGTTATCGGCTAGCCGACGGGGGCTTTAAGGTGGCATACTTGGCACAGTGTTGCCGATAAATGGCGTCGGCCAGCCCATATTGTCTGTAGAAAGGCAAAATCGGCGCCATAGTTGCCGTTGAAAGCCATCGCCTCAGCCGATGTCGACAGTAACGCGGCATAAGCGGCCCCATGTTGCCGATTACAGTAGACGGCCTGCCGATATCGGCGGGGCAGCGGCTATAGTAGCCCGACGTTGCCAGTCATTGACGGCGGCGTGGCCGATACTGGCTCGCTGTCGGCAACATTAGGCCGTGGATGGGCCGAACTTTGCCGCCATAAAACCAATATCGGCCCTACGTTGCGTGCTGCCTGGGAAGCATTGCCTTATGGTCGGTGACATGACAATTGCAGCACTTCACTTCTTTAATGGTGTCGTGAGGAAATAAAAGTGACGGCGGTATTTCTGCGGAACGAGCTCTCTAACGCTATCGCGTTAAAATGGTTTGCTGGGGTCTGACGCTCACATCCCAGGAATTGACGCGAGGGTTTCTTTAACTGAATCGAACGCAACATGTGCCTCCGTGTTCCATGGCAGTGTGCTCGGGACCGTTTTGTTTGTGAGTCCTGTCAGTGGCAAGACAAGCCTTAATTGGTTAGGCATCTAGTCACGATAGTAGTTGAGAAGCCCTAGGACACTCCTCAGTTGACGTTTTGTCGTAGCCGGCTTCAGCCGCCGGATAGCGCATACCTTGTCAGAGTCCGGAGCGTGTAAACCTGACCCCACGACATGTCCGAGATACTTAACCTGTGGCTGAGCGAAATTGCATTTTACCGGGTTTACCGTGAGGCCTGCATCCTGAAGTGCTCGCAATACTGCCTGCATGTGGCGCATGTGGTCCTGCCATGTCTCAGAAAATATAGCTGTATCGTCAATGTAAGCACAGACATACTAACAATGTTTCCTGAGCGACTCATTTACTACTCGCTGAAACGTTGCCGCAGAATTGCGCAACCCGTAAGGTATAACCCGGCATGAATACAAGCCACTGGGTGTTGCACACGCTGTCAACCTCTCCAATTCTTGGTCTAGCGGTATTCGCCAATACCCGCGGATTATGTCAAAACTGACATATATTTGGCCCTGCATATTAGTAAAAGAGCTCGGTCACATTTCCCATGGGGAATCGGTCAGGTTCTGTAACGGAGTTCAAGCTTCTGTAATCTACACATTTCCTGATGGATCCGTCCTGTTTGGCCGCACACACGACTGTATGATAAAATGCACTCTGCACTGGGTAGATTAAGTCCCACGGCAGCAATTCGTGCATTTGCCGTTCAACTTCCGCTCTTAAGGCCATTGGTACCCTACAGATATGCGGTCGTTTCTGCTTAGCACCGAGTGATAATATGATCTTCTGCTCACCAAACTTACTTCGGCCAGGCCGGTCCCACATCACCTCTCTATACTCATGAAGAAACTCACAAAGAACTTAAGTCACTTGCCTGGGAAGGCGCAGAAAATTGGCTGCACGACTTTACAGCCTGCGGGGTCACCTCGATGTTTTCGAACTCTGCGTCAGCCTCGAATACCACATCTACATTGTTAGCTAGCGCGTGATACGGTCGGAGCTTAGGATTGAACTAGCGTCTCAGCCCCGCTGCGTCCACTACAACGTAGCTGTCTGTCAGCGTTCTCTCTTTTACGGCCGGGGGTCCTTGCCACTTCAGTTCCAATTTGCTGCCGCCCTCACTTTGGATCTGATCCCCCACTGAAAAGTACTTGCGGGTGGAGCGAAAGTTACCTTTCTGTGTATAAAGTTTCTGGATTTCGCTGCTGCGCTCATCCACCACTTTTGCGACCTCGCTCATTTGTTTCCTGAGCTCTTTTAAATACACTGCCGCTTGTGTGCTTAGCCCCATCGGAGGAGTCCACTCACCAGTCCACGATTTACGGAGAATGCTGTGAGGGGCCCATGTGGTGCGCGACCTTACATAACTTCGAACGGTGACTTCCCTGTAACGTCATGCGCCACTTCGTGATACGCCCACAGCAAGCAACGCACGTAGCGGTCCCAGTCTCTTCCGTGCGTGCTGATTGCGTGGCGCGGCATACCTTTGAACGTACCATTCCAGCGTTCCACGATACCGTTACTCTGCGGATGATCGCGCGACGCGAAGTTCATTTTTACACCTAACCTGCCCATGAGCTTCACGGTTAGTTTAGCGGCCAAATTTGTCCCTTGGCCGCTACATATCAGCTCAGGCATTCTGCAGTGACTAAATACATCTATTAGAGTTCGAGACGTTCGTTGCCTTGGCTGTTACTGCCCGCAGTGGAACCTTTTATGCCCATCGTGTACACAGATCAAAACACCTAGAGCATACATTTGACCGCTCGAGGAAGCTGGCTCAAGGGAGCCTATGCAGTCAAGGTAAATTACCTCAAAAGGTGTCTGTGGTGTGTTCAGAGGCGTTGTAGGCACCCGATCGGTTTTAAACCTACGTGCATCAACCTTACACTCGCGACAGCTCTGGCAATGGTGCTTTACATCCGAATGATGGCCAATAAAATGACGCTTTAAAGGGCCACTAAACAGGCTCCTACTTTTTTTCAAAGCCGCCCAAACAAGCTAACTCAATCATAGAGAAGGTTGCGGCGATCACATTCTGCGAACATGACAGCGCTGCGCGCCACACAGACGCCGTATTTCATAAAACAATTCCCGCGCTTCTTTCCGGCGACTGACCAGTCGCGCTCGCATCCTAGGTGTTGTCATGTTCTACCGCGAACAACTTTGCGTAGTTGTATCTCGTTGATTGGTGGAAACGTCTATTGTCAGATACCCTGGCCATCCCACCGGCGTGAGCGCAGGAGCAACCCAACGTTTCTAGAACGGGAGCAACCGGTTCCGCAGCGCAAGCGTCAATGACGTCAAAAGATCACGTCAGGTCACGTGTCAAAAGTGGGCGGAGTCTCGACGGCCCGCCGCCCCTACCCTCTCCTCAGCAGAGAAGGGTGGGGAGGCCGACCGAGAAAACGAAACCGACGAAATCGGCCACTTAAACCCGTGTAACTTCTTTATTACTGTACCTATTCGCAAAATTCTTGCGGGAGCATGTTCACATCGCACAGGAGCGCAGTTATATCTTTAAAACAAATTTTACACCTCGGGGTTGTTTAGGGGCCCTTTAACGCTCTTTTTTGTTTCCTGAGAAGTGACCAGTGCAAGGGCTGTCGTGCACCAAGCACTTCGGCTCGGCGTGTCTTTGGTACTACTAAATTGAGGAACTGCTTGCCGCATAACTGCTCGTTATACCACAGCAACTTACCTTCGATTACCATGCCGTGTGACCCGCCTTTTGTCTGGCGTCAAGCATCAGCCAGTGATTCATCTCGCTTTTCCTCTTTGTAAAAGAACTCTGAGTGTCTGGCCCAAGCCACTCGCTCTCATCAAAATATCATCCCCTACAGAATTCTGACCTTCCAACTGCCCCTGCTCCAAATCTGACATGGAATTAGTCGCTTGCGGCTCCAACGCCTGTGCATCCTCCTCCCCATCTCTTTCATCTTCTAACGAGGTGTTTGCCTCACCCTTGGTGTTAGGCACCTGGTGCTCACTGTGTGGCGGATCCTCTAATGCGCGCTGCAAGGCGTTAGCCCTAGGGTCAGAGCAGAGTCACCTGCTCTTGCCCTCTCAATGGTAAATACTGCTCCGCTCCCGTCTCCTGTGCAATGCAGCTCATCCCCTTCTCATACTCCTTCAGATCACTGATTAGCTCGTGATGGCAGTGACGAAGGCATTCACAATCTTCTGGAGTAAGTAGTATGGACTGACTGCTAGTTTACTGACAAGTTACTGCGACATTAAGGCCACACGATAAGTAGCGCTCCCTGACGAGTGTGGAAGACCGAGAGGCACGTACATTAACCGCACTGTGATGCCCTGACCAAAAGCACCGATTAGCTTTATTATGCTGCTACTCTGACCCGAAATCTGAGTGGTTACTTCATTCGCTCATATTGCTGTGATGTCCCCACCCGAGTGAATGAGCGCGAAGCAGGGTTTCCCTCTAAAAACGTTTCAATTCTCGGATCCTCCATCAGCGCATTGTTCATAACGGCAGTGTGCCGCGAAGGTGTGGCTGCGCTCTCAAATGGACTTTCCCTCTGGGGAGCTTTGCATGCCACCTCTGCTTCCTCAGCGGCAGTGTCACGTGAAGACTCGCAATCTCTTTGAAAGTGGCCCCGCTGTCCGCATCCAAAACATACTCCTCAATTAGGGCTGAAGTCTCCACCACGGGAATTTTAGGGGCGAAGCTCCTCTTAGTCTAACCTTGTCACGCGTCAGTCGTTAGGCGTAACCCGCGTGCCTGGAGGCACGCGCTCGCCCTCGGCGCTAGCCCTCTGCACGTGCCTCCCGGCGCGTGCCTCTCTCCCGGCGCGTGCCTCTGCTGTCTTGTGAGAGAGAGAGAGAGAGCGAAAGGCGCGCGTTGGCTATGGAAACGCTCTTTCTTAGAAGAAGGCTCTACCAGCTCGCAAGGAAGGAGATCGCGCCCTCACCCGCGAGAGGCAACGTTGGCGCAGGCAGCGTCTCCGAGCGAGTTGCTTGATTGAGAAATACCGACTGCTCGCGTTGGAGAAGCGTTCACCGGCAACCCATATATATATATATATATATATTCGTAGGATTCGTAGCGTGCGCGTTAACTAAATTAATCCGGAACTCGGCACGATCTACAATGAACCTCCCGAGCTTCGCCCGCTCATCATCATTCACTCCGTCGATATGCTGTAATTTTTTTGGCTTCCCGCCTATAATTCTCATTTTTTAATGCAGTACCACGGTAGTTGCTCCGCCTGCTGCCATCGTGGCTTTCTTCAAAATTTGCAGCTAACTCTCTTATATCCTTCGGCTTGAACAAGCCCTTTACATCCTGCTGGGGGACCAGGGTGATGGGATTTCTTGGAATTCAGAAGGGAACACACGTTGCGTCTTACGATGGCAACGCATTCAGGAATACGGCGAGGCTGCTTTCTGTGAAGAATTTATGACAAAACCAATAAAGAACAAGGACATAGACGAACAAATTTAACGGAAAAGAGAAAGGCAGGACTTCAGTACACAAGTACAAGAAAACACTAAAACACGCGAGCAAAGTCACAGTTCGAAAGAGTCTAACCAAGGCTGTCGAGTGGCGCGGGAGAAGTCGGAGTAGGGGAAGCATCGTAGTTGCCTCGAGGTCTTCGCTGTACCTCGTCGGTGACCGTAGCTGCATCGACAATGACGTCTGCGTGATGCCGGCCAGGTGATCAGACGACGAGCATCGGAGTCACGGGAAGCCTCACACTCTCACTCGTGACTCGAGACGGAACAGCACTCGGGCCTACACCCGACGGTGATGTTTCTCCTCAGTCCTCCAGGAAGAAGTAGACGGACCGAGAACGCGCAGAGTCGTGGACCACCTCGACAGGTTCTCGTTCGGCAGGGCAGCACTGGGGCCTACACCCGACGGTCTTTCGGAGGTCCGAGCGGCTCGTCAGCCGTCGGAAGGAGACGACGTCAGGAGCTCGGTGCCAAGCGGAGCCATACACTCCGACTCTTCGCGCCCGCCAGTCACTCGGGACTACGCCTCGACCGTGGTTCTGGCGGATAGCTCCCCTGCCACGTCCGCGCTGGTGGAACGCCGCCTCGCTTCTCCCCTCGCTTCTCGTGCACGCTCCACGCACCACGCTCCGTCATTTTTTTTTTTGCCTCTCGTCTCGTGCGAAAGCTTGTCGTCGTTGTCATCTTCAGTGGCTAACGGATCTCCGCCTTTGCGTGGTCGCCTCGCACTTGCCGTCGTCTTCACACCACAAACCACAGCTGTCGCGCACTTTTCCCATGACAGCCAGTCAGTGGAGATCACTTGGCTGTTTCAGCCTATCATCTATCAGCAATTCTCGAAGTTTCAAACGACTGCGCCTCTCTATTTCTGAGGTAGTACGTGAAGAATGTCTCCAGGCGTGCTGTCACTTGCCTCCAAGACTCGCCTGCTTCTCTTTTGAATTCTAGAAGCATTCGACGGTACTCACTTGAAGACATCCGCAGTTCCTTTAAAACTCTAGATGTAAGGTCTGAGTAGGGCATTACCTCAGCCTCCGATCGAATGGCAAGGAATGTCCGCATCTTGTCACTTAAGAATGGCAATGTAACAGTTCCCTATAGTTCCTCAGGTGTGCTCAGTTCCCCAAAAGGCATCCACATTCCTGAACCAGGCGGCAATAATTGGCTCATTAGTGGGCATGGGCGAAAGGGCTGCTTTAAACTCTTTCGCGTTCCATCCAATAATGGTATGCTGGTTGTGGATTTCGGACTCCTCTGAAGAGGCACGCGACGACCTCATATTCTCCACCTCAAGCTTGAGCTTTAATGCTTCTGTCTCAAGCATCCACTCGCGCGTGCGATACGACCGATTCACATTGTCACCTCATAGCATTTCTCTCTGAATCCATTGTCTCCCAGAGTGTGCCTGAACGCAAGCGCATTCAGACAGAACGGCCCCGAGAGAGCACAAAGCGAGCCTCACGTTGCTGTGATCCGTCTCCCGGTGTCGCTGTCAGTTGCAGCTGCGTCAGAACCGTCTTCGACGCTTGTCTTCACGAGGTGCTCCACCGGACCACCCTCGTTGTCGCGTCAGTCCGTCACGGCGACGCCCCTTGGCGCTTTCCTCCTGATGCCGAACACCACAGCGCCTCGTCAGCCGCTCAGCGAAGTCCCTTGGATTTGCCCTCGTTCGCTGACACGCAGCGCACTCGTGCCGCTCAACTCCTCGCTTCGAAAATGACCGGCAGGCTCGGAATGCCAATAATACTTCACGCAGCGCACCGGCAGGTCCCCAGAGCAACGAGCTTCTTGTCAGCTTCGCAGGGCTTCAGTATCTTCCTCACTGCGGCCCTTCATCCTAGGGTCGACAGCGCCAGTGAATTTCCTTTCCCTGTTACCCTGTACTAGCTTCAACAGTAGCTAAGGTGGGAAGGGGTTTGAGGTTCTAATGGGCGCCCCTCGATGACTCGAGTGCACGATGGCCGCGAAAAGAAGAACCATTGCCCGGCAAAGAGACGCTTTATTGCCACGCTCAGGCGTCTGCACAGGTCCAAGCCCGAACCTCCGCGCTCTCTCACATCCAAAAACGTCGTCTCTAAAACTTTCGGTTAGATAAAGAGTCCCCCAACAAGCCATTCACACTTGTGGGTTCGCATCACCAAAACCAATCGCGCAGGCACTTTCATGACAGACACGGCACTGGTAAAGCATACGTCCCAATCTACAACACGCGAGGGGATAGGTTGACTGCGAAACACTTGTCATCTCACTCTCTTCTACTTTATAGCTTGAATATCGGCCCTGACGTCCACCGGCGCCGGAAGCCCGGCTCGAGCTAACCTGTCCGCGCACCACGCCTCTTTCAAGAAGCCGCCAGCATGTTTACAGGCCCTGGCCACTGACGATATGTGCACGCGATAATGGGTGGCTATGTCATCCTAAAGACCCTCGGTCATTACGTGCAGCTGGCGGCCAGATCGCCTGAAAGCTCCGAGTGCCGTAATTGCGACCAGAAGGCGATTGTAGACAGAAACATCCCTCGTTCGCTACCGGCCCAAGCGGTCGCACAACCGATTCTGTTTGCTTACGGCATTGTCAAAGCGTGCGTGTGTACGCCAAGCAGTAACTGAAACCAGGCGGCCGTGTGTGGCGTCGCCCCATCTGCCCGACGCGCTTCCCATTCAGCTCTTATCTCCTCCTTTTTGTCGCCAGCAAGGAGGCGGCTCTGGCGGCTCTGCCCTTCAACAGCGCCACCACAGAGTCGCCTATCTTTCCCTGCGTGGGGTCTTCCGCGTCCCCTTTTTCGCGGAGCCGACACGTGTCCTTCGCTTGCGGTAAGTGCTCCGAATGGCGGCGCGGGGAATCGCTCTGCGCTTTGCAGTACTCGCACAGTTGCGCCACAAACCAAATGCCGACTCCTCGTACCTCAGGCTAACTCCGACAAAGGGCATTAAAATGACACCCGCGATGAGGCGGCCGCGTGGGTGTGGCCGCGTCCGTATGTAATTCTCATGCTTGTGCATTCATTAATTTACGATCGAACGTAAAGCGTCAGATACTCCCTAAATGGAATGCCCATAAAGGATCGATGTTCAAGTTAGGTCGGCAGTGACGAAGTAAAGACGTGGCCATGATTCTATAAGGTGCAGCTTGCACCTTTACATGGCTCCTCATTTTTTATCAGTCGCGGGTCGCGTCTTTGCTTTCAGACCAGCTTCGGGGTGCCTTCAAACACACCTATCAGAGTGAAACTGTTCAGCACTATCGATGGCATATTGTCGTCAATCGCTCAAACGAGTTTTTATGTAGAGGTGCGAGCCCTGCATCCGGCCGCACGAACCGAGCAGCTGCGGCCTTTGCGGCCCTACAGTGAACATTCAGAAACGCAGAAAGCTCCGAGAATCCAAACCACGTGAAAACTTGGCATTTCCCTTATAAAAAAGCAAGCATGAGTACTAATGTGATGTTGCGCAAACGAGTGGGTGCGGTGTATCTGCAATGTATACATTATTATATCCGCTGGAAAGGCATGCTAGTTACGTTCGCGCACTCGTCCCGAAATTTCCGTAGACACGTGCACTGGCGTTCAACCGCACCCTTCTCTGTTCGGGCCGTGCTACGACGCCTCAAGCCCAACCTACACTGTGCTCCTCCCCCAAACCCTTCCCTCTTCTTCAACTTACTTTAGGCAATCCCCGGCTGCAGCCTTCCCTCTTCAGCATCTCCTTTCAAAGTTTGTTTGTTTCATTTTGTATATGCCTGAGTGTGAATGGTCACCTGTACCATAAAATAAGGCGTTTCCAGTGGGCTCTCTAGAAATGGGAGCGTCTGCGAGTATATGAAGTGAACACAAAGCTTCAAAAATGACCACCACCAAGTGCACACATTCTAGCATTTCTGTGGTCCTGGAGGCAACGTCGACTACGCCGCAGCCTTTCATGGTTGATATCGGCCGGGCCTCTTTGGAAGCCTGCTGTATATAACAATAGAGATCCGATCGACACAAGGATGACCGAAATTCACTTGAGAGATTCGACGTAAGAATAAGATGTTGAGCTTCATATATTCATGTATAAGCCTTTCAGTGCCGGAACATAGCGCACGTGCGTTTTGAGCAGCATATATGACATTATGTTCGCGCGCATTGTTTTTAATAAGCAGGGCACACAAAAAACATGCATATAAACTATTCATATATACATCTATAGGCTGTTTTGCGGGAACTTAGCGAAACAGGCTGGCGCAACAGTTAACATTAGCCAGAAGGATCGACAAGCATGGTGGAAAATTATCTGACAGTGCGCATGTCAGAAAATTTAAATTCATAGAAATTGAACTAGTTCGTGCATACATCGATGGGCATAACCAGCACTCATATGTTCAAACAAAGATAAACAGTTGCAAGCGGCGCTATACTACTGACATTTAGCAACCTATGGAAGGAAAAGGCATATGGAGGTAACAGCGCGTGGACAAAAAAAGGTCTAGCGCCGACTTTATGGTGCGCTGAAGCGGAGATAAACTCGCCACCGGCGTTATACTACTGACATTTAGCAACTTATGCAAAAGAACGGTATACAGAGCTAACATTGCGACAGCGAGGAGACAATACTGATCTAGTGTTAGCTCTATAATGAGAGGACCATGAAATACATAGATCCATTTGTATTGCAAATTCAAATGAAGTGCTCTTGTCAAGACCACGACATTTGCGAAAAAAGCAAAAACGAAAAATACCAAGCAGTGATATGGCAAGCATTTTTCATCTCAAAGGTGGCAAACAAATGCACACACCTATAATTGATATAGAGAGAGCTTTTCTGGTGAGTTCTACTAGAGTGTATCTGATCACAGAGTGTTCTTGTGCAGGCGATCTGCGTATCTTATGTTATATAAAAACAGCAAGCATGCACTGAAAAAAAAATCAGTTGAAAATCAAAGCTCTCTTCTGTTCCCTGGTTTCTTCATACGTTTGAGCAGGGTTACAGCATAAACCAGCCGTCCTAAGCCAAGCTGTTGTTGACCACGTGGCCCTCCACTACATTTCATCAGTGCGTTCGCGAAACTAGTGCAATCCTTTCAAAAACAGCTCCTGTACAGCGCAACGCATGTATCGCAGCTCGCATAAGCTCAGCAAAAGAAAATAATTGTCTACTGGTCGGGTAGACAATGCACCTCCATGCTCTCTACTACCACGCAGATACAATAGGCTAATAATTCCTTAATATGTCCACGCCATTGCGTATAATTCATGCTTTTTTTGCTTTTTTGTGTAACGTCCGTTTTTGCGTTCTTTCCATACATATCGAATTCGTTTACACATCGGCCATCGGTTACGTTGTACTGGTTAAATGAGCAGAATATATCGAGCTTGAGTGCATGCTCTGTGCAGTGTGTCGGATTTATCACTGGCGTTCGTATGAGACTATGGCGTTGATATAAGCACACATGTGCGTATTCTGATATTTAACAACTCATTTATTTATAACCAATAAGGGCAAAAGAAGGGCGCGTAGAGACAGAGTCATCGCAGTATTTCTTGTCGTGCGGAAAGGCTGAACGTGCATGTCTTTCGTGCGCTGAAGAAAATGGCAGGAATTCAAAAAGAATGGCGGCGCCGTGCGTCCTCGCTACGTTTGTTGCGTGCAGTGCAGCATTTCGCTCTCGTTTTTAGCTATAGTGGGTGGTTCAGTCTCTGCGAAATCCTGTGTTACAAGTAGCTGGCAAGAGAACACATGCGTGCCAGCATACGCCACAGGCTGCACTGAGCTGCAGTTAACAAATGCAGTCCCGGCGGGTGTCCCCGCCATTGTGCAAAAATGTTTGCCCCACAGACATGCTGTCTTCCACGTTTTGAGACAGCTACAAAAAAAAAAAAGAAAGCAAGAAAAACGAGCGTGCTCTGCCGAGAAGCAACGTAGCACGTGCTAAGCCAGCAGCAACTAAACATAAAAAAAAAGTGTGTGGGGAGGGGGGCGCGCGTCCCCTCCCGAACTGGCCACCTTTGTCACGGCCCCCTCCGTGAACATCCATTGTGCTCATCTGCAGTTTGCAAAGAATGTGGTTCTGAACCTGCTTTTGCTGGCGTTCGCTGCCTTCCGAGGGGGAAACCACGAGGAACTCTCTCCGCACTCTCTTGTCGCGGCTGCATCGCTACCAACGTGCAAGGTGTAAGAACGAGTTTCAGCGGCTGCACGCAGTCTGTCCACGTGTTTATCGTTTATCATGTACCGCATTTATCGATCATTCAAGTTGATTGCGCGATTCCTTGGCGAGTGTACCTCCTAAGACAATGCCCATCCCAACTGTGACATCGGTTGTATATGAACACAAGCCTGTGCCTTTTGGTGAGACTACAGTGTTGTCGCCGAATTTGTATTGCGGACTCACAGCTGGAGAGTGCAGAGCGGATGCCAAAATTCGGTAAGTTGCTGGCCAGTTTTCAAAATGGGATGTGGCACATATTGTTGTGATGTTAAAGCACCGGTTCCACTTTATATATTATTTGTGTCGTGAGGTGCGTAGGCTCTTTATTTTCGTATAAAGAGCCTACGTACATTGTCCCAAAGCAGTTTTACTTCATGTAGTTAATCCTGTGCTTGTATCAAACACCCTTTGTGTGGTGACTTGCAGTTCTCGTCTCGTAACATTTTCTTTTCTTGCCCGTATTTTTAAAGGTAATGTGATACCGAACACGCGCTCCTTGGTGCAGGACATGTGCGGCAGTTCGGCACGCGATGGCATTTTTAAAGTAGCCTTGAAAAGAGCTTCCTTCTCTAATATCTGCTTATAATGCACCTTACACCTATCATTTGAGAACATTTTTTGCCTAACGATCCCATCCCTGGGGTGTGTCGTGTTAGCTCACGTCTACATGTTTTCCTTTACGATGTATGCCAAAAATATTAAATTTATTATAATGCAAGATGCACCTATTTCAAGTAATGTGCCGCTTTTAAAGTTGCTTTGCAACAGATCCTTTACTCACGTTTTTTCCCCCTTGGGTATCTAAAGC
Source organism: Hyalomma asiaticum (assembly GCA_013339685.2). NCBI lineage: Eukaryota > Metazoa > Arthropoda > Arachnida > Ixodida > Ixodidae > Hyalomma > Hyalomma asiaticum. Next base: position 83,902,007 of record CM023490.1, on the reverse strand, counting down.
GACACGACACCAAGATCTCGGGGTTGGATATTGAACATAGATTCATTATATTTAAAAGGACGACTTTGTTTTGTTATTTTCTAAAGTAGTGCCCGATTATGAATGTTTCTGACATTTCTTGTATTTCCGCGTTTGTTCATGAGTCGCACATAAGTTGCATGGAATTATAGTATAGTGCTGATGTGCTCCACAGCTGTGCTAATTTTCACGCCTTTTCCCGCAGGTTCCACCCTTGCCGAAGCTTTTCCACTACGACGGTGCAACACGAGAATAGCATATTATCAATGCAGAGTTCACAAAATAAATGAAATAGTGCTTTTCCCTATAAACCTCTCTTGTTGTGTTATTTGTTTTGGTGAGAACGCATTAATAGAAACTACAGAGGATCCACTTAGCCCCACTTATTACTGTGTTAATAAAGCTTTCGCGTATGCATGAGAGGCACATTTACACAAACTACTGTTGGTCCTTCGAAAATGTGAAAACAAAAAATAAAATTATCGCAGTCCAAACGGCGCGACACACGTGGTGTAAACTACAAACACCATAGTGGCTGTGAACGGTCGCGCAAGGGGTTTCCCGATGTCGGCGGGGCCGAAAACACGCCAAAAAAGCCTGAATGCCCGCAACATCGGCCAATGCTACCTAGCCAAATCCGACCCATTCTGGCTGGCCAAATATGACCCATTCTGGCTGGCCAAATTTGACCCATTCTGGCTGGCCAAATTTCGCCCACGCTGGCTGGCCAAATTTCGGCCACTCTGGCTGGCCAAATTTCGCCCACTCTGGCTGGCCAAGTTCGACCCATGGTGGCTTCGCCACAGTGGCGCCATTCTGGCTGGCCGTCATCGGGCACATGTGGGTGAAAGTAGCGCGAGCGCGATTTGCCGACTTAGGCCCGATATCGCTGCCGACTTTGGCCGACTTCACGCCTACATAAGTCCTGTGTTGGCGTGCTGCCTGGGTGGGTGTGATTTGCTCACATCAAAGAATACATGAAAGCAATCAACTTCCCCAGGGTGGGTACAATATCGGCCGTTGCAAGACATGCACATCTACTTTACCTGAAGACAGGAATGCGCTCCCGGGGATTAGCGAGCCCTTTTATAAGTGGACTAATCCTCCCAGTGTATATTTTAAGCTAAGTGTTATCTGAAACACTGCTCTTGGTTTCCTAGATGTGCGAGTTTAGTCTACTTGTGCTAGTCAATCATTTCAGCAAAAATAAATGCATAAACTGAAGGATTTCATAATTAACGACGAACTGTGCCAACATGATTGGAGACATAGCACACACAAAAACTGGGATGAGGTGAGCAAGGTGACACAAGTGCTAACGTTCAACAAATGTGAAAAACACTTGTTGAAAGTTAGCACTTGTGTCGTCCTCCTCACTTCGTCCCAGTCTTTTGTACTTCCTTCCTTATATTGGAACAAGTATACTGCCGCGCATATGTACCAACGCAGACAAAGTTAAAGCTGCACGCGCTTTCAGGGTGACCGCGGCGACGAAGATGTTCCCTTCTCTTTCGACTGTTCTTTCATTTGGGTCTTCCGTGCGGGGACGCACGAACAGGAATACATGCCTTGCTCTGCAGAAGTTCATTATGGATTCGAATCGATTTGCTTGTTCAGTTATTAGATCCTAATTGCTTATTCCAGTATTCTCTATCCCATTGATTAATTGACTATGCTTGTGATATTCGAAGTCAACATCAAAGAACGACTAAACCTTTCAGGTAGCATAACTTAGTAAATTAAACTTAAATCCACTCGAGTCTTGACTAATCCCCCCAAGTGGGTAGATGCAAAAATTGAAGAAACATCATCATCATCACGACCGACGAAGTGTATTTGCTTGTGTTGCTCCACGTCCTCGTTAATCCCGACTCGGTACGTCGGTTGAAGTGCTGGGTAACCTGCATGCTGGGCACCCCTTCTCGGAGCGGAAGTTCCAGCCCAGAATCGCCATCTCGCTTCGAAACACCGGTCCGCCGGTTCAGTCGTCGCCTGCTCGGCCTGTTGTCCGAGCTCTTTGAAGGAACTTCGCGAGCTCACTCGCCTCCGTCGATAACCATGGCCACAACAGCCCCATCGCAGGTAACACAGCAGAATACCATGGTTCCCGTGAATTTCCATGGTGACGCCTTTGAGGACGCTCAAGACTGGTTAGACCAGTTCGAGCACGTCGCGAAGTACAACAATAAGACCAGGTCAAAAGAAAAGCTCGCTAGTGTCTATTTCTACATCAGGGACAATGCTAGGACGTGGTATGTGAACCGGGAGAGCAGCGTTGCTACGTGGGGCGATTTCCGCACACAGCTGCTTGAGACTTCTAATACTATCGATATAAGGGAAAACGCGTAGCGTTTCCTTCAATCTCGCATTGAAAAACGCAATGAGAGCATTGCCATGTTCACGGAAGACATGATACGTCTCTTCCGTAGGGCTAATTCCGACATGCCAGAGCAACGAAAGCTGCGGTATCTCTTGCGGGACGTGAAAGAACAACTGTTTGCCGGCCTAGTGAAAAATCCGCCAACAGTAGCAGAGTTTGCAAAAGAGGCTACGGCCATTGCAAGCCCCGCCACAGTGGTCTAGTGGCCATGGTACTCGGCTGCTGATCCGAAGGTCGCGGGATCGAATCCCGGCGGCGGCAGCTGCATTTCTATGGAGGCGAAATGTTGAGGACCGTGTGCTGTGCGTAATCAGAGCTGGTTTTGGGACGTTAAACCCCACAAAACAACAATACAGCCATTGAACGGGCACTACAGCAACGATACCACTAGCGTGACAGCAGCGAACACTTGCGCTCTGACTGCGGGTAATGACAGGCTGCTGCGTGAGGTTATGAGAGGTTGTGCAAGAAGAGCTTCGGCAACTCGGATTGGCTATTGCGCCTGCACTACGGGCAACATCTTTATCTCTTGTAGCTGAAGTGGTCCGCGAAGAAGTGCGACAAGCTTTTGCATCGCCGGAGGGCGGTAACGTGCCGCGGCGCTTCACGTATGCGGCCAATCGACGCAACTTAGGCGGCACTGACAACCGGCACTGGGCCGTCACCTACGCTGCAAACAGAGCCGGTACCGTACCCGTAGACCTTAGCGACTCTGCCGACCACGCCGCCAGCGCAAACAACGCGGTATCTTCGACATGCGCAAGCCACTCATCACTCCGCTAGAGAGCTGACCCCAAACTACCAGCGTCGGAAAACCGATGTGTGGCGAACCTTTGACCGCCGACCAGTGTGCTACCGTTGTGGCCAAGCAGGGCACTTCTATCGGTATTGCCCCTATCGCGTTGACCAATATCCACACCTTCCTGCTAGCCCCGGCAATGCTGCATATGACGGCCTACATACCTATAACGACGCTTACGCTTCTGGCAACATTCAGGCGCAAAATACGGCGAAGCCCCAATCACGTGCTCCTTCGCCATCTACTGCGCGCTACAACTCACCTACTCGCCGCACTTTTGCCGACGTCAGTAGGGAAGTCCGCTGGGCGCGACAGGGAAACTAGACGCAGCGACCTCAGCGGTTGAGGTTGCCAGTTACTGAAAGTCACAAGAGTCCCCGTTTTCGACGAATGACGACCTCACAAAAGTTCCGACACCTCTGAATACGTCGATTTCGATGAACAATACGACGAATGGACCTATTGAAGCCTTAAATGACGTCGTTAGTGCCGACCTGAGTGTTCGCATTGATGGCTAAGAAGTTACCGCTGTGTTTGATACTGGCTCGCATTTTAACGCGAAGGCGTTTCTTGGCCATGTTGGGGATAGCGCGCGCCCAGCTCCAGTTCGCAAAAAGCGTCCGCAAAAGCCGCGCCCGGCAATCACGTGACCTCTCCCACCGGAAGTGGCGCCAGAACCAACACTCGCCGCAGTGTCAGTCGACGCGCACTCTGCTCCGCTGCAGCTACCTGTGGCGGCTTGCGTTTCTTCGCTGTGTTGGCGAAAGTGCTCACCCTGCTACGCGGCGTCGCCGTAGGAACACTCGGCACGCGAACGCCCTAGCTAGCCCATCGTTCCTCACCGCCATGCGTGCCGAGTTCAATCTCGAATTGAAGACGCCCACTGAGGCAATCACGACGTCGAGATGTACGTGCATCGATCTGGCATTCACCAACGACCTATACACTGTGCGACATGTGATGTGCAGTCTGTTTCACACTTAGGGGAAATCTCGGAGCGCGTGGCATCGCGATGCGGCCATGATGCGGCGAGCGCTAGTCGGCCAGCAGCGGCTGCTCGCGCAGGCGCAGACGCGCGATGCGTGCAGCTTTGAACCGCGTTGTCTGCTACGACAGCGCGTGCTGGCTGTATTGTCGGAAAGAGTGCTACTGTGTGCGGCATCGCGCTGATTTCATCGTTAACGTGAGAAGTCAGCCGATACTCTTCACTAACTGTTGTGTGGCGCCTTACTTTCGGGCCTGCGTTGGCAAGAAAGGAGCTCTGCAAACGCAATCTGACAACACACTTGCTCTGTGTTGCCGGAGGGCCAGGGTATTGAGCGGGTGCACGTATGCTTCGTCACCGCGTCTGCTACCATAATGCGCAGCGACAATAAACGCTGCGCCAGTTTTACTCAAAGCATCCTCGATCCCGTATCTAGAGATAGCCGGGTGGTTTTAGCCTCGCCAATGGACGAAGGAATGCGGTGCTGTCGCATTTTGACTTTTAAGTATCTTTTTATCCTTTTTATTCCACGCAGTTTAAAGAGCGCCGAATCACCAATGAGCCCAACATCGTCAACGAGTGGGCCACGCTTCGACGGGACACATTGCTCACTCAGTCCCTTTACGCCTTGCTTCCCTCCGTTAAGAATGAGCGCTGTCATGGCCGCTGCTGGGGGCAGGACCCGACATGAATAAGGGAAGTTGGAAGTGCGACGCGTGCACTTCGCGCCAACGGAGAGCGCCTGTCTCGTGCACTGAAATGTTGTAGAGGAGAGCTGCTTCCCTCTCAATTTCTTCTCCTAAAGCGTTACTTTATTCCGATCTATTTGTCTGATCGTGATCGACCCTCATAATTGTTACTGTGGAATGCTTTCTTTTCATTTCCCGTCAAGAAAAGACCGAGCACGAGGTGCACGCATTGTAGCGTTTATTGTCGCAGCGCACTACGGTAGCAGACGCGGTGACGAAGCATACGTGCACCCGCTCAATACCCCGGCCCTCCGGCAACACAGAACAAGTGTGTTGTCAGATTGCGTTTGCAGAGCTCCTTTCTTGCCAACGCAGGCCCGAAAGTAAGGCGCCGCACAACTTTTAGTGAAGAATATCGGCTGACTTCTCACGTTAACGATGAAATCAGCGCGATGCCGCACACAGTAGCATTCTTTCCGACAATTCGCCTGGTGTGCGACCGATGGCGGCGCTGCGAACGGCGCCTGTATGACGTCAGAGCGGGGATTCGCGCGCTTTCGTCTGCTACGTAGGCCCAGCGCCGTGTTGAAGCCACCGTTGCGGTAAATCTCAACAAAAAAGCAGTTCATTTGGTTATCTCGCGTATGGTGGCTACTGACGCTGTTCGAACAACCGTGGGTCTGCTTTTAACGTTCATTTAGAACTACGGCTCTTTGTTTTTTTAGAACTGCGGCCGCTTGTCTCCGCGGCGAGTGCAGCGCAATGGTGAAGTACTGCTCTGTGCCTCAGTGTACTCCGTCCGCTCGTGAAAGAGGCGTTAGCTTTCACAACTATCCTAAGGACCCAAAGCTGAAGAAGAAGTGGATGGTCAAGCTCAGAATGGGAAAGCGCCCCACGCCTTCATCGACCGTGTGCAGCAAACACTTCGCGGACAGTGACTTCTGCTACCCACCGTACGCGCCACTCTTCGGTAAGTTTGTGACCGTGTTTAAGCGCCTCGCCAATACTTAAGCCGTTTATTGCACCAGGTGCGGTGCCGTCCCACAACCGACTTACACCAGGTGCGGTGCCGTCCCACAACCTGCCGCGAAGGCCCCTAGACAAGGAGCCGACGACGCGGCCTCCGAATCGCCTCGCGGGTAAGCGCGCCTCGTGAGCACAGCTGAGCGGCGCAGGATGTATGAGACTACGGCTGCGTCTGGATGGTGTACATACGTATTTTACCTACGAAGCCACGAAGTCACCTACGAAGTCTCTTTTCATTTATAGAAATAATAGAAATGGTGCCGCAATTAAATATTTCATGGTGCCAACATTAAACATTCAAACTAGTCTCAATAGTGAACTTGCCTCTTAATTTAGAAACATTAACACAATGCAAAAGGCGATATGAGCTCGACACCAACTGCAGACCAGCAGTGAACATAAATTATATGTTATGTTACACGTTGACATTGCCTCACTCTGCTTTGCACGAGCAACGAGCATTGGCCACTTCACTGCTGTCGATCACGACAGAGACGTTGTGCGGTGGGTTGGTGAGTCCACTTGTTTGGAGGACGAGAGCGGCGACGGTGATGCGACCTCCGTTGACGGCCTCGACCGCGCGTTCAACAACGTGGCCTGCGTCGTACACCGCCTCGCCCTCGATGAGACACCGCGACGTTTCGCAAGCTTTATCTACATACTTGTAGATGCTCGAGAACGGCACGCTTACTGTAATATCGAAAGAAACACCCAAACTAATTAGTATCGTACGGCGGAAACAAGATAACGAGCGCGAACACTCACACATAGTTTCACTTTCTTACGAGCAATGCGGTCGGTGGCATCGGCGCACTCGTCGGCCATCCGGGGGATTTCTTGGCCCTGTCGATTGGGCCGCAACTAAAACAAGTTCAAGATTACACTCGAAAACAATCGTTGCAGGCGTTAGTTGACCGTCGCGAGGCTGTTCGTTCGACAAAGTTCTCACGTGAAGCAGACGACACTGCGTACAGGAGCAGCGGCTGCTGCAGCGCGGTTGAAATCGGAGTCCCCGCTCTGACGTCACACGCGAGAGGGCGCCACTCCAAGATCTCGAGGCCAATACAGCCAGCACGCGCTGCCGTAGCAGACGACGCGGTTCAAAGCTGCACACATCGCGCGTCTGCGCCTGCGCGAGCAGCCGCTGCTGGCCGACTCCAGCGCTCGCCGCATCATGGCCTCATCGCGATCCCACGCACTCCGATATTTCCCCTAAGTGTGAAACAGACTGTACGTCTCCACCTACTGGGATGACAAGACCATGGTAGTGTCTTGTACAACGGCCCAAGGACGCCGTCACCGGAGCGATAAGAGAGTGACGGCACTGGTGACTGTCTAATGACACCACCCACAATGCCGCGGCGGTCGTACTACCAGGGGGATGAAACTTCGCGGTTTTTCTGTCCCGTGACTGCAGCGATCCTAACGTTTGGGGGCTGTACTACCTACGAACATAAATGAACGTTGTTGTTCCATTTTATATTTATTACCAGGTTACTTCCTAACTCCGGAGTTTTTAATGCGGCAAGTGAACTTAAATATCGAGATTGCAGTTCGAGATTGCAAAAATACGAGCGCCACCCGGAGTGGGCAACGGGAACTGCGCAGTCGTCCTATCTCTCACGGCGAAAAGGGGCGTATCTTGTCGCGCGCCCATGTGCTACGGCCTACGGTGTCCCAAAGGCCGCTTTTACCACCATAAAGTTTGTTTCAGCGAAACCCTTTCAAGATTCAGCAAAACACACGCGTGAGTGGATTCGCGCCCTCATCACAACTCGTGCTGTGCCGAGTGGTGTCGAAATTCTTCACGCCACACCGGCATAAATTTTTTTTCGGATCCCGGCGGACGAAAGGTACGACCTGCATGTTGCTCGTTTTGTTTTTCTACACTTGCACGGCGTATCAGGATGCGGTTGCAGCAGTAGCTGTGTAATAAAACAGTCAAACAAACTCTGCTGTTTATTCTTGTCTAATTTACGTGCACACGTAAACAAAAACAGTTTTACTTAGCATAGGTGGTGCAAAAGTAGGTGGATGGGCAAACCTTCATCAATCAGAAGGCAACCATTGCCGTTTTGATCATGCGGCGAGTTGCGAAATAGAAAGAAGGTCGCGCGCTCAATTTGGCTTGCCGGTGCATCTCAATATAATTTGGCGCTAAATTCCCCCCCCCCCCCCTGACCACTCCGATCCTGAGTCCTCATCAAGATGGCGTCCCCAGTGCGTGTCTGCAATGCGCCGCCATGTTTTAGTACCGCCCCCAAACACCAGGCGTTCGTCCGGCGCTGCGAGCGAATATCGCGTTCCATGGATGGTATAGGAAGTTTCACTCCCCTGGTACTACTTCGATATGCCCGAGACTTGCTCGGGCATATCGGCATATACCGCCTGACGACGAAATAAAAGGGGACATGTGAAGTGTCGACACCACTCTGATGGCATCAAATCATGTAAATAAACGAAATCCGGCCTACCATATTGCCTCATTCTTTAACACAACACTCCGCCACACCAGTTTGCAGTACCCCTCCACATCAACAATCTAGCCAAAAGAAACGCTTTCGCGTTCTCATCTCGTAAGAATGTGCACAGGGATTGTCGAACATTTTCAATTATAAATTCACAGCTCGCCGACAAACTAAAGGAAGGTGAAGACGCCATGGCACGGGCCAAGTATAAGAGCTGCGGGAAGTCAATTAATGACGCATGTTGCAAAATGCACGGCGAGACTGTGATTCGGCGGTTCAACCTTTGTCGCCACCACCGTGGTTCTTTCAGTGTTGTAAAGAACTACTGGGGACAGATTTTCTGCGTGAGTACGGTGCCGTGATTAACATTCGTGGCCGGAGCCTTATGTTTGCCACCAAATCGGATGTCACGCATGAGAAACACCAACGACCCCGCTTACGTACTGCTGCCGACGACGTTTTACTTTTGCCGCGAAGGTGCTCCCTCGTAGCCGTGTACCGTGACCGCTTGCAGATTGGTACTGGCGTCGCGCAACACGTCAAGACGCTTGAATTGTGGCGTCACCTTCGCTAGAGCACTTATAAATTTAATCGACGGGACAGCTGGACTCTTGCCGACAAATTTTAGTAAGGAGCGTCGAGGCATCGTTAAAGGCACTGTTGTTGCTTATTTTGACGAAGTAGCCCAAATAGAAGGCTGTAACTTAGCTCAAGAGACGGTTTCGAGAATCCCCACAGCTGCGCCTCTTGTCGACGTCAGTCCAACATTAACTGCAGTCGAGCGACAACGTCTTGTCGAGCTCATGAACCAGTACCGTGGCTGTTTCTCATCTGCGTGAAGAGATGGTCAGACGCCGCTCACCAAACACCGCATAATTGTTGTCGATGAAGCCAGACCAATTCGACATAACCCATATCGTGTGGCCCCAAAGGCGCGCGAAGCAATACAAAAACAAGTGAAGACGATGTTGAAGACGGCGTCATCCGACCATCCAATAGTTCATGGGCATCCCCTGTAGTTTCGGAGAAAAAGAAGGATGGTATTCTGCGCTTCTGCGTTGACTATCAGGAGCTGAATCAGGTTAGACGTTTACCCGTTGCCGCGTACTCATGACTCCTTGGACAGGTTAAGAAACACACGCTACTTTTCGTCGTTGGACCTAAAAAGCGGTTATTGGCAGATGGAGGTACATGAGAGAGACCGTGAGGAAACCGCATTCGTGACACGCGATGGACTTCATGAATTTCAAGTTCATCCCTTCAGGTTGTGTTCGGCGCCAGCAACAATTCAGCGTCTGATGGACACTGTGCTCTCCGGACTCAAATGGCAAACATGCCTGGTGCACTGGGATGAGGTCACTGTCTTCTGGGAAACGTTCGAGGAACACTTACAACGACTGGAAACAGTTTTTTGAAGCGATACGCAGTGCCGGTGTTACCTTAAAGGCTGAAAAGTGTCATTGTGGTTTCGAAGAGCTCCAGTTTCTTGGCCGCATCGTCAGCAAGCATGGAGTCCGACATGACCCGGGTAAAATTGCTGCAGTCGCTAATTTCCCGACTCCCTCAGGCAAAAGGGCTGTACGACGTTTTCTGTGCTTGTGTGTGTGCTACCGACGATTGATTCCGAATTTCTCACGCATCGCATGGCCCTTGACACAGCTTACCAGGCAAAACACCTTTCACGTGGGACGAAGACCAGTAGCGGTCTATTCACGAGCTCCGACAACGCATGCAAACGCCTCTTGTCCTAGCGCACTTCGATGAACACACACCCGACGATAGTACATACAGACGCTAGTAATGTGGGCCTAGGTGCGTTGCTTGTACAGTGGCAGGACGACAGCGAAAAGGTGATCGCTTACGCCAGCAGGACGCTGTTCCGAATGGAGGCTAACTACTCTACGACTGAAAAAGAATTCCTCGCCCTTGTTTGGGCAGTTCTGAAGTTCCGTCCATATTCCTACGGTCGGCCTTACGCCGTTGTTACCCATCACCATTTGCTCTGCTGGCTCCTGAATATGAAAGATCCTTCCGGTCGTCTCGCACGCTGGACCCTTCGACTCCAAATGTTCGGCTTCGCTGTTATATACAAGTGGGGAAAGCAGCACGCCGATGCCCACTGCCTTTCTCGGTCTCCTGTTGAGACGTTAGCGCAAGATGATGAAGACACTGATTTTCTGGGAATCGTGGACACTGCCGATCTTTCACGCCAGCAACGAGACAACCTTGAATTGCTGCCGCTGATTGATTGCGCGGAAGGCCGTACCGTGGCCTCCCCGATCGGCTACGGCAGCGCGGCATTGCTCCGGCCGTCCCATTCAGCGCTTACAGAAAGGGAGAAGTGTACTTCCACTACCGCCTCAAGTCGCCACTAGATGGTAGCTATAGCCCATGGCTCGGGGCGCGCTCGCCTGACCGGCACTGCCTCAGAGTTCAGCCACGAATTGGATATTTTGGTGCATTTCCACGCAGAATAAGCGTGGATACACTGTCAAATTTGGTACTACTGCTTCCTGCATCTACAAAGAAATCAAGGCATGTTGTTAAACACTTACGAACAGCTTCTAAATGCAGCTTTAATAGTCGTTTTCTAGCAGATAGGGGCAGCCGCGCGCTGCATTTGGGCGGAGCGCGGAATAGCTTTTTGCTTGTTATACGAGTTGTCAATATATGTCGACACTAAGGTATGCACTTTTATGCCTTTCTAGCATTTCTCATAGTACTGCGCAAGCATATTGCAGCGAGGCTCTTTGTGACTCAAACAACATATAGTGTTGACTGCGCTGGTCTGTTGCACTTGAACAAAGATCTCTTTTGTTTGCCTTGCATGCTATAGCGTATATGTTCATTGTAGCTGCAAGTATTCTCACGTACTTGTATAATGCCCCTAATAAATCGCCACCGCATCGCTATGTGTGTGGTGCGTTTCAAACCACAAACACATATGTTTCCCTATGTATACAGATAAATGTACTGCTGCATATATTTCTCTCCCTTTGACTGGACAAAAATGTTTCGAATAACTTTTCACGAATTTCCTGCAGATAATGATTGCCACCAAGCGAGGCTGAAGGCCATATTAAAAAAGGGATTTCGTCTCCAAATGACAAGTCCGCTAGCAGTGATGTCTGCGGTCTTCAGTTTACCAAGTAAGAATATCTTTTGGGTTCCATAAAGGCACGGCGCTTAAAACGGGATGTTGTTCGAGCGTGTTTCCAGCCTAACCAGGCTACATGCAGCTATTACAGCAGCCACCAGCTGCAATAAAAGGCGGCACATATGTTTGAATAGAGGAGGTCGTCGTTTTAAAAGACGCAGCGCAAGCTGCCCCTACCGGGCATGTCGTTTTTTTGTTTTTTTTTTCGTTTTTTATACTTCCCTGACTCGTTGCACCACTAGTGACTTTCGGCACCAACAGCGATTTCTCTAATAGACATATGCGGCAGATTTTGCTGATCTGCATAGTATCTTTTATTTTTTAGGTTACAGGGAACTGAAGATTTCGCGAAGGATATTGAGGAGCCCTTCGCATTGAAAACGATCCCTCGTTGGTGCACACCACATTCACTTGCTACATCGCTTCAAAGTACAACCAAAACACGACCATTTTAATCGCATTACGGTAAAGCTATAAGAACTGAATGCTATCAGTGCATCGAAATTTTTTTAGCTTAAGGAACCGCAGGTTGTTTGGGGATACGACTAATGTCTTATTTGCTTTATGCATAGAATCCTCCAATGACTTTGTCTGTCCTGCCCAGTTGCGACTTTGGTGCATTTAACTTCCCTCTTTATTTCTATAGCAAGAAAAAAAGATGGGAAAGATAAAATTGACCTTAGTTAGATATATACAGCGTCTAAAATATTATTTTATGCACTGAAGGCTGTCGTGAACTGCGCAGCCAAACACTGTATTGGGACAATATGTGTTGAGCCGCATCTGCAAGTACTGGAAACGAATATTTATGAGGCGCACACAAGGGAAGCTCGCATCTACATTATTGCGCAGAAAATTGGCCTGGATATATTGATCTCTCTATATGAAAAATAATTTCAAGTTCTCAGCCAACATGTTCAAGAAGCACAAAACTGAAATCGGATGCTGTCCCCACTGTAAAATATTTCGCGTTTTTGATGAACCCGGCGCGACTGCGAAAATTCAGAAAATTACCTGCCCGTTCAGAAGCGTCTATACTATGAAACACTACATAATGTCTACCGGCTCACTCGGCTCCTAAGGCTGCATCAGAATTTAAAAGGCAATGGCGCTTAATTGCCCCAGTAAGCTACTCTGCACGTCGCTGGCACTGTTCCGCAGTGATTTGCTACTGGACTTTGCACGCTGGCTGTGATCATCGAGTTTTCATCCACAGCTCCCACACACAACGTCGAAAGGAAGCCGTAAGAGCCATGGGTAGCACGCGCCGCGGTGCGGCGAAAAAAGGGGCCACGCCCCGTTCCGCATTTACACCCTCTCCGTCCGAATGGGACGGCCGGATCAAAAACCGCGCCGCCGCAGCCGGTTGCGGAGGCCACGGCCGAACCAACAAAGTGCCAAGGTTATTCGCAAGAAGGCTGGTGTCACATTGCTTGCGCCACAGCGTACTATATAAAGGCCCGTGCACAGTAGCCGAAAAATGCGCGCGGCGCGCCGCCTGCGGAGAAACGCTTCGGCGGCGACACGGCCGCACTGCTCGTGGTGGCAACGCCGCGAAATCCCGCCTCCTCCCAGCGAACGGGCGCGAGAGGCAAGCGAGCCACTGCACGGGTACAAAACGAGCCTACGGGCGGGTCCGCATGACTCCTCGAAGGAGCGCGTACGTCACGAACGGGGACGCTCTGATTGGTCTCCTCCCCGGCGGCACGTGGTTCGCCGCGAGAAATCGCGCACGGACCGATCGCTTTCGCGGCACGAGAATCCTGCCGCGCGGCAGCCTCGGAGGCTCGCGTTTTTCCGCCGGCGGCACGCCGTACATGTTTTTCTGCCTAGTGTGTACGCCCCTTAAGAAGAATTTTAGGAGCTTGCTTGGCAAGCTTCTTATGCGCGCTCCTTGTTCGGCGGCGGCGGCAGCGGCGGCGGCGTGAACACGCCGGTCAAGGCGCCGGCTTTCCGGTGATTGCAAGAATGCTTATTAAGGCGCGTGCACACTGGCGGATAAACGCGCGCAGCGTGCCACCGGCGGCAAAACACGAGCCTCCGAGGCTGCCGCGCGTCAGGTTTTTGGTGCCCCGAGAGCGATCGGTCCGTGCGCGATTTTAAGTGGCGCGCCCCGTGCCGCCGGGGAGGAGACCAATCAGAGCGTCCCCATCCGTGGCGTACGCGCTCCATCGCGGGGTCATGTGGACCCGCCCGGAAGCTCGTTTCCTACCCGTACGGTGGCTCGCTTGGCTCTCGCGTCCGTTCGCTCGGAGGAGGCGGGATTTCGCGGCGCGGCCGCCGCGGTTCGCCGCGAGCAGTGTGGCTGCGTCGCCGCAGAAGTGTTTATACGCCGTCGGCGTGCCGCTGGCGTTTTTCCGCCAGTGTGCACGGGCCTTTAGATGGCGGCGCCGCTCAAGGCGACGCACACCACTCTCAGCATGTGTGCTTGCTTTCTCTTCGCCGGCAGATCACGTAGTTAACACTCTTCGTTACCACTCGGCCACATCAACACCGCACAGGCCAAGGCAGCAACGCGGTGGGCTCGCAGCGCACCAGCAGCTCGGGCTCGCTCCCAAGACCCTGCAATGACAACCCGGGTCGCCGAAGCGAAGAGGGCTCCCCGTCAAGCGAACCCAAGCTGCGGGCTAGCGAAGCACAAGCGAAGAGGGTTCGCGGTCGAGCAAACACGGAGCTGCGGCCATCGAAGCAGAAGTGAATAGTGCTCGCCATCAAGCAAACCCAGAGCAGCGGGCCAGCGAAGCAGAAGCGAAGACGGCTCGCTATCAAGCAAACCTGTAGCTGGGGGTCAGCGAAGCCGAAGCGTACAGGGCTCGCCGCCAAGCAAACCCGGATCGGCGGGCCAGCGAAGCACAAGCGAAGAGGGATCGATGTCAAGCAAACCCGGAACGACGGGCCGGCGAAGCAGAAGAGAAGCGGGTGCGTCTTCAAGCGGACCCTGAGGTCACAGGTCGCGAAGCAGAAGCAAAACGGAAGCGGCGGCAAGAGAACTCCGAAGAAGGGCGGTCGCGGGATGCCGCGGCCAAGCGCCAAAAGCGGTCGCTATCTGACGTAGGGGTCTTCGAAGGACGCAAACTGTCCCCTCTCCAAAGCGTCGTGTATATATAACAACGTTGTCACCTCTATATGTGATGGTAGGAGATGTGTACGGAGGATTCGCGGGTTACCCGATCATCTCCCAGCAAGCTCCTCTAACATCATTCACTTTGCGGATATGGCAGTGCTTTTCTTCCACCTAGTGGCCGGAACTACTTGCTGATTGTACCATCATCACTTCGAAATGAGATCTTACACGCCTTCCAGAACGAGCCGACCGCTGCGCACCTGGGCTACACTCGCATTTTGGAACGAAATCTGCAGAATTACTACTGGCCAAGACTTGCTGCTATCGTGAAACGTTACGTTCAGACATGCCTTGGCTGTCAGCGCTGCAAACCACCATCCATCAAGCCAGCCGGGTCACTGAACTCTCTACAAGTACCATCTACACCATTTGCACAACTAGGCATGGACTTTCTGGGGCCCTTTCCATTGTCTGCTAGCGGCAATAAGTGGATCTATGACGCAACGGATTACCTCACAAGATGCGCCAAGACAGGTGCTCTTAGTTGGGAACAGTGGACGAGGCGGCACGACTTGTTCTGGAACCCATCGTCTCAAGGCATGGCCCTCCCGCCGTAGTGATCGCAGACAGGGGCACACCGTTCATGCCGAAGTATTTGGACAACGTTCTACGGCTGAGTGACACAGCCCACCGGAAGACAACACCCTACCACCCCCAGACAAACGGGCTGACGGGGCGACTCAGAACACTGGCTGATATGATGAGCTTGTACGTAGACGCAGATCACAAGAACTGGCGAGAGATTTAAACTTATGTCACTTTCGCGTACAACACGGCTCGCGAAGAAACCGCTCGCAAGACACCTTTCAGTCTCGTATACGGCCGTGAGGTTACGGCAATATTAGACGCAAAGCTTGCCTATGAATTTGGTGACAACGAGACGAATATTGAAGAAATCACCCAGAGAGCGGAAGAAGCTAGGCATGTTGCGTGCCTGCGGGTCCACGAGCAACATGACTGTAACGCCTGGAGGTATACTATCCGTCACAGACCCGTAGCATACAACGTAGGCGACAGAGTCTGGGCATGGACACCTATTCTTCGGCGTGGGCTCTCCGAAAGACTCCTGCGGAGATATTTCGGGCCTTACGTAGCTCTCCGACGCATCAGTGACGTAAACTACCAAGTCCGTCCAGACAGCTCACACTGCTCAAACCACCGATGGAACTTGCCCGAACTCATTCACGTGCTTCGTATGAAGCCGTACAAAGCTATGCACTCATTGTTTTGTCAACGGTTGTGCGCGCTTCTGTCATCGGGACGATGTTTCTTTAAGGGGGAGCAATTGGAAGAACTATACTGCCGCGGGTATGTGCCAGCACAGACGAAGTTGAAGTTGAACGCACTTTCAGGCTAATCGCGGTGACGAAGAAGACGTTCTCGTTTGACGACCGATAAGGTCTATTTGACTGTTCTGCACCGCGTCCTCTTTAATCACGCGTCGTTACAATATGATTATGCACCGAAAAGCTCAAACTGCTCTTTCCTGGCAAAATCATGTTTACCCTGAATCATGGATGTACTCGGCCCTTCCTCTCCTACTAGGGAAAGTGTGCATACATAGGGGAACAAGTAAGATTCGATGTATAAAATTCACTGGAAAGAATTTCTTCATTACGGTTTAATACTGCAGCAGCAGAGAGGGGGGGCGGAGAGTACACACCGACGCTCCTCGCGCAGTGAGAGAGAGAAAGAGGCGCCGCCCCAACGAAGAAGGTTCGAGAATGAGCGAGAAGGTTTCGAACTTTGTGTGTGCTTTGAGTCACGTGGCCCTGCGGAACATTCTAGCATCGCTTCCCAGGGCTATAAAAGCAGTCGGACACGAGAAGAAGGAGAAGAGAGTAGAAGAGTGGCAAGTAAAAAATGGCAGCATATCCACGGGGTGAATGATGGAGAGTGGGCGAAGCTCTTATGTATTAAAGATACCTCGCCACACACCTCAATGAAACTCGTGAGTAACGTGAGCGCTCGTACTGCAGGGTCCTCGCGGCGCCGCCGCGCAGAATCACGGCTAGCTTCGGCCTCCCGCGCCCGCACGGCGGGATCGCTTCTTCGAGCGCGAGCCGCCGCCGCCCTGCGCGCACGCCGCTCGGCAGCCTTGTCCATCCTCCGTCGACGAGCCTCCGTTGGCGCGCGCGCCAAAACGCCGCCGAAGAACACTCGATCGCAGTGGCGCGATCGTCTCTCTCTCCTTCCCTACGTGTGACGTAAATCCTGTGTTCATGAAACTCACCTTTTATTATTATCTTTTGCTACAAAACGCCCTCTAGTGTGGGGCGATTTTGCATTTCTCAGCGTATATGCATTCGTTATATAGTAGAAGTAGCGCCATCTATGGCCGGATTGTAGACTCAACAAGCGGTGGTTACAAACGATAATGGGGACGAACGGGTGACGCCATAAGGAGCTTCGCCCCTAAAAAGAAGAAGCAAGAAGTCGTGCGTGACGCAGTCGCCAGCTGACAAGCCACCTGCAAGCTTCGAACTCAGAAGACGCCGACTGCCTTGGTGAATAGGACTCTTTTGTGTTTTGTTCTTTCTTGCAGTGCCTGAGATTGTTCGTGTTGGTTGGCCTTGTGTACCTTTGCGACCCATCTGTGTTTGAGTTTGTAAAAGCCGTGTTTGTGTACGTTTTGTGTGACTGCCTAGTTGATGAGAATGTATTTGTTTTGTTTGATCACCCTTGGCTCTGACTTGGTCTTTGAACCACGGCTGGCGTTTTGCTAGTGTGCTGAAGGGGACCAAAAATCTTATTGTCCAAGCTTTCGTGGGATCTTTTTCGGGGAACCTAAGCCTTGGTTCTTGGAATTATTTCCGTCGATCGCGTCCCGTACCTCAGAGCACGGGTTTGGTGACATGCCCCTTCTCTGGTATTATCGTCCGCGATTGAACAAAATTTCTTACCGTTCGATACTGCACTTTCTAATAGTGTAAGGGGAAGTGTCGCGTCACTTTGCCTTATGTCTCCGCTGACGAGATTGTGCCCGCACGATATGATTTGCAGTTTCGAAGTGATTCGATATGATTCGCAATTCGGAGGGAGAACGGCTGGGAGAGGAAACATAATAACACCTCTTCGAAGTGTTACGCTGTAGTTATCTGTGTAATCCCTCTTTCCTGAGGTAATGGGCACATTGGGCTAACTGAAAGGTGTTTAAATGGTCGATTACGGGAGCATGCCCTATAGGTTGATAAAAATGAGGACATGTATGCGCACTTGGTTGCGCATGTGGCATCTTGTGGTTGTTAGGCGCAGTTTCGTGAGACGCAGATTCTGGGAAGGTGTGCAAGAACGGCACGTGTAGGAAGCCTTTTTTCATTTTAGAGAACGAGCACTGTTGTGTAAGCGAGCCTTCAATTTCCTTATTCCCTGCAGTAGTCTTCTTTCTAGAGTTAAGATTATGAAGAGCATGAACTGTGTGACATCCATGCTGTGTGATTAGATTGTGGCATCTATCTTGACTGCGTTATTGCGCATACATGATGAATAAGGTCGTCAATGTGAGCATTACACCGTAGGAAGGGAGCGCTGAGTGGTGTCTATCTTTTTCATGTCTATTTGTGTGTGTGTGTGTGTGTGTGTGTGTGTGTGTGTGTGTGTGTGTGTGGTTCGCGCTCTTAAATTTATGAAGGATGTTCTCGACACCGATATATACCTTTGATATGAGGGCCCCATTTGAAATGGACGACCTATGCCGCCTTCCATGGTTCTGCTTAAGCAGCGTCTACTTTCAATTGAACAATGAAATTTATAGAAAGGTTTTCGGCACAGCCATTTAGAGACGGCGAAATAGAAGCCTGGGAGAGTTACGTGGGCAAAGTTTCAACAAATTATTTGCTTGTTATGGGAAACAATCTGCGTTTTGTGCGTCCTGATCATTTACGACATTCTAGGCTTGAGGACAGAAACCAACCTGGAGATATTTGGCTGCCGCATGCCTCCGAGGCCGCCTCTCCTCCGCGGCCTGTTTTTCGACGGGACGTTGAGGTTGGACCACGGCCGTCAGAACAGGTGACGTGCCATATTTATATAATTCCACTAAGATGGAGGAACCAAGAAACGTGGCCTATTGACCGTGGGTATACGACCGATCTTGATCGAGTGGTGAAGCAATTGCTATAATGCGGCGCATGGAATGCATCCCTAGCAAAACATTCTATTACATATTCCAGTAATTTCAGAAATTTCCACACGAAGCCCATACATATTTCTTATGTTTGTCGTATGTTTGTCACATATTTGCACATGAACATTGCGGAAGCATACGGAGTTATTGAAACAGTCATAACAGACCGTTTCAGCAGGCATCGCTGTTAAAGGAAGGAATGGTAGAGGTGTCATATTATTATTGCACGGTGGATGAGCGTCCTGTGGTCATATATATGCTGGCTCACGTGCTCAACTATATGCAACTCAAGTTTTGTACTACCAGCATGCAGTGCCGTTACTTAATCAGTACTTGAAGCCTTCGCCTCTCTGTACACATGGAACAATTCCAATTGAAACCACTGGCCATCGAAAAGCTGCCGTGTAATAATCTATTCCTTGTGGAAAATTCGTGTATGCCTTTAATTGCATCATTGAATTCGGCGTTGTAAAGCGGCTATGCGCGAAGGCCCGTTGTCAGGTCTCATTGAGCTGAAAGAGAGCATTATTTCCAGCTAGGCAAGTTTCTAACCTCGCTTCATTTTTTTTGGGGCGAGAAACAGCCTGTGCTATTGCAAGAAGGACGTAAGCTGAGATGTGGGATCGCCTTAACTGATACTGTGCCGTTTTAGCAGCCTATGTGTTAGGACCAACCTGCACCGCCTGTCAGCGCGAGCGGCGCTGCACATATACGTTCGCGTGACGTCACAGACCGTACATTGCGGAAAACACATAATTTACCTCCGCAGCGAAAGGAAATATAAACGTGTGTTTCTATTCCGGAGGTTCCACTCCTTCTTTTCATCACTATGATTTCACTGTCTATGAAGGTGCGGCTTTTTATTATCTAAGCGCAATAGGCATCGAATTGAGAAACTCTCATCGGATAATCTGGCCATAGTGGAAACAACCAATACGCGAATAATAGGCCGTGCGAGGCCGTACGAGACGTTCACAACCGACAGTCATTTATTCCTTTGAGCATGAATGTAAACGTGTACCAGGGGAGACGGAAAGTGTTTTCAACATGCGATGGCGTCCTACTTTATCTGGACTAGCAAATGCTTGTTGGTGCTCAGCGCTTGCTCCTGTCAGTATTCGTAGAGCAGTTTTGTGCGCTCTTTCAGTAAGAAAATGTACTGAGAGCCTGAACACCAATCATTCTTTTTGTAAACAATCTCCCTTGGATTTTTATGAGCGTAAATGTCAATCTTGTACATTTCTTAAACAGAGCATGCACGTCGCAAAACCAACAGCTGACTATACAACAAGCAGCCGCCACCAGAATTATAAGATACTTATCGCCTAAAATGCGGCGAGTGCAACAACACTTACGTCTTGTGCTTTCACCCAAATTCGCCCAGTCACCACGCTCATCATTAGCAAGTGGCTGAAAATAATTAAAATTTTTGTTACTCCTTATGCCATGTCCAGATTCTCATCTGTTTTTCTGTGAAAACATCAGTGCTATATACCACAAACTTGCACATCAGAACAGGACAAAAATGAATGATAAGTATGCAAAGATCAAACACTAATGGGGGAGTGCAGAGGGAAGAGGTGCGCTCTTGCTGATGTTCATCGCTCTTGTTAACTAGGCGGAGCACGAATAACCTAATTTCCACTAATGTTTCCGCCCTAAACGTTTTGTTTTAGCAAGAGTCTCTCTCTTCCCTAGCCTAGGAGGCGTTACCTTCTCACTTGTGCCATAACGTCTCTTTGCCAATGTTATATGTGCATATGTTTTCTAAAAATTTTTGAGGATTTAAACAATTATTCGGGGTAATTGTGATGCATTCCTTTATAGATATGCATACACGAAAGCCTGAGGTCCCCAAAGTCGTTAGACTGTAAGACCTTTTATAAAATCACACGTAAGAAATAGCAGTTCCATACAGGTTGTGAACAGAAAAAAGTAAGGTACGCAAAAAGCACAAGCATGGAGGAAATCAGTGACACACACGCAGAAGTATAAGAACAGTTGTTCGCATCACCTTTCAGTCCAGTTGAATCCCTTTCTATTTATGTGACAACTAATACGTTAAATTGAAAAAGAGCCAGGCCTGCGCGGAACCACGGGACAGTAACAGCGTAGGCTCGTAGAGCGACCTTCTTAGAGGCCATTTTAAACGCTTGAGGAAACTAGTGCAAGTAGAGGTGGTAGGTAGTCCTTGCTCCATAACTGATATCATTTCGCCAAGTACGGAAGTGCCCACTACAATATAATTTCCACGGTATTGTAACGTGCAAATCTGTATAACTGCACATCATTGAAAGTCTCTTGGCATCGTTTTCCCGAGAACAAACCGAACTCTCGGCCCAGCGTTGACGGCGAGCTGCGGTTTGGGCTTCTCTCTGCACAGCTGTCTCTTGTGCCCGACGTTGCCTTGCTGCAGCCACGCGCGTACCTCTGGGATTCGCTTCTTCCGGAGCGGTCCTCACCTTACGAGGAGGCGCCATGAGGTATATCGAAGAGCGAAGCCAGGTTGCTGACGGGTCTGTGCACGTCCGTGACGTGTGACGCATGGCACGATACGACAAAACTGCTTCAAAGGGCAGCGCTTCGTAATAATGATGACGGAAAAGTTGAAGAAGATTGGTGGATGATGGTGATGATGCCTGTGTAATGGGTCCAGAGCTACAAAGCATGCAGCCCTGTGTTCTTTCAAATGATTCGTTGAACACGTTATGCAATCCACTTTCTGCGACGTGTAGTGGCGTTCTATTATCCTGCCACGTAACATTACATTTGTTAATGAGATTCCTCGGCAAAAGTTGTACCTGTTCGGTCCTTTTAGCGAAGATTTTTGAAGCACAGGCGTAGCTCAGAATGCTCGACGCCTGCGCAGAGAGTGTGGGTTCGAATCCACGCAGTGGACGTGGGTTTGAATCCCCCTCGGTCCTGGTTATTCTTCTCAAATTGTCGCGATAGCGGTTACGGACACCGGCGGAAAACTACGGCGACAAAAACGGCCCTTGTGATCTCATAACAGCTTACTGCTGTAAAAACTACACATGACTTTCCCTGTGCCTTCCTTTGGCCTCTTCGTATGTTAGCTTCATGAGTTTGTGTCTAACAACACAAACGAACCCTTGTCCTTTCTCGTGTAACGAGAAAATGTAACGCATTGAAGAATTTAGCATCCGTGAATGAAAGACCCCTTTGAACATTTCGGTAGATCCATTCCTTATACCTAGAACAAGAAATTCCGCTAGGATACAGATGCAAATGTTACAGTGGAGTGCGTTTCAGGCAAGAGAAGGTTATTGCATTTTGGAAAACGAGTCGACGGCGTATGAGGGAAATAATTGATTGAGTGATTGATTTCTGGGACCTTAGTTCCCCAAATCAGCTATGATTATGAGACAGGCCGTAGTGGGGTGCTCTAGAAATTTCGATCACCTGGGGTTCTTTATCTGCGCTTGCATCGCACGGGACTCCACATTTCGCCTGCGTCAAAATGCAGCTGCCGCTGCAGCGATTCGATGCCAATACCTTCGGACCTGCACCCGAGTGTAATAGCGACTAGAATAAGTAAAACGACTTCTGTGTAGGGCAGGAAAAGAAGCATTTTTATTCACATAATGGCATACAAAACGCTGGCATTATATCTGTTCATTTAGAGAACCGTTAAGATGGCATTTGAACACAGTGATGATGGCGCATTGAACATGAAGATGCCGAAGCTTAGCATTCTAATTGCCTAACCCTGAAGATTTGTCACGAGTGCGAGCGTGGATCTCGGGAGCGCTTGCTCCGATGGATGGAGAGATTGAGAGGCGAGACGCGAAAAGCGTTAAGAAAAAACAAAGACGTTACTTTATACACAGAACATCAAAACATGGAAAACGAGCAAAACACCAATTCGCACACAAAGTGAACAACCTAAACGGCCTAATTACAAGTCCTCCGCGTAGGGCGCAGTTCCCACGGGAGTCTCTTAACCCTGTGCCTCGCGTTTCTGTCCGCGTCGAAGGCCCGCCGCTCAAAAGGTAATTGGACACTCTTACATTGCATCCGTCGCGGTGCGTTTCGGAGTCGATGCTCTCTTGTCGTGTCGTGTCCAGTAGCTCTCGTCGAAGGTGCTGCTGATGGTGACCGCCGCTCATGCAAGGTCCGTCCTTGTCCGCCGCCTTGCTTCGCCTGTGATGTGGCGGGTCACCGCTTAGGCCTAGCCCAGCCTAGGCCTCCTCATATGTAGTGCTCGGTCTCCAACCAAGACCGGCCCTCTGCAGCGATTCTTCTGCCGGTCGTCCCGTTCTGCCGGCGAAGGTGGAGCGCTGCGGGTACGCCGGGAACTGTTGAAGTTCAGCCGCTGCCACTCCGAAGTCCGTACTCGATCGTCAGCCAGATCGACGGCACCCCGGAGCCCGACGCCCTCGTCTCCTCGTCACCAGACCGTAGCTGGCCAGACACCCTTCGTCGACCGGTGCCGCGCAGAGAATGCCAGCTCAGCCTTCTCCATGACCGATCTCTCCTCGGGCCGCGTGCCACGAGCCCGCTGTCACCCAATTGTGGACATTGACGTGTCCACGGCGCGTGCCTTCCCGCGCCACTTCGCCGATCTCTCCTTTTCGTCTGCTAGCCTGTGTTTGTGGGGCCCCCTTACTCATGACAATGGCCCCCCTTTTAAGAGTTTTTTTCTTGAAAAAAAACTGCTTCCACCTCTTCCGCCTTCTTGAGGACTCTGCGAATGTTGCTGCTTGACGACCTTCATGGAGACACCGCACATCCCTTCACACCGACACACTTTCGCGCACATTGTGCTTCTTGGTCAACACCGCACACAACACTAATACGTGATCACTTCAATTGAAGTTCACTTTTCTTAATAGTCATCAATGTTCCCAAACGACACCACAAACAACACTAATACATCATTATACATATTCATCACTTACCCCGATGTTCATTAGCACCAAAGTTAATGTTCAGTTCGTATTTCTGTCCGCTGAACGTTTGACTACCATACACTATATCGGTAGGTAACACTATGAATACACTAAATCCCTGCACACACACAACTACACATAACTAGGCTTCACCACATTAGCACTCGACACATTTTGCTCTGCACGTCTATGTGCTCTACACGTGAATTTTACATGGCCCTGCTCATGAAGTCTGCTCCTACGTTCTGACTTCCCTTTATGTATTCTAAGTGGAAACAGTATTCCTGCAAGGCCAGGCTCCATCTCATCACCCTGCTATTTGTTAGTTTTGCCTTGCTCAAAAACTCCAACGGTTGATGGTCTGTCTGTACTCTGAACGGCTTTCCAAACAGGTATATGTGGAACTTTCTCACGGCCCATACCAGAGCGAGACATTCCTTCTCCACCGTAGAATAGTTCTGTTCAGCCCCGTTCAATTTACGGCTAGCAAAGAAAACAGGGTGTAACCTTCCTCCCTTGTCTTGCAGGAGTACTGCCCCCAAAGCCTTATCAGAGGCATCTGTCCGCAGTACAAACTCCTTCGATATATCTGGGGCCATGAGTATGGGGGGATGGGCAAGCTTGTCCTTCAGTTCTTCGAAGGCTCTGTCGTGTACTGCCTCCCACTTCACTAGATGGCTTGCCCCCTTTTTTGTCAAATCCGTCAGTGGTCCCGCTATCTTGGCATACTGTGGGATAAACTCCCGATAAAACCCTGTCAGCCCTAAGAATGATTGTACCTGTTTTTTGGTTTTGGGCTTACTAGCAGCTTGGATCTTTTCTAATATCTCCCCCTTGGGTTCCACCTGGCCGAGTCCTAATTTGTGCCCCAGAAAGTCTACCGTCTCAAACCCTAGTTCACACTTGTTTGGTTTAATTGTCAGCCCGGCCTCTTTTATTTTCTCCAACAGCTTTTCTAGGGCTTGTATGTGCTGCTCCCACGTATCCGTCGCCACTAGTATGTCGTCAATGTAGTGTTCTACATGCGGCACGTCCTGTAGGACCTTCCTCATTAACCTTGTGAACACGGCGGCCGCTGTCTTTAGCCCAAAAGGCATGTACTTAAACTGAAACAATCCCCTGGAGCATGCAAAAGCAGTTCTCTCCTTCGAGTTTTCCTCCATTGGTATCTGCCAGTATCCTTTAGAAAGATCTAGCTTAGAGAAATACCTCCTTCTTGCCGCTCTGGCCACAACGATGTCAATTCGTGGGATAGGTTCCGCGTCGGTCTTTAGTACGTTGTTCAGCCTCCTGAAATCGACGCATACCCTGTTCGTACCATCGGACTTTTTAACAACCACTAAGGGTGCATTATATGCCGAATTAGCCCTTTCGATTATCCCCTGTTTTAGCATCCCATCTACTTCTTTTTCTATGGCGTCTTGCATTGCTATCGGCAAGGGGTACTGTTTGACATACACGGGTTTTTCAGTTGAGCATTGCAGTTCACAGTGTACCAGTTCAGTACGTCCTGGGATGTCAGAAAACACCTCATCAAATCTACCTAATAAATCTTTCAGCTGGTTTGTTTGCCTTGCATCTAAGGCAGGGCTTATCATAACACTTTCCACTCCTATTGTCTTCTTCACGTTATAGGTTTGCACTTCCTCACCTTCCTCTTCCGCTATCACCATGCAACTCCTAGCTGTCTCGTGCTTATCCCCCTTTTCCTTTTCCTCTCTCTCTTCATATCTTTTTAACATGTTAATATGAAACACCTTTTTCTGATCCTTTATCGAAATTTCGTAATCCACATCACTTTTCTTTTGAGCTACCGTAAACGGTCCCTTCCACTGCATTAGCATTTTGTTATTGTCAGTTGGTAATAATATCAGCACCTTATCGCCTGGGCTGAGTTTCCTAGTCATGGTTTTCCGGTCATAGTATCTCTTCTGCTTTTGTTTAGCCTGCTCCAGCACTTGATGCGCTAGTTTACATGTTTCTTCCAATCTGTTCCTTAACTCTAGCACATACGTATACGAGGTCCTTTCCTCTGTCTCAAGTTCCTCTCTAGACCAGAGCTCCTTGAGTATGGTTACGGGCCCCCTGACCGTCCTTCCATACAACATTTCAAATGGAGAGAACCCTAGGCTAGCCTGAGGCACTTCCCTGTACGCGAACAGGAGGGCAGGTAGATACCTATCCCAATCCCTAGGCCTCTCCTGACACATCCTTTTGATCATCGTTTTTAGCGTTCCATTAAACCGTTCTACCAACCCATTGGCCATTGGATGATAAGGCGTGGTTAGCTTCTGATCGATGGACATAAGTCTGTTTACCTCTTTCATAATTTCTGATGTGAAGTTCGATCCTCTGTCGCTCAGTACCTCTTTAGGTACTCCATATCGGGCAAACATCTCTAGCAGGGCTTCTGCAACCTGTATTGTGTCGATGCTCTTCAAGGCGACTGCGTCTGGATACCTCGTAGCTACATCTACCAGCGTGAGCACATACCTATTTCCTCTCCCCGAGATTGGGTTGAGAGGTCCCACTATATCAACCGCTACCCTATCAAAAGGTCGTTCCACGATGGGCATCCTACCTAGTGGTGCCTTACCCACTCTCCCTTTTGGTACCGTTCTTTGACACACATCGCAGGATTTGACATATCTTTTGACGTCACTCTGCACCCCGACCCAAAAAAACTCTTCTGTAATCCTCTCCAGGGTATTTTTAATTCCTTGGTGGCCAGCCATTATACTATCATGCCGCAACTTCAACACTGTACTTTTTAGCTCCTCTGGAACCATCAGCTGGTGCACTTCCCTGCCGGAACTAAAAATACACTTTCTATACACCAGTCCATTCCGTTTCATAAACTCTGCTACCGTCCGACTCTTCTTCCTTGGACATATTCGTGTCCTTTGCAATCGCCGCCAACCGCTCCCAATCCATCTTTGCAACCCCCGACGATCTCTCGTGACTGGGCCTGGAGATGTTAAATCCTGGCAAAGGCTCGCCAATTATTTGTCACGAGTGCGAGCGTGGATCTCGGGAGCGCTTGCTCCGATGGATGGAGAGATTGAGAGGCGAGACGCGAAAAGCGTTAAGAAAAAACAAAGACGTTACTTTATACACAGAACATCAAAACATGGAAAACGAGCAAAACACCAATTCGCACACAAAGTGAACAACCTAAACGGCCTAATTACAAGTCCTCCGCGTAGGGCGCAGTTCCCACGGGAGTCTCTTAACCCTGTGCCTCGCGTTTCTGTCCGCGTCGAAGGCCCGCCGCTCAAAAGGTAATTGGACACTCTTACATTGCATCCGTCGCGGTGCGTCTCGGAGTCGATGCTCTCTTGTCGTGTCGTGTCCAGTAGCTCTCGTCGAAGGTGCTGCTGATGGTGACCGCCGCTCATGCAAGGTCCGTCCTTGTCCGCCGCCTTGCTTCGCCTGTGATGTGGCGGGTCACCGCTTAGGCCTAGCCCAGCCTAGGCCTCCTCATATGTAGTGCTCGGTCTCCAACCAAGACCGGCCCTCTGCAGCGATTCTTCTGCCGGTCGTCCCGTTCTGCCGGCGAAGGTGGAGCGCTGCGGGTACGCCGGGAACTGTTGAAGTTCAGCCGCTGCCACTCCGAAGTCCGTACTCGATCGTCAGCCAGATCGACGGCACCCCGGAGCCCGACGCCCTCGTCTCCTCGTCACCAGACCGTAGCTGGCCAGACACCCTTCGTCGACCGGTGCCGCGCAGAGAATGCCAGCTCAGCCTTCTCCATGACCGATCTCTCCTCGGGCCGCGTGCCACGAGCCCGCTGTCACCCAATTGTGGACATTGACGTGTCCACGGCGCGTGCCTTCCCGCGCCACTTCGCCGATCTCTCCTTTTCGTCTGCTAGCCTGTGTTTGTGGGGCCCCCTTACTCATGACAAGATTCCGGATGGTTGTTAAATGAGCACTAAGCATATTCCCTCCGGTGACAATGAAAATATTTGTACTGCTGCGCAATAAAATGTAGTAGACTGAGGCGAAATTTCGAATATATAAAAGGGGGCATGCTTTTAGTAGGCTAGAAGTAGGCTAGAACTTGCTCGATGGAAGTTGAGCAAACTACATCTACAGTGCCATCACATGGTCCAAAAGGCCCAGCAGCATGTTAGTCACTTCCAAGCCCACGTGCATGGCATAGCAGACCGCTTTTTCTGTTTTCACAGCAATATTTGTAAAATAATGGAAGTAGGCTGTGCATAATGTACAGTCATTCTAGCTGGTTTCACCAATACAGGAGAGCCAATGCTGTGTGCGAGACAATATTGTCGCGACGTAAATACTGGCGCGCCTACGTTGTTCACATTGGGGAGTACAACTGGCATAGTGGAAGCAATCATTTCTTTTTTATTTGAAGCAAGGTTAATATATATGTATATATCTTGTGCACTCCCCTAATTAGCGCCCACGCGTAATTTCCGCACCCCCTAATTTATATAGTGTTTAGGCAAATATATTACTTGCATGCTCTCCCCATGACACCCAGGGTCGCGTGGCGCCGGCTGGGGCTGTCATTTTTCACTATTATGTTTTCAGTAGTACAGGCTTCCATATAGCCGGTCGAATTTTGGTTGTTTAGTAGTGACATGTTTGGCGATACCTACAAAACAAATTCAACATAGCGTTTGCCGATTAATTTAGAGCCGTTCAGCCACCCAGATTTTGACACGTGAATATGTGATATGAGTCGCGCTTGATACTGGAGTTTGGAGACGCGACTGACCATACCAGTGACGACCATTCCGAGTCGCACATCCAGCTTTCTCCAAATGCTTGAGTGTAGCCCGCGACTGAGTTTGGCCGTTAAAGTCTACATGCTGTTGAGTAAAAGCTGCCTTCGTTTTTGTGACACATCTCATTTGATAATCTCAGCTCAGCCAGCGACAGGATCGTTTGCAGGCTATTTCTGAAGTCTTTGCGAAATTACCATGTAATATACGCACAATCTTGAACGCCTAGATTCATGGAGAAAAAAAACACGAGTTACCTGCTATGCGCGAGCAGGTACGGCATAAGGTATGCATGAGCAAATGCGGTATGTGCAAAGCGGAGGAAGGAAAATAAAATCTTTTGTTAACCTTCTACCTCGAGCAGAAGGCACACGAACCCGACGAAAATCGAAGCGTACCGCGGCACGGGGGGAGCTGCGCGGGCTGCACTACTCTGTTTTGCTTCGCATAGCTGTTTGGCATGTTTCTTCGTAGCGAGTTGTGGATGAGACAGACGAAGCGGCTTTCCCTCGGCAGAGATTTGTCGGACGTAGTACAGGTTTTGTCGCACGGGCGTCGGATATCTGCTGAAACCGGCTGTCAGTAAGGGAAAAGAAATAGCGCGCACGAAGGAAGGTGTTTTGGGTTTTTCTGTTTTGGAATAAACGGATCGTGGCGTCTCGCTGCTCGGCGCTCTTCAGGCGTATTGTCTTCCGCCGCCGTTCGAAGCCTGGTTATTATTCATCGAAGCCCTCAGACTTTACACTGGTGCCCAAAACCCGACCTGGCTTTCGTGGAGGACCATGGAACGCCTGCGAAATGTGAGAGCTGCTCGACGGCGACACAGCACGAGGATCATCCAAGAAGCCAACGATCTGTAAGCCAGCGATGTGCTCAAGAACGGTCTTCGCACCGTTCTTGAGCACATCGAGGAAAGTATCGATGAGCTCGCGAAGGCCAATGAAGCTCTACACGCAGAGATGACAGATGACGAGATGGCTGCGGACATTGACTCTGTGCTTGAATATGAAGACCGGGCCGCAGGATGCGTTGGTCTTCTGCGGCACCACATCCAGCAGCTGACTACAAGGACTTCGGCGCCTTCGAGTCAAAATGGTGATCGCCCAAGTGGCCCTTCCTTGCATCCAGCAACTTTGAGCGAACCTTCTGTTGTGTCCGCAGCAAGGCTTCCTAAGATCGACTTAACGAGGTTCGACGGTCCCCCCCCCCCCCCCCCGAAATGGCTACCATTTTGGGTCCTCTTTCGCCATTCGGTGCTCGAGAACCCACGGCTTAACAACGTCGATCGGTTCCAGTACCTCCGGTCTCTGCTAGACAGCCCGGCCGCAAAG
The DNA here is from genome assembly GCA_013339685.2 of Hyalomma asiaticum. Lineage (NCBI taxonomy): Eukaryota > Metazoa > Arthropoda > Arachnida > Ixodida > Ixodidae > Hyalomma > Hyalomma asiaticum. The sequence continues at coordinate 83,872,238 of CM023490.1, read as the reverse complement.
GCTATTGCAGGCATCCTGACAACATACAGCAGTTACGATGATGCCATTTCCATCTTGAAGGAGCGGTTTGGAGACGTGCGCATCATTGAACAAAAGTACCTCGAAAATCTTCGCACATTACGGCCTGTCACTACGTCGGCGAACATTAGTGCACTTAGGAGCCTCTACGACTTTGTCCAGGTAAACATCAGAGGCCTCAAAGGTCTCGGGGTCACGGAGTCGAACTATGCCGCCATGCTTTGTGAGGTGTTGATGAAGTCGATTCCACAGGACATAATGGTGAAATATTACCGACGACGGCGACTTGCGGCATCAAGTGAAAATGACCAGCCAAGATCGGAAGAACTTAAGCAACTGCTAGATCACCTACGCAACGAGGTGGAATGCAGAGAGCTGGCTACACACCAGCAACACGTGTCGTACGAAGGTCAACAGCGTTAGTCCGGCAGGTGTGGGAAACACGAAACGACATAAGCTGCAATCCCCACTAACAGCGCCAGGACAAGGGTGGAGGGATGTGTCCTCTGCCCGCAGGCAGACCCAACGCAGAATTGTGATGCACTGATCCATGACGCGCAGAAAAAGCGATTACTGTCGGCGGCTGGCTGCTGCTTCAGGTGTACGACAAAGGGCCACCGAGCAATCGACTGTCGGCGTATGGTGAGCTGCTCGCATTATCAAAGAAGACACGCTACCTCAATATGTTTCAGAGCAGACGCGAAACGCACTAACGTACCGATGCCACCGCTGCAACAGCGAGCAGAAATTCCATGCATGCGGCGTCACAGGGAGATAAGAGAAGTAATATCGGCACCACACTTCTTCAAACTTTCAGAGGATGGATAAATGGCGCCAAGAGTTCGTGCTACATAAGAGGCATCTTGGATAACGGTAGCCAGCGCACTTTCATAAAGGAAGACGTTTCGAGAAAAATGAGCCTCAATGTGTTGGCGAGATTGACATTACCATCAATGTGTTTGGAAGCAAGGTTGCAGGCTAGACTACTCGGTCGCCGACTGGCCGAAGTCACCTTGCAGAGTCAGTGCGATGGCGCTCACCATGTAATTCAAGCAATAGAAATTGCACACATTTCTGAAATCGTCATCGAAGCGCCCAGTGACCACGAGTTCATCAAAGACTTGCAGAATCGTGGCCGCAGGTTGGCTGGCGCTCTTTGTTTCCCGCACATTAAACAAAAAGAAGGCATTAGCTTATTGAGTGGGTCATACCAGTTGTGGAAAATTCTTGGAGAGGACGTCACGCGGGATGACAAACACAAGAGCCTTCTTTCCACTGAAACGGCACTGGGTTGGACGATCCAAGGACCCTCAAATCAACGATGAAGCCATTCTTCCGCATACAAACGCGAATGTTTGTGTTATCCGAAGCAATTGCTGCTTTAATGACGATGGTGCATGCTTCGAGATCAGAAAGTTTTGGCAACTTGAAGCTTGGGGACCATAAATGCTGTGGAGCCATCCTTTCAGGACAAGCAAGTTTTAAAAGCTTTCAAAGAAACCACTGAGCTGTGCGACAAGAGATATGAAATTCGTCTGCCTTGTAAAAACCTGGCCTCCGACCTGCACGATAACCTCGCTGTAGCGATCAAGTGGTTTTGCCGCCTCCCCTCTCGGCTATCTCGAGACAAGAAGGTTCTGCGCAGCTGTGATGCAGCGGTCGGACACTATCTTGAGGATCGTCAGGCGGAACCAGTTCACGTCATTGAGGATGTGAATAGCACAAGGTATTATATGCCCTATCGAGAAGTGATCATAGAATCGTCGTATAGGACCAGAGTTGTATTCGACGCGTCCTCCGATGGCACTGGAATGACTTCTCTAAATGACCTCTTGGAAAAAGGTGCAAACCTCAACAACAAAATGTGGAAGACGTTGCTGTGCTTTTGCCAATATCGACTCCGTGTCGATGCGTGGATTTTGAGGTTCGTCGCAGCGTCCCGCGGCCTACCATCCCCTGAAGGGCACCGAACGGCAGAGGAGCTCGCCAATTCTGAAAAGCACTGCATTTAGATTACTCAAAGGCAGCTATTTAGTCGAGAATTAGCAACCCTTCATGCAGGACGAATTGTTCACAGGGCTTCTAAAATTCGGAATTTGCATCCTTTTCTTGCGGAGGTGGATGGTTTGCTACTCATTAAAACAACACTGCAAAATGTTGGGGACGAGGAAGGCATCAAGTGCCCAATTCGGCTTCCAGGTCATCATGTCGCCAATGAACTCATCAAGACGCACCTGCACCAAAGGTTTTTTTCATGCGGGGATTGCAACGACTATCGCAGAACTCCGAGAGCGCTTCTTGGTGGGGAAAGAAAAAAATCCACGCATATCCACGCAGGTAATGATGATGAGTGGGCGAAGCTCCGGATGTTCATCGGTAAAAACCGCGAATCTTCCGCGAATCTTGCCCAGTACATCATCAAATAGGTGTCAAACACTGTGTGTATATATATAAGACATTTTTCATTCGTGAGCGGTGATTTTCCGTTTTCGTACTGGAGCCGTGTTTTCTTCGTTTGTCCCTCTCGTGCCCCACATTTCCCACTCACGCATGTCACACACGCGATGTCATTTATGCTCCTGGCCTTTATGAGATTCCTGCGCTCCCACATCGTAGATCGTGCCGAGTTCCGGAGTAATTTAGTTAACGCGTACGCTATGAATCCTAATGGTTCAACTACGCACAAGTGAAATCTCCCACTGGCACTTCGTTGCAAGTCAAGATCCAATGCATATATATATATATATATATATATATATATATATATATATATGGCGGAAGAAACTAGCGCCGACGAATCGTTCAAAATAAAACAAGACGTTTCGGCTCCACTACGGGAGCCTTGTTCACAATGAAATGAAATTTTTTTTTACTTTTTTTTTCATTTCATTGTGAACAATGCTCCCGTAGTGGAGCCGAAACGTCTTGTTTTATTTTGAACGATTGGTCGGCGCTAGTTTCTTCCGCCATGAATTTTCCCGACCCGACGGGTTTCCGTCGAACCCTGGATTTCATATATATATATATATATATATATATATATATATATATATATATATATATATATATATATATATATGGGTGGCCGGTGAACGGTTCTCCAACGCGAGCAGTCGGTATTTTTCAATCAAGAAGCTCGCTAGAAGACGCTTCCATCGTGAACGTTGTCTCTCGCGGGTGAGGGCGCGTCTCCTTTGCGAGCTGCTGGAGCATTCATCGAAGAAAGAGCGTTTCCAAGGTCGACGCGCGCCTTTCGCGCTCTCTCTCTCACAAGAGAGCAGATGGAAGAGCGAGAGAGCTCGCGCGCCGGGAGGCACGCACCGAGGGCGAGCGCGAGCCTCCCGGCGCGCCGCACCGCACCACCGCAGCGCCATCTCGTGATCATTCTGACGCCAGACTAGCCTGTGCCCTAAGGAGCTTCGCCCTTAAAACACAGTCTGAAAAATGCGATCGGGCAGTGTACTTGGTATGCGCGAAGATTCATCGCCCAAGTTGTGTTGGAAACTCGCACGTGTACTAGAGAACATTACGGGAAGCGACGGAGTTGCACGTGTATGGCGCCTAAGGCTAGGGAACGGCTAAATACTCACGCGGCCGGTTCAGCATATGTGCTTCCTGGAAATGCACCCATAGCATTTCGTGGGCCGGGAGTGTTAATAAAAGAAAAGAAATAGCGGGCACAAGGAAGACGAAGTACAATCCCGAGCGTGTGGCACGCGGTGTTCTGGGTTTTTCTGTTTTGGAATAAACGGATCATGGCGTCTTGATGCTCGGCGCCCTTCAGGCGTATTGTTTTCCGCCGCTCTTCGAAGCCTGGTTATTGTTCATCGAAGTCCTCGGACTTTACACCGGCAAGTTTACAAAGTCAAAACCCGTGAGAGGACTACGGACACGGAACTTGCGACTGCAAACTTCAGCATATTGGGAAAGTGGCAGCCCTGTGCTTCTTTCAACGAGACCTTTAGGGGCGGAGCTCCTTAGCCATGGGTCAGTCTCTCCTCCGTCGTAGCCACTCGTCTAGTTCGTGAAGTGATCACTAGATGGCGTTGGTGGCGCTCTATTGTACAGAAATTGGTCGAGGCAAAAATTAAAGGTGAAAGCGAACGCTGGGTGACAGAAATTCATGACAAAAAGAAGGGCGCGCCTAGGATATTTCGGAACCACATAAAAGCGCTAGGTAAAAAGTCTGCCACATTGCAACAGCATATTGTAATGAAAGAGGAAATCAATTGGAAGGGTACGAAGCGTTGGGTTACATCCAGAAGGTAACAGCCGGTTCGTTTAAAAAGATCGTCCAAGAGATTGCCTCAGCGGATAAAACCATGACGGAGAGCGAAACTAAGGAAGAGCTAGAACTTGAGAATTTCAACTGGAAAAAGGCCGAAGGAAAAATTCCAAAGCGCACTGCTCTGGGTTTAGATGTGGTCCCCGTTAGCCTCATTAACGAATTAGGACAGAACACTAAAGAAGCGTTATTGAAAGCCGTAGAAAAATGCTTACAGAAGAAGCAAATACCGGACAGTTGACGAAAAAGCAGAATGAACTTAATCTATAAAGGCAAGGAGGAAAAGAATAACATTCGCTCGTATAGACCGCTAACCATTACATCGGTACTATACAGGATGGCTATGCAAGCAGTAAAATTAAGAATAGAAGCCTGGGCACAACGTAACAATATTTTGGGAGAACTTCAGAATGGATTTCTAGTAGACAGGCGTTTAGACGATAACCTATTTTTTCTTACTCAGTGTATAGAAATATCTAAAATAGAAAGGAGGCCGTTGTATGTGGCTTTTCTAGACATCACTGGAGCGTATGAAAATGTTAGTCAGGAAATATTGTGGGAAATTTTGGAAGGAATGGGCATAGGCGACGATTGTGTACACCTTTTGAGGGAAATATATCGAGAAAATACAGTTTGCATAGAATGAGAAGGAATCAATAGCAGAGAGAACGTTGACATTAGCACGGGGCTGAGACAGGGATGTCCTTTGTCGCCGCTGTTATTCATGCTGTACATGGTTAGAATGGAAAAAGCGCTAGGAGATAGCAACATTGGTTTTAATCTGTCACACAAACAGGGCGGCGTGATTATTGAGCAGATGCTTCCTGGTTTATTTTATGCTGATGACATTGTCTTATTCGCGGACAGTCGAGATGATATACAACGGCTGGTGAATATATGCGGGAACGAAGGCCAAGGCTCTGGGACTAGGATTTAGTGTAACAAAATGCGGACTGATGGTATTCAATGATCCCAACGACCAGGCGGTATCCATACAGGGCCAAGAAATACCGAGAGTAAGCGAATACAAGTACCTTGGCGTATGGGTAAATGAGGGTGATAAATACATGAAGGTACACGAAAAAGCCTTGGCAGCAAAGGGAAAGAGGAACGCAGCAATAATGAAGCACAGAGCGTTATGGGGACACAATAGGCACGAGGTGCTCAGGGGTCTGCGGAAAGGGGTAATGGTACCGGGGCTTACATTTGGGAACTCAGTGGTGTGCATGAGGCCAGAGATACAATCAGGAATGGATGTGAATCAAAGAACTGTGGGACGCCTCGCGTTGGGTGCCCACGGGAAAACGACAAACGAGGATATAAAGGGCGATATGGGATGGGCGAGTTTTGAGGCAAGGGAAGCGCAGAGCAAAATAAGGTTTGAAGAGAGGCTAAGGAATACGAAAGAGAGTAGGTGGGCAGTGAAGGTGTTCCGCTATTTATATAGAAAGAGCGTTGACACGCAGTGGAGAAAGAGAACTAGGAGGCTCACCAGTAAATATACGGCTCTAAGAGAACTAACAACAAAGAGCGTAAAGGGAAAAGTCAGAGAGGCGAAGATTTACTGGAGGGCAGCGATGGAAAAAAAACCGACTCTGAATAACTACCGAGAGGGCAAAAACGAAATAAAGAGGGAGGCATTTTACGATAATTCAGGAGGAAGCGCTTTACTGTTTGAAGCGAGATCGGGCTGCCTTAGAACGCGTATTTATAAAGCGAAATTCAGTAAAGAAGAAGCAAAATGCACATGCTGTGAGGAAGCTAGGGAAACGAGAGAGCATGTTCTGATTGAATGCGGAAATATCCACCCAGGTGTACGTTTGGGCACAACCCTACAGGAAGCCTTGGGTTTTAGGGGGAACAACGGGAAGCTGAACATAGCCGCGATTGAAAGAAGTAAGAACTGGTGGCAGAAAACTAGAGAGAACGGACAAAAATAATTATAGGGGAAAATATGGACGTTTTGCCATAAGGGGCAGGGAACTGGGCTATGAATTTCCGTTTTTGCTTTATTATGATCGATTTGATTGAAGTAGATTTAAAAGGCATGAGGAAAATTTAAAGAGAGAGAAAAAAAAGTTCTTAAATCTTCTTACGAGCCTGGTGGCGCACATGTCACCGCCCCGTTACAAAGGGGACGCTCATAGCATCCATCCATCCATCCATAGATTTACATGGTAAAGGCTAGTGTGACGGGATATCAGTAGGTGGCGCTAGCGCAGCATAGTTGACGAACTAAAGTACGAGATGGCGCTGCGGCGCTCGCTCCATTCAGATGTATGGGAGCGCATAGTGTGTGAGAGAGAGAGAGCGAAAGGCGCTCGTTGACTATGGAAACGCTCTTTCTTCGATGAACACTCTACCAGCTCGCAATGCAGAACGCGCCCTCACCCGCGAGAAACAATGTTGACGCAGGCAGCGTCTTCTAGCGAGTTTCTTGATTGAAAAATACCGCCTGCTCACGCTGGAGAACCGTTCACCGGCCACCGATACATATATATATATACGCATTGGATCTTTACTTGCGATGAACTGCTGGTGGGAGATTTCACTTGTGCGTATTTGAACCATAAGGATTGATAACGTGCGCTTTAACTAAATTAACCCGGAACTCGGCACGATCTACGACGTGTTTGTCACTTCTTTGATTATGTACTGGGCAAGATTAAGGGATGATTCACGGTTTTTACCGATCAACCTCCGGAGCTTCGCCCCCTCATCATCATACACTCCGTGGATATGCGTGGATTTTTTTAGGTGTACTGAACAGGTGAGCCTCAACGCATTCCGACAACTCTAAAGGCTCTTGAGAAAGCTTTCATTCGTTTATTTTACTCGTTGTGCCTTCAGTTGTGCCCATTTCCTAATTTCGGCCTGTGCCAGGCTTATTATATGACATGTATTACTATGTATTTCCTCTAGATTTGTCCATTTGTAAATACGCACGTGGAAGGCTTTGTAATATACGTCGCGGCCATTCTTGGGCAGTAACTAGTTACTAGTAACGCGTTACCGGTAACGAGTCAATATTTTCAGTAACTTATAACTGTAACTAGCTACTTTAATTTAGAGGACCTTGTAACTGTAACACTGTTACTTTTTACACAGCAACTGTAACTGGAAATGCCGTTACAGTTACTTCCTTTTTCAAAAATGTATCCAGCAGCGACAGCGGCAGTATCGCGATACAAGAATATCGCGATGCTGCTCGCAAATGCTTTCGACTAGCCGTATCTCTACGTCGAGGTATATTTCCAACATGTGTTAATCTCTTCCTAGCGGAATATTTTACTATCTATTGCTTGTATCGCGATGCTACGCTGGACAAGGGCGTCTCTTCGCTTTTTCTTTTTTCGGAAATGGGCTGACGTGTCTCCAGGAGGGAAATGAGTTTTTTCTACGAAACCAAGCAAAGCACCGCAGGTCGGCTACACAAAGGGGCGGCGAAGGGTCCTCCCCGCCCCCATGCAGATGTAGGTGCTCGGCATGGCAGTATCGTCGGCATGAATGACGAAAGACGCTCCTGTTTAGAGGCCGGCGCAGCATCGTAAATTTTTTTTGTGCGGCCAGCCATTCCTTCATGACAACCCACGCCGAAACCACCCAGAAACAGACGGTTTGAAATGCTTCGTCCACGCTCAGTTCTCAAAGCGGCGTACTTTCAAAAAAAATTACAGCATTGAATGCGGAAATATCCACCCAGGTGTACGTTTGGGCACAACCCTACAGGAAGCCTTGGGTTTTAGGGGGAACAACGGGAAGCTGAACATAGCCGCGATTGAAAGAAGTAAGAACTGGTGGCAGAAAACTAGAGAGAACGGACAAAAATAATTATAGGGAAAATATGGACGTTTTGCCATAAGGGGCAGGGAACTGGGCTATGAATTTCCGTTTTTGCTTTATTATGATCGATTTGATTGAAGTAGATTTAAAAGGCATGAGGAAAATTTAAAGAGAGAGAAAAAAAAGTTCTTAAATCTTCTTACGAGCCTGGTGGCGCACATGTCACCGCCCCGTTACAAAGGGGACGCTCATAGCATCCATCCATCCATCCATAGATTTACATGGTAAAGGCTAGTGTGACGGGATATCAGTAGGTGGCGCTAGCGCAGCATAGTTGACGAACTAAAGTACGAGATGGCGCTGCGGCGCTCGCTCCATTCAGATGTATGGGAGCGCATAGTGTGTGAGAGAGAGAGAGCGAAAGGCGCTCGTTGACTATGGAAACGCTCTTTCTTCGATGAACACTCTACCAGCTCGCAATGCAGAACGCGCCCTCACCCGCGAGAAACAATGTTGACGCAGGCAGCGTCTTCTAGCGAGTTTCTTGATTGAAAAATACCGCCTGCTCACGCTGGAGAACCGTTCACCGGCCACCGATACATATATATATATACGCATTGGATCTTTACTTGCGATGAACTGCTGGTGGGAGATTTCACTTGTGCGTATTTGAACCATAAGGATTGATAACGTGCGCTTTAACTAAATTAACCCGGAACTCGGCACGATCTACGACGTGTTTGTCACTTCCTTGATTATGTACTGGGCAAGATTAAGGGATGATTCACGGTTTTTACCGATCAACCTCCGGAGCTTCGCCCCCTCATCATCACACACTCCGTGGATATGCGTGGATTTTTTTAGGTGTACTGAACAGGTGAGCCTCAACGCATTCCGACAACTCTAAAGGCTCTTGAGAAAGCTTTCATTCGTTTATTTTACTCGTTGTGCCTTCAGTTGTGCCCATTTCCTAATTTCGGCCTGTGCCAGGCTTATTATATGACATGTATTACTATGTATTTCCTCTAGATTTGTCCATTTGTAAATACGCACGTGGAAGGCTTTGTAATATACGTCGCGGCCATTCTTGGGCAGTAACTAGTTACTAGTAACGCGTTACCGGTAACGAGTCAATATTTTCAGTAACTTATAACTGTAACTAGCTACTTTAATTTAGAGGACCTTGTAACTGTAACACTGTTACTTTTTACACAGCAACTGTAACTGGAAATGCCGTTACAGTTACTTCCTTTTTCAAAAATGTATCCAGCAGCGACAGCGGCAGTATCGCGATACAAGAATATCGCGATGCTGCTCGCAAATGCTTTCGACTAGCCGTATCTCTACGTCGAGGTATATTTCCAACATGTGTTAATCTCTTCCTAGCGGAATATTTTTACTATCTATTGCTTGTATCGCGATGCTACGCTGGACAAGGGCGTCTCTTCGCTTTTTCTTTTTTCGGAAATGGGCTGACGTGTCTCCAGGAGGGAAATGAGTTTTTTCTACGAAACCAAGCAAAGCACCGCAGGTCGGCTACACAAAGGGGCGGCGAAGGGTCCTCCCCGCCCCCATGCAGATGTAGGTGCTCGGCATGGCAGTATCGTCGGCATGAATGACGAAAGACGCTCCTGTTTAGAGGCCGGCGCAGCATCGTAAATTTTTTTTGTGCGGCCAGCCATTCCTTCATGACAACCCACGCCGAAACCACCCAGAAACAGACGGTTTGAAATGCTTCGTCCACGCTCAGTTCTCAAAGCGGCGTACTTTCAAAAAAAATTACAGCATATACACGGAGTGAATGATGATGAGTGGGCGAAGCTCGGGAGGTTCATCGTAGATCGTGCCGAGTTCCGGATTAATTTAGTTAACGCGCACGCTACGAATCCTCATGGTTCAACTATGCACAAGTGAAATCTCCCACCGGCACTTCATTGCGAATCAAGATCCAGTGCCTATCTATCTATCTATCTATCTATCTATCTATCTATCTATCTATCTATATATATATATATATATATATATATATATATATATATGGGTTGCCGGTGAACGCTTCTCCAACGCGAGCACTCGGTATTTCTCAATCAAGAAAGTCGCTAGGAGACGCTGCCTGCGCCAACGTTGTCTCTCGCGGGTGAGGGCGCGTTCTCCTTCTTTGCGAGCTGGTAGCGTTCCTCTAAGAAAGAGCGTTTCCATAGCCAACGCGCGCCTTTCGCCCTCTCTCTGTCTCTCTCTCTCACACAAGACAGCAGAGGCACATGCCGGGAGAGAGAGAGTGAGAGGCACGCGCCGGGAGGCACGCGCCGAGGGCGAGCGCGTGCCTCCCGGCACGCGGGTTACGCCTGACGACTGACGCGTGACAAGATTAGACTAAGAGGAGCTTCGCCCCTAAAAGCACTTCCCAAAATGGCGGCGGCAATATGGCTCGATGTGGCCTATGTCCTGTGTAGCGTCTCATGTTGAGCTCCTATTTCATTTACTAGCGAGCAGCGGCTTTTTGTGGCACGAGGCTGTCCCAGTGGTTTTTGTAAATTGATTACCGACATTCAATAAGAAAGTTACAGCAATCAATAAATAGTTGTTACAGCAAAATGGGTTATACATGGCAGTTGCTGGTGTTGGGATTTTGGGTGAGCACCTTCCCAATCCGCTCATGTGGCACTTCTTTTTTATCTGGCTTTTAGCTGGATTCTAGTTCATTATTTGGCATTTTACAACAAGAAATTTGACCTAACCGCATGCCTTCCTACCTTTCTATCAGAATACTGTAATTTGGCTTGTGATGTATTCCTGAGTATTGTACAGTAACGGAAAAGTAACGACGTTACATTTTAACAGTAACTGTAACAAGTTACTTTTGGAAACTCAATAACTGTAACTGTGACATAGTTACTTTTCTGGCTTAGGTAACTGTAACACTGTCACTTTTTACTGGTAACATGCCCATGACTGGTGGAGGCAGATTAAGTAATCGCCTCTAGGAAATTTGTTCTGGTCTGATTAAATTTCATGTTTTTTTTCTTTTCGTCGGTGCATGAAATGCGTGTTTTTCTTTTGCTCTTTAACGGTCATTTGATGTCCCTGGTTTTCAGTTCTTTAGAAGTCGTCGGTTTGTCTCCACATACCCTCCGACCCGGATTCTGCCTGCGGAAGCATATCCCCATATCCTATCACTCACTTATATTGTTTCACTTGAGAAAGCGTTTAATTTGTGCAAATAAGCTGTTTTGTGTAATTATTTAGGTAGTCTTCAAGCTTCAGCTGCTCCACCACAAGTAAACCATAACGTGTCGCGTATTTTAAGCATTTGTTTTTTTCTTCTGCCTTTTTCTTCTGTTTGTGGTGTATGCATTTAGTTAGGCTAGTATATGCAGTGGACTTCAAACTTAGCAAGAATATGTATTTTTTGTTTTATCGGAACTTCCTTTTCAATCCCTTCTCATGACTCTGGAAGCTGACAAATAAAATGTGTCACAAAGGAGACATCTTGCTTATTTGTATGTGCGTATGTGCTCGAAAGACACGTTTCGGTGCTAACATATGAGTGCTGACCATTTATGCCGGTTTATGCTTTTGTCAATACGACGAAGCGTAAACATAACAAAGTTCATTTTCCAATCTGGCAATACATACATGCATACTAAATAAAAAATAATGTCAGTAATGCTGGAAAAAATTATGGAACAGCCATCAATCAAGGCTGGCAAGAACGGTTTAACCCGCCATTGTTTATACAAGAATACCATTATTGACAATACAAACAATGAACAATGCTAGCTAAAGCCATTTTCCCCAAACTTTTCCAACGTTCGACGATTGATAGCCAACATTGGACTAATCTAGTTTTGTCTAGCAGGGGCCCCGAAATCCAATGCAGTTCCAATATTGTATCCAATGTTTTCTGACGTTCTGCAGCAGTTGGTCCAATGTTGTACTGCCTGCGTAAGTGCCGGGTGATCATGAATAGACTCTACAATAATCCGGGAGCTGATTCCACTTAATAATGGCATGTGTTAGAGCATTAAAATCTTCGTTGCGACTGAAACTACAGGTAAAACTATGCTGATTATGTCACCTGCGAGATATAGAATGAGGACGGGATTTGCATGCGTGCTTCAGGCTGCTTTATAGAATACACACAGAATGGCTCTCTCACTCTGTGAATGAAAGCATCCTAGTGATAATGAATGCTTGCTCTTAGTCACACTGTGATGTCTGTCATAGTCAGGAGTATTGAAACGTGTGGTGCGGTTTCGCAGATTGTCGCAAATTAGACAAAGTGGGTCTTTATGTTATGCTGTTTATGTTGTGCCAGTTTTCACGCTATGGGCGCATGAAGCTTAGGATTCAGATATCATACTGCTTGCAATATTGCGGCCGAAATTTCTTAATTTGCTTCAAGTAGGATATAGTAGAGGTGAAGTCAATACCAAGGTACTTGTAGTGGTTCGCTGGCAATATGGGATTCTATAGGTCTGAGAAATTCGGATGGCTCTCTTTGTAAATTCATGCTACACAAGGGTGAAAAGTAAATTTCTCTGTCAATAATGTTGCTTCATGCAGTACAATTTCGCAGAATATATTCGCCAAAATAAGGCCCTATTCGTACCGAACATGTACATCAAGATCTCACGCAACATCAATATGCAGTGAGTGCATGCTGAGTAAAAGTTAAAGTAGATACATGTATTAGTGATACATGCACGTCGAACACACCAATAAGCGTCGGTAATTGAAAACTCGTGCATAGAATCTTATCCCCTGTGGAAGATGGCCGAGTCTCCAACGAAACGCTGGCCGCATCTGAGTGCCGGCAACCAGTGAGTCCAAGTCCACCACACCAAAATCGTTCTCCCTGTTGGTGGTGAAGCGCTAGCCACGGGCTCGTACTGGCTACAGCCTCACACACCGAGAGCACACTTGGAGGTCAGCTCTTGCCGTCGTTCCGTTGGCAGTGACCGCCATACTCTCATCCTCCCTCCTCAGCCGTGGTCATAGCTCTAGCCCACGGGACCTCACATCAATGACAGAGCATGGAGAGCCGGCGCGCCGAGCGAGGTGACAAACAAGGGCAGATATCACAGCGCCGACAATAAGGGCTTGCAGGATCCCGTTGTCGTAAAACTCTAAAGGAGTTCGAGGAACCTCTGGGTCTTAGACTAAACCCAGGCGCAAACGCACCTCCGGTCGCACCCGCCGATTTCACTCTCAGTAGTGCGTCCAGCAAGCAGCCGACAAGCGCGGTCGCTCAATCATGGACCCATTCGCGGTAATGCCAGCTAGCTACCACGGATGCGCCGCGTATGGAAGGGTCGGTCAGCGACTCGATGACAAAAGCCGCATCAGGACACCGGAGTGCACAAACCACACAGGAACTTCCCCATATGTTCCTACTGAGAAAGCGGAATCGGCGGCGTCACACTTAGGGTCGCCTCTTCTCGTCGATGTTACGGCTGAACCCAGCGTGCCGTAGAATCAGACATGTTCCCAGTGAGATGAAGTTCATTAACCCACGCTTAAGCATTCATAGTTCGAAGGCACAAGGCCCCTCTGTAGAAGGCGGTGCCCTGCTATTTCCCTTTTATGGCGAATGCGCGCTTCCAATAGTAACGGTATAAGCTCTGCCCCAGCCTGCACAATCCTGTCTCCCCCTTCTTTGACACACACAGCCCTTCAGAGTACAGCTGGTGGGCGTCGATGTGGCGTTGGGTAGCGTCTTGTCTCGGCATGTGCTGGTGTCGGCCCGCGACGTATTCCCAGTAACCCTGTGTGGGTCCGGACAAGGGGAAATTGTGCCCTCGCCACTTTCAGAAAAAACCAGGAACTCACCAGCCACAGCTTCACCAGGAGTTCCGTGGAGTGGGGAATCCGTCCCCTACAGGCCCCATCGAAGTTAATCCTGCCTGCGAGCACAGGTAAAGGCGCCCATTGGGGCGGTTTCCTGGACTTCGGCCCCATTGAAGCAGCAATCGCAGTGGAAATCCAATTCGGCTTTCATCAATAATCGTTTGCTACCACATTGCCACTGACTCCGAAATCGCGTTCATAACTGGGTCATTCAACGCCAAAAGTCCCAAACATTATGCTGGACCCTCTCCAATTGTACCGCAAAAAATTGTGAACGTTCTTATCAGTGCACTATTTGCCCTTGGAAAGCATCTTTAGGAAAAAATTTTTTGTCTATTCCTGTGATTTGAATTTTCCCGTAGTTGGTGAAACTTAGGTTGCGAAAAAATGCTCTAAAAATATAATACTTCACAGAACACCTTAAATATCTACTATTTGCTTGAAAAGAAATGGCACTATCTTATTATCGCCCATCGACGAGCACTGCTATGTCTTACAATGTGCTTTGTGGTCAAGCAATGCTGCAATTCTGCGCCAATTTTGATTATTTTTAAAAATTTTAATGAATATTACAGACACAGTAGGACTATATCACATGGGTGGGTAGTTGGCAGTAAGTGTTTCAAAAAGTATTGAAGTCGATGACCGAGTAGTTTCGAAGTAGAAGGGGCGCAGACATTGAAAAATGTGTGAAATGCCTCATGTTCAGTCACATATAGAGTGGTGATGCGTTTCAAGTAAAACTGCACGCCTAGTCTTATTTGGAATAGTAAACAAAGAAGATTTATTTGCGAAAGTTTAATGGGGGTGATTTTTATTTTAGGCGAGAAGGAAAAATTTATGTTGAGCGTTCGTGGCGTAACTTGGCGCGGGCCCGTAAGTCCGTTTCACTGCGTCGCCACACTTCCTTGGTGCAACGGAAATATGCGGCGTCCACGCGGATGGCAAGATCGTGCGCTGCTGTGAGGTTTCTCGTTTCGACACGCATTCTTCGGCATTCCGCAGTGTCGCCGACGAAGAGTCATGAAAAATGAGAGGTGGTTCGTTTAAAATATATTACTATGTAATAAAAGTGCCTACAACAGTAGAATTGTTATCCACAGTTGTATGCGAAGCAGAAAACGAAGTCTGCATGCGCGGCTGTGGTCTTGTGTGCCCTAGCAGCGACGCCCTCGGGAGCTGCTGGGCAAGGCATCACCTCTCGATGCCGGTACGGTTAACCACCTCCATGTCCAGCAATGGAACAGTGGTGTCCGCTACTCGAAACGATTATCTCAACTCCAGCCAAATTTTCTGAGAAGTTTGTAGACATCCTACAAGAGCTAAAGTTGCAACACTTCGTGAGCGAGCAGCAAGCGAAGCATTTAAGAGAGCTGAAAACGAAACTCAAGGGTGACGAGTTGATTCTTATTTTCGACATCACAGATAATTATAGTGTCCTTGTGCAAGATTCTCCCCAATCATACCACTGTGTAAACACGTAAGCCGCATTACATCCCTTCGTCGTATACCATCGCTGCACGGAAACTGGTTCCCTTCGGGCAAAATCGTTTGTTGTGATTTCAAACTGTGTCAAATGCACTACAGCTGCAGTGCCTACATTTCAAGATGGAGTACTCAAAGTCCTAAAACATGAACTTCGTGATGTCAAAAAGGTTCACTACTTTTCCGACGGTGCAGTACAAAAACCACATAAATTTTTGGGCTGCTGTTGTTTCCCCTAAGGGCTTTAGGGTTTCAACCGACTTCGTAAACGATGGCCCAGGAAGCGTCGCATCAAGTGTGTTGTGATATGGCAAGAAAATTTTTTTGTAGCTTTACCTGCTATGTCTCCACTATGTCGTCTTTTTGAATGGCATTCATTAGGGTCTGCATGAAGCGTTCTGGAAGACTATCGGAGCTCGGGTAGTATGGAACGTGAGGACGTGCGGAGAACCTATTGCCTCCATGAAGCGATTGAATTACTGCGAACTGAAATTAGTTCCATCTTCGGAAGCAACAGTTTCGCGAAGCCAATACGTGCGCAGAGTGTAGTCACACCACGAACCACGATCTCTGTGGTTGTTGATCTCATTTCGATACTTCTGGCCACTTCGAGTACGTGTCTATCACCACAAAAAACATGACACTATCGAATGGCCCCGGAAATCCTGTGATTTCCGGGGTATGTGCGTATGTGACAATGTAGATGTCTGCTCAAGACGGCTAACGGTGGGTGCGTGCTACCATTCGACGGTCACAGTTCTGTGCCTTGCGAGTGGCTTGGCTCATCCGCGAAATGTTTTCATTGGATGTGCGATCACTCAATAGCAAGGTCGATGAATTACAGATTTTGTTGGACAGTTTTGATATGACTTTTGACTTTGTTATGATTTTTGAATCTTAGCTCAATAGCAGCTTCGGTTTAGCGTCATTTACAGCATTTGCTGTGAATCGTGATAAGGGCCGCGGCGGAGGCGTATGCATTCTTGCTAACGAGAAAACTAAATGTGAATCTCTCCCGAAAATCTGTTGTATGTCACCTGCAGTTGAAGTTGTTTACATTCTAGTGAATAATACAGTCTATCCTGTGTTCTGCACACCCCGTAGGGGGGAGATTGAACCGTTTCTTGAATACATTGACTCATACCTTTCTTTCACGTCTGCGCAACAATATGACGTAATAATGAGCGGAGATCTTAATATAGACATGATTTATAATTCTACCAGGGCTGCTGACTTTGAGATATTATTAAGAAGCTTTGGATACAGTATCGTTACTTAACATCCCACTAGTATCACTGTGAGCTCCGAAACGTTAACTGATTTTTAATAATACTAATATTAATAGTTCTCTTATACAATCAGGGGTAACGTGTTGCGAAATATGTGACCACATAGATATTTATTCATTTTTCCGAAAAAATCTACCCCGGTCTTAGCGTTTGCATGCTCCAATGATACAGTGTATTACACCCAGTGCTCTAGAAAATTTTCATGGCGAAATATTGGCTACACTTTGGCATGACGTGTTCAATTAAAGTGACGCTGAGAAATCTGATGCGGAATTTCTGGGGCAGTTTTACAGTATTTATATCACGCAGTTTCCGCATAAGAATGCTGAAGCTGCGTACCCCTTTTCTAGAATGCGGAACCGGAAAATCTCGAACTGCACGGATTTGTCAGGGTCGGGTTGCACACCAGTAGCGTCAACGAGGTGACCAAGCAGTTTTATCTGACGGTGTCCATAGGTGCACTCGGATAAATTAAGCTGGAGGTCAGCCCATCGAAATACGTCAAGAATGGCCGAAAGACGAAAGACTTTCAAAAGTAGGAGAGAAAACGATGACGTCATCTAGGTAACAAAGGCATGTCGACCATTTAAGACCACGTCGCACAGAGTCCATCATTCTTTCAAAAGTGGCAGGTGCATTACACAACCCAAATGGCATGACCTTAAATTGGTAGAGGCCGTCGGGGGTGATGAACGCGGTTTTTTCGCGGTCGCGGTTGTCGACAGCAATTTGCCAATACCCCGAGCGGAGGACGAGCGACGACGAATACTTAGAACCATGGAGGCAGTCCAGCGCATCATCAATGCGGGGAAGAGGATAGGCATCCTTCTTAGTTATCCGATTAAGGTGGCGGTAATCGACGCAAAACCGCCAGCTGTTATCCTTTATTTAGGGGCGAAGCTCCTCTTAGTCTAACCTTGTCCTGCTTCAGGCGTCAGGCGTAACCGGCAGTATCACCCGGGAGGCACGCGCTCGCCCTCGGCGCGTGCCTCCCGCCGCGCCAGCTCTCTCACTCTTACATCTGCTGTCTTGTGAGAGAGACAGAGAGAGAGAGAGAGAGGGAAAGGCGCGCGTTGACTATGGAAACGCTCTTAGATGAACACTCTACCAGCTCGCAAAGAAGGAGAACGCGCCCTCACCCGCGAGAGACAACGTTGGCGCAGGCAGCGTCTCCTGGCGAGTTTCTTGATTGAGAAATACCGACTGCTCGCATTGGAGAACTGTTCACCGGCCACCCATATATATATATATATATAGGCACTGGATCTTGACTTGCAATGAAATGCCGGTGGGAGATTTCACTTGTGCATAGTTCAACCATAAGGATTCGTAGCGTGAGCGTTAACTAAATTAATCCGGAACTCGGCACGATCTACGATGAACTTCCCGAGCTTCGCCTACTCATCATCATTCACTCCGTGGATATGCTGTACTTTTTCACGAGCACCACGGGTGGTAACGAAGGACTAGATGACGGCTCTATAACATCTTTATCAAGCATTTTCTCGACCTCCTTCCGTATAACTTGGCGCTCGGAGTGAGACACACGGTAAAGGTGCCTGTGAAGGAGGCTGGCATCTCCTGTGTCGATACGCTGGGCGACGACATTTGTTCGGCCCAATGGGTGATCACCAACGTCAAAAACGTCAAGGTACGAAAAGAGAACGCCTCGTAGCGCTAGGATCTGGGAAGGTAGGAGGTCGGTGGCTATCATTTTGTCCAGAAAGGCCTTGCTTGGTTGATGCTGGTATGCTAGGTTCGGTCATGGTACTAGTATCAAGAGTGAAAGCCGAAACAGTACAACCCTCCAACAGTGAAAGCTCTGCAAGTGAAATGCCTTCGGGAAGAACATGGGTCGACATGGAAAAATTGACCACTGGAAGCAATGTTACATTGTTGGCAACGACTATTACGGTGTGAGGAAGCGCCATGTTGCGGGAAAAGATCACATCTCTGAGGAGAGCCACGAGATAGTCACCATCAGGGACAGGGGGAACGGTGACATTGGGACGTAGGAGGCAGCCTGAGGTGGTAGGCGCAGAAACTCCACTGAGTGAAGACGAGTGAGATCTGGAGGGGCGTCGGGGTCATCAGGACACGAAGGCAGTTCAAGCCGCAATACGCAAGATCAACAACCAATGAGGCCTGAGTGAGCGGTAGAAAAGTGAATACTGTGAGCAACTGCTCTTATTCTAGTCGAGCCTCGATCTATGGCGACCAAGATGGAGAGCGAGCCAACCAGCTGATGATGATCGATGTTGATGGGGGAAAATGTACAAGTGATGATGATGTGCAGAGATGAAGAAGAGCCAGTCGTATGTTGAGCTCACACTAATTCCCTCCCGCGATGGAAGCGACCGCCTGGCCGCGCTGAGGAATTACGAAACTCGCCGAATATAAGGTTTCAAGCGAGAAACGTACACGATTTCTGTCCCTCGGCAACGGCGGTCAGATGGGGACGTAAGGGGCGAGACGCGGTAATTCACTGGGGATGTCTGTTCGATGACTGTGTATGGTCCAATGAAACGACTGGTTAATTTTTCACATAGGCCTGTGGCGCGCACGGGAGTCCAAAGAAGCACCTCATCGCCAGGAGAAAAAGTCACAGCACGGTGATCAGAGTCGTAGCGGCACTTCCGTGCCTCGTGGGAAATGTCGGTGTTAATACGGGCGCGGTGACGGCAGTCCGCAAGCCGAGAGAGAAATTCTTCAGAGAAAGGAGCTGCTGAGGGTATAGAAGCCGGCAGAAATGACACGTCTAGAGCGAAACTTGGTGAGCGACCATAGACGAGGAAGAATGGAGAAAAGCCAGTGGTGCGTTGCGTGGCCGTGTTATAGGCAAATGTTACGAACGGGAGGATTGCGTCCCAGTTCGTGTGGTCGGGGGCGATATACATTGCGAGCATGTCCGAGAGAGTACGATGGAAACGCTCTGTCAGGCCGTTGGTCTGCGGGTGATAACTCGACGTGGTCTTGTGAATGGTGCCTGAGGCACGCAGGACTTCAGCAAGAACGGACGAGAGAAAAGCTTTGCCACGGTCACTGAGGAGAACACGCGGAGCGCCATGACGCAAAAATATTGTTACGCGCTATTCCGCGCAGTTAGCGGCGCATCCTGCCGAGCCTGGAGGAATGCACCAAGAAGATGAAGATGACGATCAGAGCAGCGCTCGTGCTGATGCTCTGCCATCTTGTCTGCTGCTCTTGCCTTGTATATATTGTGTAAATATAATTTCTACACTCCTCTGGTTATTCTTACCCCCGTGGCATTTTTGGTGGAGGTGCTGGGTAGCCCATACGGTGCAACAGAGCTTCGCAGCGGCCGACGCTTGGCTTTCTGCACAATGGCGGAAGAGGAACCGGCGCCCACTGACGCGGCTGCAAGAACAACGGTCGTCCTTGCTCAGCTGAAAGACCCAGGCACATTC
Organism: Hyalomma asiaticum; assembly: GCA_013339685.2. NCBI lineage: Eukaryota > Metazoa > Arthropoda > Arachnida > Ixodida > Ixodidae > Hyalomma > Hyalomma asiaticum. The sequence goes on along the minus strand of CM023490.1, from coordinate 83,852,100 downwards.
TGCGGTACTGACGATGTCGACATTGAAGACTGGCTGCCCATGTACGAGCGTGCAAGTAGGAACAATCATTGGGATGCGACTATCATGTTGGCGAATATCTTATTTTACCTCAAGGGAACAGCGAAGGTGTGGTTTGAGAATAACGAAGACGAAATTGGGAGCTGGGATGTATGCAAAGAAAAGATGCGTGCTCTGTTTGGCAAGTCCGCAGGCAGAAAGGCATCGGCAAAGAAGGAGTTGGCATCCCGAGCACAAACGTCGGCAGAGTCATACCTGACTTATATACAAGACGTGCTCGCCCTTTGTCGCAAAGCCGACGACGGCATGGCGGAGTCTGAGAAAGTGGGTCATGTGTTAAAAGGCATAGCAGATGACGCCTTCAATCTGCTAGTCTGCAAAGACTGCGACACGATCGATGCCATCATCCAGGAGTGCAAGCGCTTTGAAGCCGCCAAAAGTCGACGTATTGCCCATCAATTCGCTCGACTTCCGAACACGGCAGCAACATGGTCGTGCGCAGATGTACCTGAGCCGTCGGCGCCGCTCACCGTGCCACTCACCGCCGAACACGTCAAGACAATCGTCCGACGTGAACTTGACGCTGTGTCTCCTGCTCCAACGTGCGCCCATACTTGTGACCACAGTTCCCAGATGGTGCCACTAGTTCAAGCTATCGTGCATCAGGAGCTCTCCAATGCTGGCCTAGACGCTGTGTGTGCCGCAGTTCCTTACCGGCCGATTGACCGCCGTCCTCCTTTTTCGTACGCGCAGGGTGAAAGGCCGCCATTCCGTACTCGCAATCCAGCCGAGTGGAGGACCGCTGATGACCGCCCCATATGCTTCCAATGCCGTCGCATTGGACACGTGGCCCGTTATTGTAACAGCCGGTGGTACTGGCGCCAGCCGTATGGATCCAACCGCCGCCCCGATTCGGACCATGGCCGATTTCAGCCCTACCGCGAGCCTCCTCAGGACACCGGTAACGACGTCCCTTCCACGCCGTACCGTCGCTCACCATCACCGCATGGTCACCAGTCCCGCTCGCCGCTGTCTCGCCGCCAGTCTCGCTCGCCCCAATTCCGCCGCCCTACGTCGCCGTCTGAACGCCTCCCCCGGGAAAACTAGCCGATGCAGCTCCCGGAGGTGATGCTGCATCGACGACTAGCCTGCCAAATCCTCTGACTACGCTGCAGACCAGACGGAACATGATAGACGTTAAACTGGATGACGTAGATGTTGTCGCTCTAGTGGACACAGGGGCTCAAATATCAGTGATGAATTCGGAGCTCCGTCGCCGCCTTAAGAAGGTCCTAACACCACCCACAGTTCCATTCATTCGTGTCGCCGATGGCGGAACGTTTCCGGTGCTAGGGATGTGCTCGGCTCGAATAAGTGTTGCTGACCGGTCCACAAGCGTACTACTTGCCGTGCTCGAGAAGTGCTCCCATGAACTTATTCTCGGTATGGATTTTCTGTCGGCCCATTCTGCCCTTATTGACTGTCGAACAGGCTCGCTTCAGCTTGACCTTCCGTATTACCATGACGTCCCTAATACACGCCCACCACGCTTGTGCTCAGTGGATTACGTTCGCCTACCTCCTCAAGCTGTTACATATGTGGACTTGCGGTCTTTTTCCCCCATCCCCGATGGCGATTACATCTTGACTCCGATCACCGAGGTCTTATTGGCGAGGAACGTCGCTCTTCCTCACACTCTTATTAGAATGACGGGTCATCGAACATCGCTACCTATATTGAACTTCAGCTGGTGCACACAACTTATCCCAGCCGGTATGACTCTAGCCAACATCTCTCCTGTCGATGACTGCACCGTTTCTGCATTCGTCGCCGACGCTTCTCTACCCTTGGCCCCTTCCGCTTCCTCCCACGTCGACGGTGACATTGACAAGATGATCGCATCTGACCTCCTGCCACAACAGATAGCAGATATGCGGTGCATATTAAAGTCCTACCGCGACATATTTGACTTTGATGACCGTCCTTTGGGGCAGACAACAATGGTCACTCATAAGATCGATACCGGAGACGCCAGCCCCATCCGACGACGTCCTTACCGCGTGTCCCACGCCCGTTCTACCGCGTCGGGCTTGATCTCGTCGGACCATTCCCAACATCTTTGAATGGGAACAAGTGGATAGCAGTAGCTACCGACTACGCGACGCGATACGCCATCACGCGAGCGCTACCGACAAGCTGTGCCACTGACGTTGCGGAATTTCTCCTTTACGACGTTATTCTCCACCACGGTGCTCCTCGACAACTGCTGACCGACCGCGGACGCTCATTTCTGTCCAAAGTCGTCGACGACATTCTGCGTTCGTGTTCCATACGTCACAAACTGACCACTGCATATCACCCGCAAACCAATGGCCTTACCGAGCGCCTTAACCGTACACTGACCACAATGCTCTCCATGTACGTTTCTGCAGACCACCGTGATTGGGACAGCACCTTGCCATATGTAACATTCGCATATAACTCGTCTCGTCACGACACCGCTGGCTTCTCCCCCTTTTATCTCTTGTTTGGCCGCCATCCCACATTGCCTTTCGAGACTCTCCTACCAGCACCTGTGCGCCCTCTTACAGACTACGCCCACGATGCAGCATCTCGGGCTGCAACGGCTCGCCAGATTGCAAGGGATCGCCTTCAAGCTTCCCAACTATCCCAGAAGGCTCGGTACGACAGCCACCACAGAGTCGTCCATTACTCTCCAGGCTCACTGGTCCTCCTATGGACACCTTGCCGCCACGTTGGCTTGTCATCCAAGCTTCTGGTGCGTTGCGTGGCCGTGTTATAGGCAAATGTTACGAACGGGAGGATTGCATCCCAGTTCGTGTGGTCGGGGGCGATATACATTGCGAGCATGTCCGAGAGAGTACGATGGAAACGCTCTGTCAGGCCGTTGGTCTGCGGGTGATAACTCGACGTGGTCTTGTGAATGGTGCCTGAGGCACGCAGGACTTCAGCAAGAACGGACGAGAGAAAAGCTTTGCCACGGTCACTGAGGAGAACACGCGGAGCGCCATGACGCAAAAATATGTTGCGTAGGAAGAAATCCGCGACTTCCGCGGCAGTGCCAGTTTGCAGACAGGCTGTCTCAGCGTAGCGCGTGAGATGGTCAACGGCCGTGACAATCCAGCGGTTGCCAGTAGGGGTCTTCGGAAGAGGGCCGTACAAGTCTATGCCAACGACTTCGAAAGGCGACGCCGGGCAAGAAAGAGAATGCAAGAGGCCCGAAGGAGCAGTAGTTTGTCGCTTGCGGCTCTGGCAACGGACACAGGATGCGACGTACTTGGAAACGGCTGTGGAGAGGCCAGGCCAGGCACAGCGACTTCGGATTCTGTCGTAAGTCTTGTGGTAGCCTAGATGACCTGCAGTCGGATCATCGTGAAAAGCTGCGAGCACCTCGCGTTGCAAGGAACGAGGTACGACCGGGACCCATTTGTTACCATCGACATGATAAATGTAGCGTTGTAAAGCCCCATCGTGAAGCCTGAACAGTGTAAGTTGTCGACGAAGTCGGGCGTTGGGAGGTAAAGAAGAACCTTGGAGACGTCCTACAATGGTTCTGCAGTAGGGGTCAACACGTTGGTGAGACACAAGTACAGATGACTGTTCTGGCTTCAGCCAATCGAGCGTCGAGATGGCTGAAGCCGACGAAGGGGACGCGTGCTGTACTTTAGTATGGAGAGTCGACGGTTATTCGTCGTTCTTGGCCAAGGGGTAGCGAGAGAGAGCATCGGCATCCTGGCGTTTTTTTCCGGACCTGTAGGTTACCTCGAAGTCGTACTCCTGTAAACGAAGCACCCAGCGCCCAAGGCGACCCGATAAGTTCTTTAGCGATGAAAGCCAGCACAGAGCGTTGTGGTCGGTTACGACAGTGAAGTGACGGCCGTGGAGATATGGGCGAAATTTTTGCACGGCCCATACAACAGCAAGGCACTCCATCTCGGTGATGGTGTAATTCCTCTCCGCAGGGGTCAGAGTGTGACCAGCATAAGCGAAAACTCGTTCACGAGAGCTGTTGTCACATTGCAGGAGAATGGCACCGAGACCATGACTGCTGGCGTCTGTGTGAAGAATGGTGGGGGCGCTCGGATCAAAGTGGCATAACACCGGGTCGGACGTCAGGGCATGTTTCAAAGCCACGAAAGCACTTTCACAATCTCCAGACCAAACGAATGGGGCTTCACGTGCAAGGAGCTGATGGAGGGGAGAAGCAAGCGCAGCAAAGTTGCGTATGAATCGCCGGAAGTAAGAAGCAAGTCCGAGAAAACTACGGAGGTCTTTTGACACATAGGACGGGGAAACTTCAGAACGGCGGCAAGCTTCTCAGGATCCGGTCGAATTCCTTCTTTGCTGACTAAGTGCCCCAGGATCTTGATGGTCTTGCTCGCGAAAGTGCACTTTTTGGTATTGAGCTGTAGCCCAGCGCGTGCGAGGCAGGCGAGCACTTGGTCAAGGCGTTCGAGGTGTTGCGAGAACGTGGTTGAAAACACGACTATGTCATCAAGATAGCACAGACACGTCTTCCACTTCAATCCGCGCAAGACATTATCGATCATGCGTTCAAATGTGGCAGGCGCATTACAAAGCCCAAAAGGCATCACGTTAAACTCGTAAAACCCATCTGTAGTGGCAAAAGCGGTTTTTTCTTTGTCAGATTCGCACATCGATATCTGCCAATAGCCTGATCTAAGGCCAAGGCTAGAAAAATATTCGGCGCCGTGTAACGAGTCTAGTGCGTCGTCAATTCGTGGCAGAGGGTAAACATCCTTGCGTGTGATTTTGTTCAGTGCACGGTAATCGACGCAAAAACGCACTGAACCATCTTTTTTCTGCACTAGAACAACTGGTGAGGACCAAGGACTTGGAGAGGGACGTATGATATTCCGTCGAAGCATGTCGGATACGTTCTCCTCGATGACTGCGCTCCGAGTGAGATACTCGATATGGACGCCGGTGAACAATAGCGGAGCCGTCAGTCTGTATACGATGAGTCGCGGCTGTGGTCATACTGAGCACAGGTGAATTTACGTCAAACAGGGAATGGTGCTTACTCAATACGTCGAGTAGATCTTGTCTCTGGGCAGGTGTAAGGTCAGCACTTATGGTTGCTGAGAATGGTGCTAAAGAGGCAGTGAGTGCAGACGACTTGGACTCGGGTGGTACGGTCGAAAGGGCAACAATCCCGATGGGATGGGTATCGACGGTACAAGTGATAGTGGACCCTCGGGGTAGCAATTGAGGTTCGGGTGTTTGATTCAGGGCGGTAAGAAATGCGCAGCCCTCAGAGAAGCGAATGAGGCCAGGAGTAATCGCAATTCCTCGAGAAAGAGTACGTCCGTAGGGTGAGATAAGCACGTCGCCATCTGCAATAGTACTGCAGTTAACGCCGATAATTGCTTCTCTAGATGACCAAAGCACGTAGTCATAGGAGGCAACGAGCCGCACCGTTTCTTCATACTGAGGAAGGCAGGAGCCGGTGGGATTCAAGTGCATAAGACGCTGACGACAATAAATAGATGCGGATGCAGAAGACAAGAAGTCCCACCCAAGAATGAGGTCATGTGTGCACTCCCGAAAAACTGCAAAAACGATGTGGTGACGTATCCCATCAATCAAGGCACGAAAAGTGCACTGTGTAGTTGGGCGAATCATAGCGTTGGTCGCTCCACGCAGAGGAGGTCCACAGTATGGCGTAGTCACTTTCCGGAGGCGGCAACAAAAGTCGGCACGAATAATCGAGATAGCAGCACCTGTGGCTACGAGAGCCTCTGCGCGGATACCTTCTGCAAACACTACTACCAAGTTCGACAGTCTGTCCGGAGGAATTTTTGGCTGTCCGGTGGATGCAGTTTCCCCTCCTAAAACTGCATCGGGGAGTTTTCCGAGTGGGCGTTGGTGACGTTGGAAGCAGGCCTGAGAGGTGACACTGAACGACGGCGCGGAGATGGCGACCTACGACGAGAGATTCGAGGATTGGCGGGCATATCAGTAGGGTAGGGCGGTGACGGTGAGCGGTCAAAGGAAGAGCGGTAGTAGTTCCGCTGGTAGCTCCTTGCTGGGCGAGCGCCTGTGCGTTCGTCTGGAACGTACCCTCGTTGCTCGTCGTATTGACGTCGGCGGCAAAAGCGGGAGATGTGCCCTCGATAGCCGCAGTAGAAAGAAGTCGGCCGAGCAGGGCGTGAAGCGTTGTATAAAGGCTGTGGACGGACCGGCGGTGACAAGGAAGTCACAGGGGCACGTTCTTCTGGCATTGGAAAAGAGGCAGGGTTCGCCGGAGAGAGCGCCGCGACGTTGGCATAGGTCGGCATCTGGCGAACGCAGGAATTGTCAGAGCACGTGAGACGCAATGCTGACGCTATTTCTTCTTTGATGACGTCTCTTAACGTGGTGAAGAATGAGGTCGTGCGAGCAAGCGTCAAGAACAGCAAAAAATGTTGCAGTGGCTTAGCTCGGCTATGCCAGGATATACGTAGCGTTAGCAAAGGTTCAGCTGATTTTTGTTGTTGCTGCAGGGTTGGTCGGGGACGTCGTTCAGCCTCCTGGCGACGCCGTTTTGCTAGACGTTCGTCCCTTTGCTCCAGTGTCTCCGCAGCACGTTTAGCCTTCTTCTGTTCATTCCTCCTACGCTCAACCGCTAATTGCCAGGCAACTACTTCGGGATCCGATGAGTCAAGCTTCTCCGCTCTTCTGCGCTGTTGAGCAGCATTTGCGCTCTCCTTCTCCATGGCTATCCACACTGGCAAACGCCAGTCAGAAGCGCAGCGGCTCCAGCGCAGTGTCAGACGGCGACTGCGCAGCGAGCGCGCGCCGGCGCCAGTGCGTCTACCACGGCTACGACGTCACTCCTCTGGAATGCGCAGACCGGCTGTGGTGAGTCGCGCGCGGCGGCGGCGGAGTGCGCGAGAGGTGCCGGCTCCGGTAGCTCCGGTGCGCAAGCTGTGTGACATCACTGATCCTTGCGCATGCGCAGCACGGCTCTTGATGTGCCGCGCGAAACGGGCTTGGCTAGGCCAGTGTAGCTAACGCTACAAAAGAACTGATGTGTGGTGGCCGGCGGCAGTAATACGAGGAATACACATGCCAAGAACAGGCCGGTTTCTGTTGGCTACTGACACTGTGGGGGACACAGCAGGAGTAAGCACTTTTCCTAGGCGTGATCGGAGCATCGAACTCATGACAGATATGTGGGTACCGGTATCGATAAGAGCAGTAACTGTCACGCAATCCACAAGAACACCAAGTAAATTGCGGCGTGAAGTAGGAGTCCGTTGAGGTTTTTCGGTCCGGGTCGTCAATGCAGTATCACTTTCAGGAGCTGCACTGGTCGTATTCCCGACAGGTTCCCAGAGTAAGCCGGCGATGGAGAGCGACGACGTTTGAAGAGCGCGACGGCGTCCTTGAGGCGATCGGCTGGGCCAGCGTCCTTGTGAGGCAGCGTTGGTATACGGCGGTGCAGACCGTGAAGATGGACGGGGATGTTCATGGTCTTGAGGGTAGTCGTCTGGAACAGGTGCTCGAGAATACCAGCGGCGATATTGACGGCGGTAAACGGAGAAGCTTCGTCAAGAGGGCCAATTATTGCGGCAGTAGCGTGCAATGTGGCCGGCGCGGTGGCATGAAAACAAATTGGTCGATCATCCGGAGTGCGCCACTCAAAGGGATTTCGGTAGCCTGGTAGGATGTGAAGGTGTTTTTTGGAAAGAAAATGAACGCACGTGGCGTCTGACGACGGCAACGCGTTCAGAAAGATGGCGAGGTTGTTTTCTCTGAAGACTATGAAAACACAAACGAACACGAACACAGAACAACAAACGACACTATAAAATAAATACACACTCTAACATGGAAGAAAGCATGAGAACACGCGCGAGTCCGCACAGCTAGGCAAGAGTCTCACAGAAGGTGATGGGCTCAGGAGGGAAGAGTCGGCGTGAGCTGGAGATCGTCGCTGTGGCTGGTCGACGAAAGGTGGTCGGCACTGATGCGGGTCAGGGACGGCGACGAGGAGGACGTCGGGCACCGGCGTCAAGACAAGCGTCGCGTTGCCGCTCGGGGCTCCGAGAAACAGGGCAGCACTCGGGTCTACGCCCGACCGTGCTGCTGGCAGAAGTGGCTTTCTTAAGTCCACGAAAGAAGCGGTGCAGCTTAGGCCCCACAGAGTCGCGGACCTGACCACCAGGTTCTCTGTCGGCGGTACAGCACTCGGGCCTACATCTGACAGTGCTCTTGGTGGCACAGGTGGCTCGTCAGGCGTTCCGTGGACAGCATTGCGAGCTCGGTGACAAGCGACGCCATACACTCCGACTCTTGGCGCCCGCCAGGCAGTCGGGACTATGCCTCGACCGTGGTTCTGGCGGAGAGCTCCCGTGCCACGTCCGCACTGGTGGAACGTCGCCTTGCTTCTCCCAATATCGCGCCTCACGTGCACGCTCCACGCGCCACGCTCCGTCTTTTCCCATCGCGGCCGCATTTCTCTGCCCGTCGTCGTCATCTTCACCACCTCACGTGCTGAGCCAGCGCTCCTTCGTGGCCGCTTCTTCTATGACGCAGTCGCTGGAACGCCAAAAGCAACAAGCGCGCACTTCTCCCATGACATAGGAACGGCGGGACCACAGAGGCAGCAGCAACAGTTGGGGTGGCGCAGTGTTCAACGTGAGGAACTGTGGCACGCACAGGCTGAGGTGCGTGACTTATGGTTGGTGGACTTATGATGCCCATACTTGCAAACTTTTGGCGCACGACGGCTTGAATAAGATACTGTGGCCAGATTGTCGTGCGCAGGGGCTTGATAAGGGGCTGGCGCCAAAAATCGAGCTCTTGGCGAACAGTCCTTGTGAGGTTGTTAGGTGTGGAGAATGCAGAAGGCGCCACTGGATCCACGCACGAGGATGTCGGAGCTGTGTTTGGGAGTCGGCTAAACCCTTGAGTAATCCGTCTGTTTCTTACCTGTTCAAACCGCCGGCATTCGGTTATGGTGGCTTCAACCGTGCTGCAGGTCTTGCACATGAGGATGCTAAAGCATCGTCACCTGTGCCTTTTAAGACATGAGCAACTTTGTCCGCCTCTGGCATGTCTTTGTCGATCTTTCGGCACAGAGCTAGCACGTCTTGGATGTACGCTATGTACGACTCCGTGGGCGTCTGAGCTCCAGATGCGAGCTCATTACGGGTTGCTATTTGGCGCCCTACCGTTCGGCCAAACAGGTCACGCATCTTCTCTTTGCATAAGCCCCAGATTGTTGGCTCTTCCTCGTGTATGTTGAACCACACGCATGCTGTACCCCGAGGTAAAAGATGATGTTTGCGAGCATGAGTATCGCGTCCCACCTGTGATGCTTGCTAACGCACTCGTATAGGACAAGGCAATCTTCGACGTCATTGTAGTCGGTGCTGCAGAACGTGCCGGGGTCGAGAGGATGAGAGGACCACCGCTGCAGGAGCTGCTGGTTGAGGCTGCGAGGACTGCGCGCCGTCTTCAGGCATTGTAGCGGAGCAAACGTGGCATCCGCTGCGAAGTTTCAGGGCCGGGGTGTAGTAAAGCCCGCAACCTCCACCAAAAAGATGTTACGGGGAGTATTTATTATGCGAGGGACAAGTCGTCCAGACAAAGCTGCTCAGAGCGCACCAGCTGTAAGGGCACCTCCAGCTTGTGCCCCACATCAACGTCTTCGTCGTCGTCGTAGCTATGCTGTGACCTTTAGTTTGATATTCTTAGTTCCGGGATCTATAATCATGCTTCAGTCCTGGAAACGAATCTTCCCACAGGGGGAGAGCTGAACAGAACCTCGCTCATTTGATGTTGACCGACGCGTATAATGCACGCAGCCTTCAGCAGTTCGAGCAGACGGGAACGGAAGTCTGTGTGGTCTACCACGCCATTTCAGTCTCCACGAAGGAATACACAGCTGGGAACATAAGTACCGGTTGGTAAGCAGGACGGTGTAGAGACACCGATGCCACAGCACGAGGACACCGGCGCTAGCATCCCGCGTTTGTGTCGGTATCAAAAGAACAGAAAAGAATTTGGTTGATCCCTCTGTCATTTGAATCAGTATAACCCAAAATTGACGCCTGTCTTCGCACATAACCAGCAATGTTCTTAGAACAAATCTAAGCGACTTAGGGTGATACCATGCTGTGGGAGAGGTGTTCCAGCCCAGAAACGAAACGAATCGAGGGGTGGGAGGTGGGTGTGAACCCCTTGCATATACGCACCAGCTGCACCTCCACGCTGCAGAGGGATCCTCGACAGTAGAAATTGCTGTAAACTGCTGTACAAATTTTGCACGCCCAACGGGCACATTCGAGGGCCTTCCAAAGAGTCATTTGGAATACCATAACGCACAGTAACGAATGCATAGAACCCGACAACTATCGCCATTCATTGTTTTACCATTGACAGACCACCCTTCACGCCGCTATTGCATTGCTGTGTGATTTATCTTTTTCCTTGGGAGAGCTCCGCCCATAAAAGGGTTCGACTGTCAGTGCTTTGAAGTTTGCTGCATCCTTCATCTTCATGACCACGTGACATTTGCTCAAAAAATGCATCCGACACGACCGTCCCGCCGTAATCAAGCCCGCACCACTGTCAAGAAGACTCCTAGCCAGCCGTTCGAGCTCATCGCCGGCAGTAGCAACTCTCTTTGGAATACGCTCCATGACGAAGACGACTTCCACGATGGCGGCAGCACTTTTTCCGGCCACTATCGTGATGCCTCACCTAGAGAGCTACTAACCTCCTGTGGTTAGCTTTCGCAGGACTCGAAATCTACCTAGAATCCTATGACCGAGTAGCCACATACAAAAAGGGCGACAGTGATGGCAACCTGTGAGATGCCTATTTTGTCCTTGAGACTGTGCCATGACGTGGTTCGGTAGCCCTGTGCCAACGCTTACAACGTAGGACACATCTCGAACGGCATTCCTAAACACATTTACAAGCGTCGTCCGTAGGAAAAGCGCTTAAGTTTTAGTTGACACCCAGTTAGGGTTACTGACGGAGAACGTCGCAATGTTTGCCGAAGCACTAACCAGACTGTGGCGCAGTGCCGACCCCGCTATGTCCGAAGGGAAGAAACGTTGGTTTCCCGCGTAGGGAGTTCATCAGGAACTGTTCGCGGGACTTGTCCGGAACCCTTCGATGAACGCCGAATTTCCGTCGGGGACGACAGCAACTGAGGAGTCGGAAATGCGCGCCTGAAATTAAAATCGCTGCACGACGTCAGAATACGCCTCTATCTATGCGTTCTGCGCCAGCGACATGCGAGAGAATATATGCCGCTGTGCGCGAACTCCACAGCATCTTCCCATCCTCACAGCCACAAGTAGCTTAGTTCACAGACATTCCCCACCTGGAGAAATCCAGCACTGTGAGTTCCCAAGAGCTACAAGCAGGGGCGATGACCTACGCCACTGCATCATGCCGACCATTCCCCAAGCAGCGCTCTCGCCCAGACGGCGCACTGCTGCTGTATTGTCGCCAGGCACCACGCCGCCACAGGCGCCGTGCCGCCCACCGGGCAACCAGCGGTACAGCTCGAGGAAAATCGACCAAGGTATCGCATGCACCAGACCACCGCCTAAAACCCTATAAGTGCGAAGCGAGCCATGACTATCGTTGGGGCCAATACCGCAAGGTTGTACTGCCAGGCTTCACTGTGAATGCGCCGCGTCCACAACAAGCGAGTGACCACGCGACAATGCGGACTACCACGCCGGATCTCCGCGGCAACTGCGACGACCTTCATGGTCGCCATTGCCAGGCCGCTTCCTTTCCCGTCTTAACTATGCAATGGCCCAGCACGTGGCCGATCCCCAACACAAGATAGCATCCAGTGAAGGCTTGGTTCCTATACAAAGAAAATGCAAACGAACGCGGGCCGGCAGCAACGACGACTCGCGAAGTATGCCAAAGAATTTTCAGCGGCGAAGTGCTCTTGACAATAGCACTTCGCCGCCGAAAGCTCTGTCGTCTCGCAGTAGCAACAGCAAGCCGATGCAGCCGTGATCCGGCACACCAGGCGACGAACTACGGATGCCAACATGATTATGCACGACCATAGTGTCACCGCCTTAGTCCACACCGGAGCCAAGAACTGCGTCGTGAGTGATCTTTTGGCCGCCAATTGCGTAAACATTTCCTGCGAATGACCAGAAATTTAAGCAGCCGGGGGCCACGTTACAACAACGACCGGAACCTACCTGGACGGGGATACACTATTGGTGGCCAGATTTATTCGGCGAGTTTTTCGGTCCTACAGCGTTGCTCAAGGGGCGTCATGCTATGTATGAATTTTCTCGACCAACACGACTGCGTTCAAGGTCAAGAGGGCTTAGCTTGGAGAATGCGATGCCGCCGCAGAAGAACATTGGTTACCTTGCCTTGAATGCGACGGAAGAGTTGGTCACCGTTCCGCCTCTGGACAGCGTTATAATATTCCTGGCAACAAGGAGCCTACATATTATAAGGCATCATCGAGAATGACCAGCCTTGCCTTTAAGCCGCGAGAAGTGTGTCGCTAGAGGCCTAGCTGAACTGTATCAAGGTGAAGGGTAGGTATTGGTGACCAACTTCAGCAACGAATGCAGGCACCTCAACAGAAGTATGACGGACGCCTACATAGATGAATTTGTGCAAGCCAGTGACGCCATAGCCCGGAAGAACTTTGTAGACCCGCAACACCGACCCGACTGCATGAACCAGCTTTCGACGTAAGTACAGGTCTTCATAAAGACTAACAACAGCAAAAAGCCGTCTTTCAACAGTACAATGAATGCCTTTTGTTATCATCGAAGCTTCGCCAGACCCCTCTGGCCAAGCACCGCGTTCTAACCGACAAAAATACCCAACCGCTCCCTGAGAGCCCGTACGGCGTTTCGCCACATGAACGCGAGCCAATGAAGTAACAACTAGACGAAATGCTACGCGACGTCATTCCAGCCTTTCAAGTGTCTTCCAGCCTTTCAAATGCTGGAGCGCTGGCATTGTACTGGTAGATGGTGGCATAGCTGGAATGTCATTGGTACCGGTGAGAGGCTCGCTGTAGAGCGCTATACACTGGAAGGCTCTGCGCTGGCATGAGCTCGGAACACGTTGGCAGCAGCTCAAGAGAAGCTGGCGCAGGTTTCACTGGCGCACGCTCTGCACTGGGGCTAGTGTTAGTTGATTTCGCTAGGTGTCACGACTCTGGGAACATTTACGGCTTGGCCGCACTTGATCGCTGCGAGGCACAGTATGCAGCAATGCGCGGTGTACGGGTTCCGTGAGCGCTAAGTACTAGCACCTGTTAATGTTTACATTTGTGCATTTTTCCCCCAATAGGCGTATACATGCACGCCACGTCTATGACCGACTCCGGTGAAAGGTCTCCTGTAGTGTTCAAGAACCCTATTGAAAATTCTCCATAATCAAAAGAAGAGGCGTGCAGGACACGGACACAAGGAGAGCAGTGAACAACACGAACAGCCTCTTTTTCGCCTCTGTGCTGTACTTCAGTTGTTAGTCGGCGTTCGTGTTGTTCACTGCTCTCCTTGTGTCCGTGTCCTGCACGCCTCTTCTTTTGATTATGGACTGTTACCAACTCGCTCAACTTTCTGTCCTTTTGAAAATTCTCTCTTGGTGGTTGCTGGAATTCGTGGTGGTTAAGATGGAAATATTAGTGGATATGGTGGAAATAATGACGGATATGCTGGAAAGCGTGATGGCAAAGATGGCTCATGGTGGTGAATAGTGGATGCATTTGGTGGAAATGGTGGCTGACGGTGGTGATGGCGAACGTGTCATGCTGTACTGCTTGCTGGAAGAAGGTGGCGTGGTGGAGTCACGGAGCTGCCATGATGGCAAGCTTAGTGGTTGTGGACAGCGAGATGGTGGCATGGTGGAGGAATGAAGGTGCCATGGTGGCACACTTGGTGGCGGTGTACAGCAAAATGGTGGCGTGGTGGAAGCATGGTGTTGCAGTGATGGCGAGCGTGGTGGTTGTGGGAGAAGGTGGCTGCGTTAGCATACCTGGGATGGTAGTAATCATTGGCAGTAAAATGTTTAGGGTCTATAGTTGGTGCGCGATTAACGAATACGTTTAGAGTGCCCGAGAAATGCGGGACTCGGTTCTCTGAATTGCGTGCACCGGCCTGTTCGTCACTGCCGTTGTAGATTCTACGCCTATTGCACCTGAAACAGCATTATTCCGATCGAGCTGAGCTTTCCCTCTTCGCGAACGTGTGCCCTTACTAAGGGTAATGGTAAGCGCATATGTGCAACATTCTATGTTGAGAACACGCGCCAGCACTCGTGCTGCATAGGAGGACGGCAGCAGCTGTCCTGGAAGTGCGCGCCCCGTTTATACACATATCACTGGTCACTGGAAGTATGCTGGTAAATGCTGCAGGGATGTACTGCACGACGGCTACTCTTAGTTACGTGCAGGATGGTACTTATCATGTTCTAACAAACAGCGCTAGACAAGGGACGGTGAGTGAACAAGATGTGCGATTAAGGTGCTGAACTAACAATTATAGCCAATGGTTTACCGCCGCAGGAAAATGCAACATCTGTGCAGAAAAACTACAAAACATAGCCTGTGCGCATGCAAGATGCAATGCAGAAAAACTACAAAACATAGCCTGTGTGCATGCATACTGTGTTGGTTGGTCGTATATGCAAAGCATTTGTTTATATATCCAGCAATAATAAAACCACTGGTTGTTGAGCGCCTTGTGTGTCATTCTCTCACCGCCCTGTGTCTCCGAGTTGGTGATACAGGTAATCGGCATGGTGCACGCGCAGGAAAAAAAGAAAACGAAAAACGAGGAGAGAGACCTTGCTGTGTTTCGTTGTATCTGCCCTCGTTTTTGTTTTTTTCCTGCACTGTGTACCATGCCTACTACGCTGTCCTCCTCTTCTCTTTACTTTTTGTTTTTTGCTTGTTGCAATCAATATTTGTACGACCACCACACATACGGCTCAACAGTATTAATTGCTGAATAACATCATTTTGGCTGCAGCTGATAATGCACAGAATATGCGCTACAGGGCAACTGTGTACTGTTGCGCATGCAATCTGGCGTTACACATGCAACATGAAGTGGTGCGGAACACGTTGGACCGAGGCCGAGGAAAACGTCGCGAAATGCAAGCTCGCATAAGTTACGTCATTTGCATAATTTACGGCAAATTTCAATTTTAGAATAGCATGTAAAATAAACACTACATTGCGTAACAGTTTTTAGCCTTAGAGCATTTGTTTCTGTATTTCCTTGCACTGAAAACATGAGAATTTGTCTGAAATTTTGAAACCGAAACCGCAACCCGTGGTGTCGCCACCATCGCGCTATTGCTGTTTTTCTTTTCTTCCAGACATGGCGGCGCGCTGCGGCTGTCGTGTACAACGTGGTGGCGATATTTGTTTTCGTACGGACGATTTCTGGTTGCGCTGCATCTCGGTGTATGTTTAGCGTTGTGCTCATTAGCTCCAGTGGACCTTCTTGAGCCAGTGTGAGGTGCGGTGTGCGATAGACTGAGAAAGCAGCAGCCGGCAGCGTCGACACCTCGGAGATCCTTTGTTGACATCCATTCGCCGAGGGACGTGAGTCGTCGTGACACCGTCTGTCAGTGTGTACGCGGATCAGTGAGAAGCAGTGCCGGAATGCTTTCTACGTTCCGTGATGTGTGTTCCTAGGAAATGCGTTCTCGTTCGCACACATCGAGGGTCGGCACATCGCTTCTCGATCTACGGACGAACGACGCGGCTCGGCACAGCGCCTCAAGGCCGTCAGACGACGCAAACTGGAATCAGCATGTTTCTTAACTAAGGTAGGTGGCTGTGAATGCTGCGCTTTGTGCCCTATCATTGTTGAGTGCAATCTTTACAGCAAAGGAAATCGAGTAGCGTGGTGCAGAGTGCGGTGCCGGTAGCGTTAAATTGGCGTGTGCACGATGTGTGTGCAGAGCATAGTCGCAACAATTGCGAAGTGCTGGTCCGCCCGCGCTATCGTGCGTGAACATTCCATGAAAGGGTGCATAAAATTGTCGCCACGAACATGATCGTCTTGCTTTTTATACGTGTAACTACATGACTCGCGAAACGTGCCTATTGCTGTGGTTATCGCTGATGTATGCAAGCGTTCGTGCATTAACTGCCATTTTAGAGCTGCAAACAACTGCGATCCAAAGTCATTATGCAGGTATAAAAATGTGTTAGCTGCTATTAAAAAGGACAAAACTGAGGAAGTTCGAAGGATTATACTGCCTTAAAGGTAGTAGAATCGCTCGGCGTTGTAAGTATGCTGCTTTGCTGTTAATTGAGAGGCTACGCTGTCGCTTCGTTACTCGCCGCAGCCGATCACATGTTCTATCCAGGAAGACTTCATAGCCATTCCCTGTACAGATATACGCCTTTGTAGCCGCACTCTCTCCCCTTCCTGTACTGTATTTCAAAGCCTAAACAATGGCATTTTTGCACTGTTTCATAGACTGCCTGGAGAAGTATACCAGCAGCCATTCCAGAACCTCCACCAGCACCACCGGCAGAAAGCAGGCTTGCTGCGGTCCGGAAGCACCTGCGCAGCTATTTTACGGAGGCTGGCCGCCAAGGCAAGCGAAAAAAACCGACAGCTGCCAACACAATATGCAATGCCCGCCACGGTGGTCTAGTGGCTAAGGTACTCGGCTGCTGATCCGAGGGTCGCGGGATCGAATCCCGGCCGCGGCGGCTGCATTTCGATGGAGGCGAAATGTTGAGGCCCGTGTGCTGTGCGATGTCAGTGCACGTTAAAGAACCCCAGGTGGTCGAAATTTCCGGAGCCCTCCACTAAGGCGTCTCTCATAATCAGAACTGGTTTTGGGACGTAAAACCCTACAAAACAACAAAACAACAACAATATGCAATGAATAAAACTTGACTGCATTTCAACATACTAGTGAGAAGTTGGTAGATAATTTTGATCCTAAGGTTGATATAATGCCCTTGCACACTGTATACTAGCATTCTTCAACCCTCATTAGGAAAAGTGCATGCTTTAAAGGCTACCATCAAACCCCTGAACTGTGATCAGCAGCTCCAGAACTACTGTTGTGTACTACACATATGTATTCAAAATATCTACAGCATTGTTCACTATTTTGCCATCGATACACATCTTAAATATATTAATAGTGTGGGCATTTACTATGCACTACTTCCTCATCTGTACATAATCACCATCATCCTGCTGTGGTTGAGCTTCATCTTCGGTGCCTCGGCATCATCATTATCGTGTGTGGGCTTTGGCTGGTTCGCTGCTGAGTGTGCAGTCCTAAAAAACGTCGTCGCTACCGAGACGTCATACTTGGTGGAGGTGCCAGCGTGACCCCCACCTCCTCGCTGGTCTTCGTGGGGAAGATGTCGAGGACTGGCTGGACGACTACGAGCGAGTCAGTTCTGCTAATCATTGGGACAACCCTCTCAAGCTCAGCCATGTCTCCTTCTACCTGACTGGCGTGGCGAAGACATGGTTCTTCAATCACGAGGTAGACTTGACTAACTGGCCTACTTTTAAGGAGCATTTTCGCCAAGTCTTCGGTACACCGGCGGTTCGTTCAACAATCGCAAAGAAAACCCTCGATAATCGCCAGCAACAACCAGGCGAGTCTTACACATCGTACATTGAGGATGTTCTTGCTCTCTGC
Organism: Hyalomma asiaticum; assembly: GCA_013339685.2. Classification (NCBI taxonomy): domain Eukaryota; kingdom Metazoa; phylum Arthropoda; class Arachnida; order Ixodida; family Ixodidae; genus Hyalomma; species Hyalomma asiaticum. Next base: position 83,834,400 of record CM023490.1, on the reverse strand, counting down.
CGCCGTGTGAATGCATCTATGTCGGAGTCGGACAAAGTACGCCACATCATAAAAGGCATCCGAACCGTCGCCTTCAATGCCCTGGCAGTCAAGAACCCAGCTACAACCGCTGACATCGTCACAACGTGTCAGCGCCTGGACGAACTCGAGTCTGTTCGCCTTCAATCTGACGCCGGGGAAGTCGGGGAATATTCTACGACGGATCCACACCTGCGCGTCATGATACGGGCGATGATACGCGAGGAATTACAATCGATGGGCTTGACATCGCCATCGGTTTGTCACAGTCAGCCTTCTGGAACTGGCTTGCGTGAAGTCATCAGAGAGGAACTGGCGTCCTTGACCTGCACTTCGCACGTGCAGCCCTCAGTCTCTCGCCCCCTAGCACCGTACGCGCAAGTCGCTGGCTCACCAACGGGCCACGCCAACCCAACGGTGCCTGTAACAACCTATGCATCCGTTGCTGCGGCGTCTCCACCGAACATGCCGTTAACGCCGCCTGAACCTCCATCCGCACACCTCGCAGCACTGGCTCCCGGTGCACCGAGCCCTCTGTACTACCCGCCTTGGCGCCCTGCCCGTCCCACGTGCTATTATTGTGGTTATCGCGGCCATATATCACGTTTCTGCCGCAAACGACAACAGGACGAGCGTCGGGGATACGACATACATGAACGCGACTTTTCAAGGGCAGCAGCTCCTGAGAACCGGCGTTTCTCTTCTCCTCCGCGCCGTTCTCCCTCTCCGCCCCCATCGACTCACGAACGAAGCACTTACCGTTCAGCCAGACGCCGCGCCCCTTCGCCGTTTCGCCGGTCCACGTCACCACTACGGCCCGTCTCACTCGCATCTAACGTTGGTCCGGAAAACTAAGTGATGCAGTTTTTGGAGGAAAAACTGCACACCTACACAGGACTGAAATTCCTCCAGCACGCCCGTCCAATGTTCTTTCAGTAGTTGTCGAAAAGGTACACGTCGATGCTTTGGTGGACACAGGTGCGACCATTTCCGTTATTCACGCTGATTTATGTTCCCGTCTCAGAAAAGTCACGACACCGTACGATGGACCGACGTTAATTGCTGCTCAAGGGGACATGGTCCGCCCTTCTGCTGTTTGTACCGCACGTGTACAAATCGACGACATCGTCCACCATATACAGTTGGCTGTGCTGTCCCCGTGTTCGCATCAACTCATTTTGGGGTGGGACTTTCTCTCATCTGCCTCCGCGTCTATTTGTTGCGGGAAACGCGTCGTGCACCTTACCGACACCGACTACTCGCTTGGGGAAGACACTAACACGTCGTCACACCTGATCGCTGCTGAAGATACCGAACTCCTCCCCGGCCGACCACGACTCATTACCATTACGTCCAGAGACATTGACAAAGGTGACGTCTTGATTTCCCCGTCTTCCCGCTGCCTCGCGAAAGGCATCGCTTTTGCACCAGGTGTGGTCCGGTTTCACAATGGCAATGCGCTCGTCACCGCTACGAACTCAACGGCGGAAAAAATCCTGCTCCCACAAAGCACCACAGTGGCTTGCGTGGCCGAAACAGGGCCTGTTTGCGTTGTGCCACTTAAACCTGCCACCTCCGGCGACTGTCTTCTCGGTGCCACCGCTTCTCCGTCTTCCCTTACTGCAGCCATTAGCAGTGACCTGACACCTTCGCAAACGCAGCAGCTGCTTGCTTTGTTAAAGAAATACGAGAATTCTTTTGATGTATATTCGTCGACTTTGGGCCAAACAACTGTTGCAACGCATCGCATTCAGACAGATGGAACATCTATCGTGCGCCGACGTCCGTACCGCGTGTCTCTGGCGGAGCGAAAAATCATAGAGGAAAACGTTGCCGACATGCTACAACAGAACGTGATCCGACCCTCAGCTAGCCCTTGGTCATCTCCCGTCGTTTTGGTCCGGAAAAAGGACGGTTCGGTACGCTTCTGTGTAGATTACAGGGCCCTCAATAAGATTACCCGAAAGGACGTATACCCCATGCCGCGAATTGACGACGCCCTTGATTCGCTTCAAGGAGCAGAATACTTTTCCAGCCTGGACCTGCGTTCCGGCTATTGGCAGATCCCCATGCATGAAGCTGACAAAGAGAAGACAGCGTTTTCCACCCCAGATGGTCTTTTCGAATTCAACGTAATGCCCTTCGGGCTATGCAACGCACCTGCGACTTTTGAGCGCATGATTGACACCGTGCTGCGTGGCCTGAAATGGAAAACATGCCTGTGCTACCTGGACGACATTGTCGTCTTTTCGTCGACGTTTCCTCAGCACTTGCAACGTTTGGAGGAAGTTCTAAAGTGCCTGGCCGACGCTGGTCTTCAGCTGAACACGAAAAAGTGTCGCTTCGCCAGCCGATCTATTAAGGTCTTGGGGCATGTTGTGAGTAAGGACGGTATCCGCCCTGACCCTGAGAAGATTTCGGCGGTCCTTCGCTTCCCTCGCCCCGAAAGACCCAAAGATTTGCGAAGCTTCCTTGGCCTTGCGTCATATTTCCGTCGATTTATTCGAAACTTTGCCTCCATCGCTGCGCCACTGCACAAACTACTTGCGTCTGGTGTACCGTTTCTCTGGTCGCAAGAGTGTGAAGCAGCCTTTGAAACTTTGAAGGGCGCACTCACATCGGAGCCCGTGCTTTGCCATTTTGATGAGACGGCACCGACGCTCTTGCACACAGACGCTAGCGGCCGCGGCGTTGGAGCCATTCTTCTGCAACGCGACAACTCTTCGCGAGAGAGAGTGATTGCATATGCCAGCCGTGTACTCACTGACGCCGAGAGGAACTATACGATCACTGAGCAGGAGTGCCTAGCGGTGGTTTGGTCCATACAAAAGTTTCGACCCTACTTGCACGGGCGTCATTTTACAATTGTTACGGACCACCACGCTTTATGCTGGCTCTCCTCGCTCAAGAACCTGACTGGACGCCTGGGCCGCTGGATTCTCCGACTGCAAGAATATGACTTTGACATTGTCCATAAGCCTGGAAAAACGCACCAAGACGCTGACGCTCTCTCTCGTTGCCCGCTTCCTGCGCAAACTCCCGAAACCTCGACAAATGTGTCGCACAGAAGCTCCTCTGCCGTCCCTTCTGCTCCGGTCTCCTCTCTAGCCTCAATAGACGACTTTTCTCCGGCCAACGATCAAACCTTCGCTTCTTGCCAACGGGCTGACCCTTATTGCCGACGCATTATGGACTACATATCTGACGCCGTTCGCCCACCTAACGCCCGACTTCGCCGCCAACTCACTAACTTCAGGCTACACAATTCCGTGCTGTATCGGCGCATTTTCCATCCTGACGGCCAACGCTGGGTGCCCGTGCTGCCACGTTGTCTTCGTGCACCGGTCCTTGAAGCATTCCACGATGACCTGACTGCTGGACATCTAGGTTTTCACAAAACCTACCATCGGATCCGAAGCCGCTTGTATTGGCCAGGTCTTTCTACTAGTGTGGCGAAGTACGTCAGTTCCTGTTCACCGTGTCAGCGTCGCAAACTCCCAACATCCGCTCCTGCCGGCGAGTTACAGCCTATTCCCTGTCCCCTTGCACCATTCGAGGTTGTTGGCGTCGACCTCTACGGACCCCTTCCTGTCACTGTGTACGCGGATCAGTGAGAAGCAGTGCCGGAATGCTTTCTACGTTCCGTGATGTGTGTTCCTAGGAAATGCGTTCTCGTTCGCACACATCGAGGGTCGGCACATCGCTTCTCGATCTACGGACGAACGACGCGGCTCGGCACAGCGCCTCAAGGCCGTCAGACGACGCAAACTGGAATCAGCATGTTTCTTAACTAAGGTAGGTGGCTGTGAATGCTGCGCTTTGTGCCCTATCATTGTTGAGTGCAATCTTTACAGCAAAGGAAATCGAGTAGCGTGGTGCAGAGTGCGGTGCCGGTAGCGTTAAATTGGCGTGTGCACGATGTGTGTGCAGAGCATAGTCGCAACAATTGCGAAGTGCTGGTCCGCCCGCGCTATCGTGCGTGAACATTCCATGAAAGGGTGCATAAAATTGTCGCCACGAACATGATCGTCTTGCTTTTTATACGTGTAACTACATGACTCGCGAAACGTGCCTATTGCTGTGGTTATCGCTGATGTATGCAAGCGTTCGTGCATTAACTGCCATTTTAGAGCTGCAAACAACTGCGATCCAAAGTCATTATGCAGGTATAAAAATGTGTTAGCTGCTATTAAAAAGGACAAAACTGAGGAAGTTCGAAGGATTATACTGCCTTAAAGGTAGTAGAATCGCTCGGCGTTGTAAGTATGCTGCTTTGCTGTTAATTGAGAGGCTACGCTGTCGCTTCGTTACTCGCCGCAGCCGATCACATGTTCTATCCAGGAAGACTTCATAGCCATTCCCTGTACAGATATACGCCTTTGTAGCCGCACTCTCTCCCCTTCCTGTACTGTATTTCAAAGCCTAAACAATGGCATTTTTGCACTGTTTCATAGACTGCCTGGAGAAGTATACCAGCAGCCATTCAGAACCTCCACCAGCACCACCGGCAGAGAGCAGGCTTGCTGCGGTCCGGAAGCACCTGCGCAGCTATTTTACGGAGGCTGGCCGCCAAGGCAAGCGAAAAAAACCGACAGCTGCCAACACAATATGCAATGCCCGCCACGGTGGTCTAGTGGCTAAGGTACTCGGCTGCTGATCCGAGGGTCGCGGGATCGAATCCCGGCCGCGGCGGCTGCATTTCGATGGAGGCGAAATGTTGAGGCCCGTGTGCTGTGCGATGTCAGTGCACGTTAAAGAACCCCAGGTGGTCGAAATTTCCGGAGCCCTCCACTAAGGCGTCTCTCATAATCAGAACTGGTTTTGGGACGTAAAACCCCACAAAACAACAAAACAACAACAATATGCAATGAATAAAACTTGACTGCATTTCAACATACTAGTGAGAAGTTGGTAGATAATTTTGATCCTAAGGTTGATATAATGCTCTTGCACACTGTATACTAGCATTCTTCAACCCTCATTAGGAAAAGTGCATGCTTTAAAGGCTACCATCAAACCCCTGAACCGTGCTTAGCAGCTCCAGAACTACTGTTGTGTACTACACATATGTATTCAAAATATCTACAGCATTGTTCACTATTTTGCCATCGATACACATCTTAAATATATTCATATGCTGTCTCGTGCCGCATTCCTACCATCATGCCCATCCACTATGTTCCATCATGTTCCAGCATCCATCATGGTACACTATCCATCATGTCCCAGCTTACATCATGGTACACTATCCACCATGTCCTGGCTTCCAGCATGCCACCGTGCCATCACCATAATCCACCATGATGATGGATGGTGGATTCCACCATTCCACATACTGGCAATATTTTCAATAGGGAAGTCGATGCAAACAAGAGTAAAATTTTACATCGCCGCGCAGTAGTAACGCTCATTTAATGACGCTCTCAACACGTCTAAACTCAGCAGAAAAAAAGAAGAAAATAAAGCCACCGATCGATACCACCCAGTGGCAAATACACCTCTGGCGATAGCTGCACCTTCGTTACTCTAGGTGCGCCAAAAGGTAATCATATGAGACAGCTTCTTGAGCCAATATACAATAACTTTAGCTTTCTCAAACCGCCGAGTCCCGATCGGTATCTCCCAGTATGCTCCCAATGAAGCTCGGGGATAGCGTACCGACAGTGTCCGTCTACACGTGAACGGCGCTCCAAGCCTTAGGGATACGCAACTCCGAGGAGTGAAAATTATTGCTCACTACAGCCTTGGCATTGGTTAACCTGAACAGATGATTTTTATTTCTGTGGGGTGCGTGAAGATGAAGCGGTGAGCACCTAAACGACGCCCTTTGAGCAAGTCCGAGTGCTGGGAGCTTATTTAGGAAAAGCTAAAAAGGGCAAGCAAAGACGACGAAAAGAGGCCGTCAGAAGCGTAAAGAAGAAGCGGAAACCTAAATAAGCAATTTTGTTTTGTCTTCCTTTCTTCTTTCTCTCTGTAGTTCTTTTTCTGTTTCCTTTTGCTTGTTCTTATCTTATTGGCTCAGTCCCTCTTGAAACAACACTAGATTTGCTGACTACTGCCACCCGATTCTTGACCTATCCTCCTCAGTGGGTGAGCGACATAAAAGAAGCTCATCATCATCATCTAAATAAGGGAGATTGAGCGCTTGCGGCTTCAGCATCAGATTCCCGAGGCGCAATGCGCTAGGGGTGTGGGAAGAAAAAACGCTGAGATTCAGGCAGACACACGAGTGAGCATGAGGGACCTCTTGCAGCCTTAGAAGATGAGTGAGGACATTGCGTTTTTCCTCATAAACTTCGAATGAACTTGTGCGAGGGTAGGGTTTGATCGTGCCAGTAGCCTTAAAAGCTCCTAACGGGCACTCTTGCCCGCTGCCTCGCACTAATTTTCACAAAGGATTTTCACAAATCTACCAATCTACCCCTTTGGAAAAACGTTACCACCTATACAAAACACCTGGTAGAACCCCTACGGAAAGCGAGCACTCACCAGCATCGGAAGCACGAAAGAGCAGAACTATCGTGGAAAGTTGCTACCGCACTCTTCTCTGACTCAGATGCAATGACACAAATTTGTCGATCAGTACGGTTTACTGAACAAAGAAGGTGAGATGTTTCTCAGTGCATTGCGCCAGCTTTTTGCGAAGCGATCAACAGTTGTGAGCTTCGACGAACCTGCATATCGCAGACACTGGCACTGCCGCTGTACTAAAATATCGCCGTTTGAACGAGAAACCTGCTAAGAGTCTCTTGGACTACACGATAAACTATCGAGCGGTATTATAGTATGCATAAACGCATCTAAATATATGTCGACTAATCGGAAGAGCAAGAAAAGGCTATCGACCTAGGCCGAAACAGATGACAGTCCCTGCCTGTCGGTCTATTTATATTTTTTCAGTAATATTAGATATGAACTGTATAATAAACTAACTGCGGTCGCCATTACTGGAATGCCATTCGTGATCGGCGGCTTGTTTCTTGTGTCCGATAAAAAGGTGAGAGTCAAATGCACTTTAAAAGCCTGTCCGTGTTGTGTGTACCGCTACAAATGATGTCTCACGGCAAGTCGCACCGCTGACTAACCTGTTTACGCGTCGATGGCCATGTTCTGAGCATCACCCACTGTACTCCTGACCTCCCCAGCTCCCGGCATTCTACGTTCTTCGCCGCTGAGGTGGCGCCCCACCTAAGCATCTGCGGATGTACGGGTGCGCGGAAGAGTGAGCACCGTGCCAGCACTTTGCTTCTCCGCAGTACTCGAAACTTTGGGCATATGTACGAACTATTGCAGTGTGTCTAATAGCGGGAATACACATGTGGTACTTCAGCCAACGTCGCAGAGTGAATTTACCAAAGGATCAACAGCACTGATGCGCCGCTGGGACAATGGGTATTAGCTATATTGTCGGTCATGCAATCGAAAAATGGCTTAAATTTTGAGTTGACGAACTTGGAAAATATTGCTGAGCAAAAGCAAATTGGCGATTTCAGCTCATTAGTCATAAAAAAACATGCATATTTGTTTACAAAGTGAATAACAATATTTATACGCATACCAACATTAAACATTTCTCACCTAATCTAGTGACACCTTGATCCATTGCTTACGGGCGCGCCTTGCTGGGAACTACACTGTGTTGTCATAACTGATTTAACTCAATCGAAGCAGTTTTGCAAATGTTTTCTTCGCTGCGCAGAGCGCATGCCCGCTCAGACATCTCGGCTCAGCGTGAGCAGACGACCGCCCAGAAGCGGTGTGGTAGGGGCAACTGGTGGCGCCAAAAAACCGCGGTCAAAAGGCCCCTAGCCACCCAAAGAAGAGAAAGCACGTGCGCGCTGGCGTTCTGCTCGCCGGCCAGGTCAGGAGTAGAGCAGGTCATGGTTCTGGCGCAGTGGTAGGGATCTTCATTGGCAATCGCAAGGTGCCGCGTTCGAACCGTCTCGCAAGTTTTCTTTTTTTTTTCAAATGTATTCTTCGTCTTTTTTAGTTATAAGGCGGTCCTCTCGCTTCTTTATATTTATAGATTCTTTAGAATGCACGGCAGGGAAGTACCACGTTTTTTTGTCTAAAGTGGTTTTTTTTTTACGTGCCAGTAACCCGCGCCTCCCAGTGTCACGTGGCACGCCAGCGCGCCAGTATGCAACGCCACACTGGGCCCATAATCAGGCACGGTGCTGGACGCTGTCGTCAGTGGCGCTGGGTTTTGCAAAAGGGATGCGAGTTTCAAGTCGTTATGGATGAGGTAGCACATCTTGTCTACTTAGACGACTTCGTTCACTTCCACTTGGACGAAGATATCCGCCGGCATGTTATTCAAGCCATCGGGACTTATCCATAGTGATTGCAGCGCTTTTATCTGCGTCCATGTGCTTGTTTGTTCTATATTTCAAGTCCGCGCTGTGGTAGCCGGTACGCATGTCTTCTTTCAAGTATTTTCTTGTTGGTCCTTGTTTTATGAAGCCTCTCAAACATAAAACACCGGTGACACATTCCCACATATACCATTAGCCGAGCGCTACAGTTATGAAACATAGATTTTTTATTATCATAAATCGTGACGCACATGAAAAAGGTATCATGTTAGCAATGTCATGATCAATCATTTATGCTTGCAATTCATTCATACGTCAGGATCTGAATTGTAGTGTATAATGTGAGAACGAAAGGACCGGCGAAACAAGACGACATAGGCTGCTAGATATATATATAACCCGAAAGACCTAAGTTCGCTGAGAATTAGACGGCTTTTCGCCAACTCAGATAAACTCAATTGCTTAACTATAATAAAAATATATTCCTCAGGGAGTAGGTTTTATTCCCTGCCCAGATGAGTTCAAATGTGTCTCGAGTGTCGTGATTTCGACTAGGCCAGCGTCTGTTTAAGTGGCTTTTTAAGGACTGCGGAGATATACTTACTTGGTAATATCTGTCCCTGAGTCTTCGTATAGCCATTGAAAACACTTCACCCGCCTTCACGGACTTAACTAGCACTTTTCTTGCATATGGATCGTAACCTACGTAGTCCTGTACAATTACTTGTTTTTCGCTGCCCTTGCCAAAGTAAACGCTTGAGTAATAACTATCGCTGTACTTGACATAGACCGATGAGTACCTACAAAGAGAAAATAATATCCGTGTGTACATAACTCGAGCTATCATTATGTCCTTTACAGCTTAGTTCATGTGAAATTTTGCTTGAAAATAAATACATCCCGTATGTGTGTTGTATAAATAAAGTTGTCATCAGGCAAATCGCATGTGGCACTGGCGTAGGTTTGGCGATAGCGCAGTTTACATGTGGAGCAGACAGTGTCCATTCCGGTCAGCCCGCAACGTCTTGGCGAGGCGCGTGCATAATCACCAGGCTATTCGGAGAAATTGTCTGCTGCTACATTAATGTGGTTAAGGAACAAGCAATATAAAAAGGGACACAATTATTTTTATTTCTATTTCTTTTTATTCTGCTGTAAACTCAGGATACAGCGTTCGAGCACTCGATGTTTTTGGATTCCTTATTATCACGTTGCGGGACGAATGCATATTATTCCATCCCGCTCCAGTCATGACCAATCGTTCCGGAACGCTAAGCCCAATTTATGGATTGCCACGCAGCACCGTGATGCTCTATATAGGTGCTTCACATCACATATTTATTTCTTATATTCACTGAATACTTTGTTTTTTCACAATGTTACGTTGACAGGGTTGTGATTGCACAATCATTGTATAACCGTCTTGGCTTTGTGGACAATATCTAATGCTTTCAAAGTTATAATATCTACTTGGTGCTGTATTACCGCCTTTCCTTTCAGTAAAAATAAAGGGTGAAACTGAATTCCAAGTCCTGTCTTCTTTCACCATACAGGCCGTGACTTAACTATTAAAAGGTGACCTATAGTGCTTGACCGTACGTCGTACTGATGACTACGACGTATCTTGAACGAGAACGACGTACGAGATCTTAACGCACGAAATTTCATCCGCAGCAAGCATTTAGGATTACAAAATTATTTCGATTCCTTGGAAGAGTCTGCAGCGGACTGTTTTTGACACAGCTATGTGAGAACAGAACGGACACCGGTTGAAGTTTGTTCTTTGCGACCGCTTTAAGGACGAAAGCCGGCCCACTTTCTTTGCAGCATCATGCCAACCTGTGTGCAGGAGGCGCCGACCCAGGCGTCCCCCTGAGAGCTACGCCGAGCGTTCTTTGGTGTACACATGCGGGGGCAGCTGGTTCTTACTGCCGCCACCCCGTCGACGCGAAATTGACGCCCCTATCTCTGCTGGGTTCAATGACCCCCACATCCCATATGAGCGCTATATTAATTAGTTGTGCTCGGTCGCAGCTATAACGAGTGCAAGCGAACTCGCACTGCGAAATACTGGTCTTGTTTCGCTCGCAGATTCTGAGCAGTTCTTTTTTCCTCCGCAGCGGCGATTCGAACTTCGCTAATCGATTCGGACCGGCTTCGCAACCGGCCGCGTGTTCGCGGTACTTATGTCGCTTTGGTAAAAATGGCTTCGTTTGCTACAACCCTGGGCCTGGGTTCGTGGACTGTGCTGCTTCAGTACCCTAGAACATACGTTTAGCGGTAGTAGTACACGCAGTACGTCTTCCACCTGAAAAACAGCAATTATGGTGCGCTGTACGTAGCGCCGTACGCAGCGACGTCGCGTCGCTGACGCCCGATTGGTTCGCAGGAACCTGATCGCCGTGACCTGGACTATCGAGGCGTTTGCTGGTATCGCAGGTATCGCGTGGAAATATATACTTCTCAAACGACATAATTATTCGTCGAGTAAAGCAATTTTTAATGTGGAGCACATCTGGAATGCCGGACCGATTTCCGCACTGTTGGAGAGCTCGAAAGACGCGGTGCAAAGGTAAACAACGGCACGGGACGTTTCGTTGGAGCGACTCGATTCGTTTGCTTCGCTGTGCTTCACACATCGAGGCTTCGAGAAACTTAATTGTGTGTGTTATAGGTCTCACAAACGAATATTCTCCTCTCTGTAAATATGCTTAGCGATCACTCTCCAAGCTTTTTACGAAGTCAAATCAGCTCATATCAAAGAAGAAGTATTTAATCTGGTACAATTATAGTTCAATGCTGATGCACTTGTACACAACGTACCAAGCACAGACTGGTCATGGATGTACTCTTCGAACTGTTCTACCTTCTGAAGAAAGCTACAGAATATTGGCAGACATATTTACAGAAGCGATTGCTGCTTCTTCCACCACAAAATGTGCCCGCAGTAGGCACAATAATCCGCGATATTGTCACGTGGTTGCGACGCGCGCAGCACTCAAGACGAAGCACGTAGGACTCGTAACGATGTGAAGTTTATAATGGGCGAACTTGTGCCCAGTAAGAGAAAGCCAATCACAATGCACAGCAATAGCGGCACTATCCGCAGACAACCAAAACAGCCGCAATAAGTATGGATATTACTGGGTAACGGGCACGCAAATTTCACCATGGAAAAAATGGAACAAGTATAACATTTTTTTGTGGGGTTTAACGTCCCAAAACCAGTTCTGATTATGAGAGACGCCGTAGTGGAGGGCTCCGGAAATTTAGACCACCTGGGGTTCTTTAACGTGCACTGACATCGCACAGCACACGGGCCTCAACATTTCGCCTCCATCGAAAGGCAGCCGCCGCGGCCGGGATTCGATCCCGCGACCCTCGAATCAGCACCCGAGTATCATAGCCACTAGACCACCATGGCGGGGAGGAACAAGTATAGTAAAATGCAACCACAACCATGCACTGCTTGCTTGGTTGATTTGATTGATTTCTGTCGTTTTACATCGCAAAATCAGGATGTTGTCACGTGCTCGTGATGCACGCAGCACTCAACGCGAAGCACGCAGAACTCAAGCGATGTCAGGCGAACTATTTATTGGGCGAACTTATGCCCAGCAAAACAAGGCCAATCACAATTCACAGCAACACCGGCGTGAACTGCCGTCGGTCGACGGAGACTGACAAGCGGCGTAATGGGTCGGCTTTTATACACACGCCATAACGCGTTCTCGCATTATCTCTGGAGTTCCAGAAGTCACAGAAATGTGCGCGTCAAGCTTGCAAAGTTACAAGAATGGTCTACACGGTTCCAGAAGTGGCATGCGAGATAAACACGGCCTGCGTTGCACGTAACAGAACGTGATAACAGCGCTCCCCGCAAACAATCAAAACGAGCGCGCGTGCCACTGCGAAGTGATAACGGCTTTCCACTTTAACCAATGCAACCGAACGTGTCAGTATAGACGCTTTTCCGCAGCGGCGAACGGGCGCTGCCATGTTTGAACACGTGATCTAATGTCCTCCTTTCTACTTCCCCTTCACCGTCGCTGACGGCCGCCCGCGTCTCGCCGTAGGCCAGGGCAACGGACGCCACACGCCACATCGCGGACGCGCCGCCGAGGAGAAGGCCATGGTGCTTCTCTTGCGGTGGCGCCATCTAGTTTTGCTTAGACAAGCTAGCTGCGGAAAATCGTCTATATGGCCAAGTGCACAGAGTGGGCGTGTTCACAGCAGCACTGGCGGGAAGCGACAACCACTGTATGCTTTTTAGGCAGTTTTAGGGGCGAAGCTCCTGAAGGCATATGCTTGTCTGCCGTAGTTGTCCGTCGTAGCCACATCGTCTAGTTCGTGATCACTAGATGGCGTTGGTAGCGCTCGCTCCATAGAGATACATGGTAAAGGCTAGTGTGACGGGATATCAGTAGATGGCGCTAGCGCAGCATAGTTGACGAAATAAAATAGGAGATGGCGCTGCGGCACTCGCTCCATTCAGATGTATGGGAGCGCATAGTGTGATGAGCGATCACTAGATGGCGCCCGTGAGGATGCCTCTCATGTGTGATTCGGAAAAAGAAATGTTTGTAGAGGAAAAAGAAATAAAGCTAGAGCTTGGTGGCCCGGATATCGCCCCGTTATAAAGGGGACGCTCCTAATATTCATCCATCCATCCATCCTCATTGGATGGAGGCGATCGTTCGAGATGTTTCGATGCAATGCGATGGGAGAGCGCTAGGCGTGAGAGCTATAAAATGCGCTAGCTCTCGAATGATCTCAGAATGATCACGAGATGGCGCTGCGGTGCTACTTAGCTAGTACGTGAATTGATCAATGGATGTCGCTGCAACGATCGCTGTTTCGTTGTAGCGTCGTAGCCACGCTCGCGCTCGCCCTCGGCGCGTGCCTTCCGGTGCGCGAGCTCTCTCACTCTTCAATCTGCTGCCTTGTGACAGAGAGAGAGACATTGAGAGCGAGAGAGCGAAAGGCGCGCGTTGACTATGGAAACGCTCTTTCTTCGATGAATGCTCTACCAGCTCGCAAAGAAGGAGAACGCGCCCTCAGCCGCGATAGACAACGTTGACGCAAGCAGCGTCTTCTAGCGAGCTTCTTGATTAAAAAATACCGATTGCTCGCGCTGGAGAACCGTTCACCGGCCACACACACACAGATATATATATATATATATATATATATATATATATATATATATATATATATATATATGCACTGCATCTTGACTTGCAATGAAGTGCCGGTGGGAGATTTCACTTGTGCATAGTTGAACCATAAGGATTCGTAGCGTGCACTTTAACTAAATTCATCCAGAACTCGGCACGATCTACGATGAACCTCCGGAGCTTCGCCCACTCATCATCATTCACTCCATAGATATGCGTGGATTTTTTTTTCACCTTAGCCGATCCTATGGCCGACCTGTCAGGATTCGTTCGCCTGGAAGCCGGTGGCTTCGACTACCTGTTTTTGATGAGTTTCTGCAGGCGGATAACTGGGGTCGATGAAGCATGGATGGCCCTATCTGACTCAATGAAGTTAGTCCTGGCCTGTCATCGCATGTCAACTGTGGTCCACGAGCTGTCGCCTTCCGTGACGTATTTCATCCAATCATCGGCGGCTCTGGGACAGGATGTCACTGGCAAAATAAACAATGACGTCGTCGACAGCTACCTTGTTCAGTGGGTCAGTTCACAACAGCGCTGGAGGAATGCAGAATAACTTTCTGCTTTTTATGCAGCAAGATTACCTCAAGAATGCCATGCACTCTTTAGGATAATCACTCTCTGCTGGTGTTCGCTCGCCCACACAGCTTCATATGTGCTTCTGATAGCGTCGTATTACTCTAGTCTTATATTCTGACTTAGCCGCCTTTTCTTCTGCGATGTGGAACAATTAGGGGCCTCCAGAGCTAAACAAATTTAATAAGAAAGCTTGGCATCTAAAACTTGTATACGTGGCCCGTTCTTTGGTAGTAAAATGGGTAACCCAATGGAACGGATCTTGACGGACCTCGACCCATGACCCATTTTACCCCATGACTCATCTCACACTAAGTTAGTGAAAAGGGCTATCGCCTCATCGTGTCTTAAGTCTGCCTTGACTAAGTCATGTGAACACCGGCTGAGCCATAGCTTTGACCTTCAGGTGTCTCGACTAAAAGCGTCGGGTTTCCCTTCTTGTCTACTGGTGGCGGTAGGATCACCTCTACTAAAGAAGCTTCAAGCCCCACCCAGTGCAACGTTACGCCAGAGACCGAAGAAGTACGTTGTAATGCCTTACATCCACTCGATTTCTCACAACCTCAAGAGGATCGGAAAGAAACACGGCGTTGACCTCGTTTTCACTGCTCCTATGAAACTCTCCCGCCTGTGCGCACTCGCAAGCAGCGCGACCAACAGAAAGTTGTGTGACAAAAGCCACACGCCGCCCTACGTGCCATGTACCACTGAGGTGGTGTATACGATTCCGCTTAGTTGCGGCAAAGTTTATATAGGGCAGACGGGGCGGTGCCTCAACGAGAGGTTAAAGGAGCATGCGTATTCTTTGGGGGTCGTCAGCAACGCCGCGCACCTACCAGCGCACACTAGGAGATGTGGATGCACTGTGCTTCTGTATAACACCAAGGTCACTGGGAGGGCTAAGGGTCGTGTGGATAGGGAAATCCTTGAGGCTTATCAGATTAACGAGCACGGTGATCGCTGTATTAGCGCTCCGTCTGTGCACCTGAAGGACAAAGAGCTGATGCTCTTTGACATATGTTCGAACTGACTAGTGCCCCTTTCCACCCTTCTTCTTCATGTGTTATTTTGCTTGTGTAGTTTCCGCACGTGCTAGTGATCAACAAAAATCACGCACCTTTTGCTCCCAAGTAGCGACGCATGCGTGGCTCCAGGCTAGCTTCACACCTTGTTGCGTCATTCGCTTCCTTTTTCGGCTTCTGGGTGTGGTTGGACGGCGTTTTGAGACATCTGCACATGCGCATTTCAGGTTTTCTCGTGGGTGGCTGTTCTTCGTATGAATAAACTTAGTTGCAAGTGAGCGTCTTTCCTGTCCACACCTATCCTTCCAAAATTTTCAACGCTCTATTCCGCAAGTATGAAATTTAGAACCCTTCGGCTTTTTTTAGAGTGCCCTGACATCTCATAGTACTCGAGCCCCACCATTTCGCCTACAGTGAAATTCAGCCGCAGCGACCGAGATTCCATCCAACGACCTTCGGATCAGCAGCCGAGTGTCATGGCAATAGACCACTGTGGTGGGCTAAGGCATCCTTGAAGAAACGATAGTCAGTATTTGGAAGCCCTAAAATTTTAACCCATTGTATAAATTGGAACGACACGGACTCGGAAAAAAGCTGGAGCCTTCTCGAGCAGTTTTTAGGGAGGAGGCGTGAAGCAATCGCCCCCTAACCAATGGAGTTCAGAATGATGGAGCCCCTGCTCACCCTAGAATCTATGCGATACCTTAATGCCTATTTTGAGTGGCATAGTTGAATGTGCTATCAAAGCTTTTCATAGAAGATGTATACCCCACACGAACACTTCTTTCCACCATTACCCTACAAGTCAACTCGGGGTAGATGAAGATATTTAAGAATTTCGAAACACGTCCTCAAGAATTGATATTGTTGGGGCGCATATAGTTAAACTTAAAAAAAGATATTTTGTCAGAGTTTAGTGACAAAATATCTTTTTCTTTAGTTTAAAATAAATATCGTTAGTAACTCAGGAGGCACAGGACTCGGGGGAGAGGCAGTGTTGTTAGCAGAGCCGAACTGGGAACGATTTAGTTAAAACATTCAAGCCATGCACGTTAGGTTTAGAATCATAAGTTTCTTAGCTGTAACTTATACCAAAGCCGGTTCTGGCACACTTTGTCAACGGCCTTTCCCGCAAAAATCTAAAATATACAATCAGCTAAAGATGAAACGCTCCTGCGGATGGCATGAAGGAGGATCAGTAAAACATGCAAGTTGAGTTCCACACGCGAATGTCTTGCGGAAACCATGTTGTGAAGATGAAAAAAAATTATTTGATTCGAGGAAAGATACAAGATTTGAAAACAAAATATGCTCTATGATTTTACATGGGATACTAGTAAGTGAAATGGGGCGATAATTTAGAGAAGAGTGCTTGTTACCGGACTTGTGAAGAGGAACCACCCTCGCGGTCTTCCAGTCACTGGGAAGGGAGCTCTTTTCAAGGGATTGCTGAAAAATTTTTGTTAAAATTATTGATGAATAGCATGATGTGTTTATTAGAAATCTCGGAGTGATGAAATCGCACCCAGGTGAGGAAGAAGCTTTTAGGTTTTTAATAGCTTTGACCACGCCATCGTAATCAATAGTAATGGGAGACATCACAATGAAATCAAACGGTTTAATGTAAGGAGCGGTTTTGTTATTAGTGCCAGTAAAGTTGTGCACAAAGACTTCATTCAACGCACTTGCGCACTGTACCGAAGGTAAAGCGTTTCCTGTAGAATCAACAAGACTGATTGTGTTATCACTTCTGGGAGTGAACACGCGCCAAAATTTTTTTGGATCCGACCTTAGTATTGAAGGTAGCGTGTTATTAAAGAAATTATCTTTGGCATTCTTTATAGCATCGATATATGTGGCGGAAGCTTGTTCGTAGGCAAACCAACGATCATTACCTGAAAACTGTTTTGCTGAGCGGTACGCGCGTTTTTTCTTATTCGACAAACGTTTTATATAGCGGTTATTCCACGGTGCATCACCATTTGCGATTGTCGTGCGAGCAGGTATGTATTTTTTTGTTAATTCTTTAACTTTGGATAAAAATAAATCCCAGTTGGATTGTACGGTTCGATCGTCAAAGCCATCCAGATAGCCATCAAGAAAAAGGCTAAGTTCCTCGTTGATGATCTCAAAGTTAGCGTTTTTGTAATCGTGAATCTTTTTATTTTCGTTTGTGCGCCTTTGGCGTGAAATGTTAATGCGAAATGAGAGAATGCAGTGGTCGCTTATACCTGGTAAATGTGTGATATCAGAAACGTATTCTGGATGTGTTGCTAGTAAGAGATCTAAAGTGTTAGATGAGGAATCAACTATTCTAGTTGGTTGCTTGATCAATTGTGCGAGAGAAAACAAAGCGCACAGATCCAGAAATTCTTTCGCAAGTGAAGAAGAAGGACTCAGCACAGGTGGCTCAGAAACCCACGAAATATTGGGAATGTTAAAATCACCCATTAGGAAAAGCGGTAACCTCGGGAACTGTGACACCACGGAATTGATCACATCGTGTAAGTCATTGACAAAGGTAAGATTGGAAGAAGGTGGACGATAGCAGACACCAATAATTATTTTATGGGTAGGAAACTCAACGACAGCCCAAACGGTTTCCAACTCACTTGCAATGTTAACGCGGTGAGACGGAAGTTGTTTGGAAATGGCAAGCAATACACCACCACCCATCCGCGACTCTCGATCGCAACGATACACTGAAAAATTAATAGCTGAAGAAAAAAGCTCGTCATCTGTTACACCAGGCCGAAGCCAGGTTTCTGTAAGTGCGAGCACTTGTGTGTTGCAAGTATCTATAGCAGAGCTCAAAAGATCACGTTTATTAGTAAGACTTCGCACATTAGTGAAAAGTGCAGATGTGTGCGATTTGTAGTGCCCACAAGCCCTCGCGCACCTCTAGCTTGGCGCACCTCTAGCTACGTTATGAGTTCCACGGCGATTATCAGATAACACAAACGGCTTACGCTGAGCAACGCTGTCTGTTTCTGAGATATACTCGTAATGCTTTTTGTTCATGACAAGGGTTCTATATCGAAGCTGATATGGCTGTGATTCCGATTGACTTTTGGCAAAATCAGCAAGTTTACTGCGTATGCGACGCGTTTCAGGCGAAAAATCTTCACTCAAAGTGATGTTATTTTCTTTCAACTTTTTGCGCGCGTTCAGGATTTTTTGTCTTACTTTATAACTCGAGAATTTCACGACAATCGGGCGACACTTGTTCGGGATGAAAGGTCCGATACGATGCGCGCGATCAATAGCATTATCGGACAAATCGTCCAGCACACCGACAAGGGCAGATTTCACACGTGCTTCGGACTGATCCCATGATTCAACAGAGTCAGGTATACCACGGAAGATTAAAGAATTGTCTCGGCGGGATCTGTCTTCTAAGTCAACTACACGAGTTTCGAAAGAGTCACACCGAGTGGTAGTGCTTTCAAGCCTATGGTTGAGACCGTTTAATTCTTCAGACATGCCGTCGAACGAGTTTGTTTTTTCTTCGAGTTCATCCAGTCTCTTGTGAATGTTACCAATTTTAGCTTCGATACTTTTCTGGCTGTTTTTTATCGCTTTTATATCAGCAGACAGCTCGGCGTGACTCTTTGCTGACTGTACTGAACGAGAATGCAGATCCTTAAGTAAATGAAAAATAACCTGCATTTGTTCAACGGGATCATCGGGCAAATTCTCCATGGCAAGTAATGATGCAGAACGAGTATCAGGCCCGGGGTTAGTTTCTACATCACCTGAACGCAGCAGCAGAAATAACAACGAAAAACAGTCGCAAGCAATTTCATAACACACACGTGGGCAAGGGAGCAACAGCAAGTACGGGTTGTCGCTTTTGTTAGCGTACAATGAGTATCGTTTACACACCTGCGAAGCGCAGACAGGCCAAGCGTAAGTCATGCTGTCTACGTTGCTCCGTTGCCCACTGAATTGGCAATCTTGTGGCCGGTAGATAAGGCGGTGTCAGGAACTGATGCTGCTGTCGATGAAAATCCCCGGCGAGTAGCAAGCTGCGGTGCTGGGCAAAAATCCGGGACCATGCTCAGCAAGGCCAGGGCTTCTTCTATGCAGTCTTGGTAATCCGAAGTTGTAGCAGCGCAAATTTGCGTATGAGCAGAATGCAGGCACAGCGTAAGGACGGTTGACAGGAAAACCTGCGAAGCGCAGACAGGCCAAGCGTAAGTCATGCTGTCTACGTTGCTCCGTTGCCCACTGAATTGGCAATCTTGTGGCCGGTAGATAAAGGCGGTCTCAGGAACTGATGCTGCTGTCGATGAAAATCCCCGGCGAGTAGCAAGCTGCGGTGCTGGGCAAAAATCCGGGACCATGCTCAGCAAGGCCAGGGCTTCTTCTATGCAGTCTTGGTAATCCGAAGTTGTAGCAGCGCAAATTTGCGTATGAGCAGAATGCAGGCACAGCGTAAGGACGGTTGACAGGAAAACCTGCGAAGCGCAGACAGGCCAAGCGTAAGTCATGCTGTCTACGTTGCTCCGTTGCCCACTCCAATCATCGGCGGCTCTGGCACAGTGATGTCACTGGCAAAATATACAATGACGTCGTCGACAGCTACCTTCTTCAGTGGGTCAGTTCACAACAGCACTGGAGGAATGCAGAATAACTTTCTGCTTTTTATGCTGCAAGATTACCTCAAGAATGCCGAATGCACTCTTTAGGATAATCACTCTTTGCTGGTGTTCGCTCGCCCACACAGCTTCATATGTGCTTCTGAGAGCGTCGTATTACTCTAGTCTTATATTCTGACTTAGCCGCCTTCTCTTGTGTGGTGATGTGGAATAATTAGGGGCCTCCAGAGCTAAACAAAGTTAATAAGATAGCTTGGCATCGAAAACTTGCATACGTGGCCCGTTCTTTGGTAATAAAATGGGTAACCCAATGGAACGGATCTTGACTTGTCTTCGCTGACACAGGTGCGTGCCCAGTTAATTAAGTATCAAGAACGCATATCGCAGGGCATAGCAGACATCAAGCAATATCATAAAGTTGTTAACTCTAGGCTGAATCCTTATAATCGCTTCTAGTCACAGCTTCCCAGTTATGTCTCGCTCCCAGTCACTGCCACCTGTGCTAATGTGAATAGCTAGCCCCAACAGCTGTGAATCAAGATTTGTCAACTCGCCATGCATAACGGTAACCGAGAAAACAAATCACGACGTAAGGCCCTGCTGCTTCATGGCCTCACTGAGACACCTGATGAATCCCACGATATTCTGTTCGAGGATGCTTCTATGTGGTGCAAAGAAATCTCCAAATGGAATGCCCGAAAATTGAAAGGTGCCTCAGGATTCGCCGTAGGCAAACCGATCGACCACGCACCATTACTATTAAAATGCTCGACATTAGCGAAGAAACAGCTGTGTTTAAAAGTGGTCATAATTTTTAGGGATCCATTTTTGTATTGCCGATTATAACTCCTTGCGCGTGTGTTCCACCAAAAAAAAGATACGGCAAGCATCCAAGTCATTTCGGGATAGCGGCTCCCTCGTTCACTCAAGCTTTAATCATGCTTTTATCGACAGTTAGTTATAAGAAGGATGAAATACTAACGCTGTCATAAAGGTTCGTTTACGCCCTGCCGAATTTCCTTTCAATAACCGTACTGATACTACTTGACGCTTCGGAGATGAGCCCACATCCCTACACGTCGTAAATATTAATGCTAGAAGCTTAGTTACCGAGGTTCCAAATTTGTACTTATCTCTACCCCTTTGCCGCACATTACTGGTGTAACAGAAACTCGGTTACATAAAATATATATCACAGCGGAATAACGCCTCTGTGTTTTGCAGTTGTCAGTACCGATAGACATCATGGTAGCGCAGGGGGTGTTGCATTATTGTCGCGGTCTGACCCCATATCTTGTATAACCCCAGTCTACCTGATACGGAGTCAGTCTGGTGCGAGGTCTTCGAAAGCACTTCTAGAGCATGTGGCGTAGTCGACCGCTCACCGCCATCGAGCGTACATCAGGTGCTCACTTTGCGACACTCATGCACAAGTACTTCTTGTCTTAAGCTTCATCTGCATGGATGATTTTAAAACACCAGACATCTTCTTGCCTACTCCATCACTCACGCGCTTTAACATAGAAATAAGCAAAACTTTGTTACATTTTTCATTGAATTGTGTTTGAACACAAATTGCTCAAATTAAAATACCTTGGTGCTCTCCAGATAATGGCTTGGAATATGAAGGTATTGATGGTATTTCCCACAAAAAAAGCTGTCCTAGTATGTATTTCAGTTTTGTTGTGTGCCGATCGTTTTGTTTATTATACATTCCTGATTCTAGATGAGCTGATGACGCGTCTATTCCCGACCTTCTGATTGATTCTTTTCATGATTTTGAGCAGCTTAACCAATGCAACGGTTTGAACGTCTCGGTGGATACTTTTGAAAAGATTGTGCAAATTTTATCCAGCGCTTCATCCCGCTAAAAACACAAAAAAGAACAGTCTTCCTTGGATGTTGCGTGACCTACTTCACCTGACGCGTTGTGTTACTAGATTAAGGCGTTTAAAAAACAAGGTTACCCCTTATAATTGACGAATATAACATTGCTGAGGACGAACTTCGACAGACAATAATTGATGAAAATGTTAGCCTATTTTGCGTGGCTCAGCCACTACAAATACAGTTGTTATAAGTTGATTGATTAGTTGTTTTGTAACGTCATTGTAGTTAATGTAAATATCGCCAATACACTCAGTGAACGCTTCCAATCGGTATTTATAATTGACAACTTTGGCATACCCATCTTTCATTATTACTCACACGATTTTATTGATTATATCACCCTGTATCTCGAAGGTGCTGTGAAATATAATTACGCACTTAAGAAACACAAAATCCACTGGCTCTGACGGGATTACTAAGGCTTTTCTTTTTAGGTGCTGTGCTTCGACTAGCCGATTTTTAGAGTAAGCTTTCAAAAGTACCTATCTACCTCAAGCTTCCTTTATCTGGGAAGTTAGCTAAAGTTCTTCCCACGTATAAATTCGGTCATAAGTCGGCGCCAATAACTTATCGCCGAATTTCTTTAGCATCTCGGTGATAGAAAGCTTCTTTAGCGTATAATTTTAGGTGTATTATGCGGTATTTGAAAATAATAACATCCTGAGTGATAACATACTCTGCAAAGCACCTCACCATGTACAATTATCGCACTATATGCCACACGTTCTAGACTCTCATCAATAAATAGATGCGATTTTGATCGGCTGTTCAAATGCATTTCACACTCTTACACATCATAATCTTCACCACAAACTAAGTGCTACACTTCCATCCTCAGTTGACCGGATTGTGAGATGCTTAAGTAACCAGTCTCCGTATGTTTTGTTCGATATGTCTTCAGCACTATCCCATGGTTCCGTCATGGGTCCACTTTTATTCATATTGTGCATAAATAAATCGCTGAACTATGTGCCTGTTTAAAGTCACCCTTATGTTGAAGACCGTGCACTGTCACACGCTAATAATATGTGGACCACGTTATACTGAATGACTCTTTCACACAATTTTGGGTATCGTGTGACCAATGGCAAATAAATATAAATCTTCTTAAAAGAGTCACTCTTTCGTGTTGTAACTGCTACTCTACGGCTTTGTTCAATTATTTATTTAAATTCGCCTCCTCATAATGGGTCTCCATATAAAAGTACCCACAAATAAAAGTACCAAATAAAAGTACCTACAAATAAACGTGCAAAATAAAAATACAGAAGCGGTAAACTTTTAAAGACATTGGGATATTTGAACCCTAGATTAAAGGACGCTCCACTGGAGACAAAATGGTTAACATAGGAATTGCTCATCTGCCCATTTTTGGATATGTGTAGTCCAGAGGAAACTCTTACGCTAGTGTCGGCCCGCGGCTCGACTGAGCACATCCTACACTCAACCCATGCCACGCAAGAACTGCTTTATTCCACCATGCACTCGCGAATATATACATACAGAGGTGGCGCCATCTCTCGATGGACACCTAGTGTCGACCTTCGACACTACACTTACAAAGTATCGCACATTAACGCCCTGAAATTTGTTCACAATAAAGCAATCTGTTTCATTATTTGTCAGTATAACTGGAATTTCTCACCCTCACACGTTACCCGATTAGGCTTACAATCTCTCTCCGAGGGACGTGCTCTCAAATGCCTGAAATTTCTGTACTTCCTTGTTAACACTCCGCGTTACCCGTTGACAAATATCTGTCTTCGGCTAAAGTGCAACTACTCGAAAGAAGCACTAGTTTAACCTTCCGCCATTTAATCTGCGAACTAACCTATTCAAATTTAGCTATCTTCCGCGCATGGAAATTATTGGTTTACCATTATGGTTTACCAAATGTTTGCCATTAAAGGTATTCTTACGTCGATGTTCAGAGCCGCGCCATCGTTTGGATCCGTATTGGATTCTTATTCCTTTTTTAATGCTTCTTACAATGTTATATTGTTTTCCCGAAATATCTGCTTGTATATACAATTGCATAAAACCATCTCCTGCGATAGTCGAGCTGAGCAGAAGTACGTAAAAATACTCGAATAAATGAATATCAGAGACGCCGTAGTCGACGGTTCGGGAAATTCAGAACCCTTCGGCTTTTTCAGAGTGCCCTGACATCTCATGGTACACGAGCCTCAGCATTTCGCCTACACTGAAATTCAGCCGCAGCGACCGGGATTCCATCCAACGACCTTCGGATCAGCAGCCGAGTGTCATGGCAATAGACCACTGTGGTGGGCTAAGGCATCCTTGAAGAAACGATAGTCAGTATTTGCAAGCCCTAAAATTTTAACCCATTGTATAAATTGGAACGACACGGACTCGGAAAAAAGCTGGAGCCTTCTCGAGCAGTTTTTAGGGAGGAGGCGTGAAGCAATCGCCCCTAACCAATGGAGTTGAGAATGATGGAGCCCCTGCACACCCTAAAATCTATTCGATAGCTTAATGCCTATTTTGAGTGGCATAGTTGAATGTGCTATGAAAGCTTTTCATAGAAGATGTATACCCCGCACGAACACTTCTTTCCACAATTACCCTACAAGTCAACTCGGGGTAGATGAAGATATTTCAGAATTTCGAAACACGTTCTCAAGAATTGATATTGTTGGGGCGCCTATAGTTAAACTAAAAAAAATATTTTGTCAGAGTTTAGCGACAAAATATCATTTTTTTTCCGTTCAAAATAAATATCGTTAGTGTGTATAGTTGCAACAAACGTCCTTCGGTCACAGATGAAAATTGACATGGTAATGCCAGTTTACCATCCTACTTCAGTGATGCCACTTCTTAGCAAAATACTACAATATATACCGCATTCCGCTTTAATGAATCTTTGGACAACCAAGGCGTTCTCTAGGCATTCAATGATTTTAGAAAATGGCTCTCAACGCAATCTTCAGTCTCAGCATGTGTAAACCTAACCGGAAAGTCACTCGACACTGGCTATTTTGCAGTGGAATTTTTAGAGATGCCGCAACACCTCTTGATTCTGTAAACCTTGCCATTCCCTAAATCCTGTTTCGTTAGCCCCTATAAATGATGTGACTTCGCGGCGTGGGTGGGCTACCCCTGTGCATTATGCAGCTCCACTGTGGGATATTCTCTGCTGAATGACAACTTCCAACATAAAAATATAAGAGCGGGTCATTCGTTCAGCAGTAGCAGTTCGCAGGCATGCTGACGCATGCTCGCCTGTGTAGCTAAAGGAATATTCTTCTTCCGACCTGGGCACCCCCTTTTTGTAGCCACCGTCAGGCTGCGGTGGCACTGCGTCTTATCGGAAAAGCAGTGCAGCATTTGTTTGTGTTACGCTCGTCTCGCTGACAATGAAGCGGATGCTGCGGGGAAATAAGTGCAGTGTGTCACCCCATACCCCCCTCCCTTCTGCGGAGTGGATAGCTCTCAGGGCTTCTAAAAAAATCTGTTAAAAGTACCCGACATCCGTAGCGTGTAGACACAGAAGCAGGCTGCGACGCCGGTGGGCGCACTGATATTTCCTTGCTCATCAAAATCGCCTCGTCACGGTGGTCTAGTGGTTATGGCACTCGGCCGCAGACCCGAAGGTCGCGGGATCGAATCCTGGCCGCGGCGGCTGCATTTCGATGGAGGCGAAATGTTGAGGCTTGTGTGCCGTGCGATGTCAGTGCACGTTAAAGAACCCCAGGTGTTCGAAATTTCCGGAGACCTCCACTACGGCGTCTCTCATAATGAGAGCTGGTTTTAGGATGTTAAACCCCACAAATCAATCAATTGTTCATCGAAATATATATGCTGCTACGGTTGAACGGTCCGCGATGTTTATTTACTGGGCGAGGCTGTTGATCAAGCGATGATGGCGTCGATCCGGCGCACCAGTTAATGCCCTCCTCTTCCTCTTCCGTACGCCGCTCATATCTTGAGGCTCGGAAGCATTCCCCTCTTCGCAGCCGAAGCCAGCTGGGCAAGTTCTTGGGAAGTGCATGAGTAAATTGCTTGAGGCGCGCAACATGTACCATCTCAGTTGGGTTTGAGCAGTGACCAGCTGACGTCAAGGTGGCTGCCACGTACGTCAAGCTACTCATGCGATCGACGATGAAGAATGGGGCAGTATACAGCGGCAAGAAATTATGACATAAGCCACGTTTCCATTGTGGTGACGACATTCACACAAAGTCTGCTTTGACGTGTAAGACTAGCTGATGTCGGCTGTCATACCGCTCGTTAAATCGATGTTGAGATATTACAGTGCGAAGTCGAGTGATACGTCGGGCTTCTTCAGACTCTTGGCGACACAGTACTCGCCGTGGAAGTGAAACGGTAGCATTGTGTCAATGCTGTTCAGCGGCGGACGTGCGTAATTCAGCTAAAGGGGAGTGTAATTGGCGGTGTCATGCTTGGAAATATTATACGGATAAATGATGAAAGGTAGGACGTCATCACAGTGTCTGTGGTCGGAAGATGCGTACATGCCAGCTGTGGTGAAGTCCCCAAACGCTCCGAGCGAATCGGCCAAAGAAACGCTCAAGCACGCGCGTTGGAGCTGTACCGTAGGGGGCCTCACCTGGAATGGAGCCCTGCACGTGCCCGCATGGCGCGTGAAAAATGAAATTAAAAAAGGCGCGAGCCACGTCTGTCAAGGCAGAGGAGGGAAGATATCAGAGCGGAGAAGATGCGCTGTCCTGGCCGGGCGTCAACGCCCGGGAAGCCAGCATTTGTCGGAGGGACCCAGTCGAGCGCCAACACCCGAGGGACCTCGAAAACCACACGTTTCCTGCTCCGGACGCCCAGCAGACATCCGGGAGTCTTCGTCGCTACTTCATCCGCAACAATTCTCGTGCCTGCCTCGCGGTTCTGAAGAGCCATCGTCAGGGACGCTGACCCGACACCGTCGACGCCGGAACGCGTGAGCCTGTTGAGTTCTTCAACTCTTTTCAACACTTGCTCTAGAGACACTATACATATTTTGTGTATATTATTGTCTGTATTGTGTGTGCTCACCTTTAACTGCGTTCCTCTCTTGAACTCTTGTTCTACAAATGCTGCATGCACATGTTGTTGTGAGTTTAGTGCTTCTGTTTCATTGCGTTTCCCTCTATGTTTTCGTGCTCGAATATATGTTCGTGTGCTCTGTCAGTTAGCGTCTGCCTCTTCCTTGCTGCCCTCAGAGGCGTCTCTGACTTGCCTCTTTGAGCCTCCTGCTCCCCGAGCCTTTTTATTTCGTAACACCAGCATGTTTTGTCTAGCTTGCCACCATGCCTCAGCCTAGGGCTTTGAATTGGCCTAAACTGGTTGCTGAAAATAGTAGCTCATGGTCAGTGTGTGTGAAAGCGATAGCTTTTTCTCCTTGCGACTTGGCCTCCGCCTAAGCATCTGGATTGGAATGCCGTGATTGCGGGAATTAGTCACGCCCTGGTTAGAGTGAGTGAAAGCGACAGCTTTTCGCCGCTTGCGGCCGCACCATGGCTTAACCACTCGGATGGGCGTCACGTGGTTGCATAATATTGTGGGGTGATTACAGCGTGAGCGAAAGAGGTAGCTATGTCCCACTTGGTTCTGCACCTCGACCTATTTGGACTGGCCTGATTTGGTTGCATAAAATAGCAGGGTCCTGCTAGGCGTGAATGAAAATCATAGCTTTTCCCCCGTAAAACTGCGCATCGGCAACGTGCTCGGTTTGGACAGACTTGGTTGCAGACATGAGTCGGGTTATGGGTAGCATGACTGAAAGCGATAGCCTTTTCTCTCTGGGAATTTGGCTCGGCCTAGGCATTCCGATTAACTCCGCTTGGTTTAAAACAATAGTACGGCTATGGTCAGTGCGAGGGAATATTTTCCGCATTTCTCCCTGCCTCGGCCTATGCATTTGGATTGGCCTGACTTGGCGTCAGGTAGTGGTTCGGTGATATTCAGCATGAGTGAAAGCGATAGCCTTTCCCACTTGCAACCGGACTAGGTATAGGCATTCGTATTGGACTGCCTTCTTTGTGGACAATAATTAGGTCATAGTCAACGAGAAGAAAGCAACAGCTTTTCCCCTCTTGTGAATAGGCCTTTGTCTAGGCGTTCGGATATGCCAGACTTGGTCATGCCAGTCAGGTCATGACAAGTGAGAGAAAAACCGATAAGTTCTTGCAACTAGCGATCACGCCTTGGCCTCGGCATTCCGACTGGGCTGACTTGGTGGCAGACAATATTCGGAATACCCAGTGAGAGTGAAAGCGATAGCTTTTCACTTCTTGGGACCGGGCCTCGGTTTCTGCATTCGCAGTGGCCTAACTTGTCGTGGTTAGTCTGAGCGAGAGTGATAGTTTGTTGCGACTTGCAACAGCATCTACGCCGAGGCATTCAGATTAGCCTCAATTCGTTTAATGCAATAGTCGGGCCGTGGTTAGCTTGAATAAAACCTTTTCCTGTTCGCCACGACGCCTCGGCCTTTGCATTCGGAGTGGCATCACTTGGTTCCAGATTATAATCGTGTCATGGTCAGCTTGAGTGAAACTTTTTCCCGGTCGCATCCATCCCTCGGCCTGACTTGGCTGAAGACAATAGTCGGGTGATGGCCACCGTGTGTGAAAGCGACGGCTTTTTTCTGCTTGGGACTGCGCCTCGGCCTAGGCATCCCGATATGCCTCATTTGGCTGCAAACAATAGTCGCGTCATGGACAGTGCCAGTGAAAGCAATAGCTTTTCACCACCCCGCTACCGACAGGCTGCTAGAATTGGACGGGCACAACGCGCTCGAGGAGATCGTCGAGGCCCAGAGAATAGCGCACCTAGAGAGGTTGTCAGTTACCAGAACTTGGAAGAGGGATTCTCAGCCTGCTATGCATCCGATATCCTGATGCGCAGGGACTGAAAGAAGCATTCCTACAGGAATCAGGGACGCCATAGAGGCGGAAGACAGGCCTAGAAACATGGACCCCGTACACGACGTGCACGGGGTGCATGTTTACGCGTGGGCGTAAACGAAGCGTGGAAGTGATCCTTAAGGCACACGGAAGAAGAGAGGGCGTCCTCTTTATCAATGCGGCCAAGTACCGGCGGCACGCCTGCGACAGCAATGACGACGGGAGACAATCGCCACCGCCACTATCGTCGGTACAACGGACCGTAAGAGACGAACCAGAGCAACAAACACTGTAATCGTAACTGCTACTACGACAGGAGCGAGCGCAGCGGCAACAATGAAGACAATGCCAGCCAATGGTGGCATTGCCTGCCTTCGCTATGGCGGTTGTGGAAACGAAGAGAAAGGTCCGAGTCACGTCATCGGTGAGGGCGCCGTCGGACGAGGCAGCAGAAGAGATGACCATAGCTCTCGCGGTACTCCACTCAAGTGTAGAGGACGAGTTGAATATTAGCGACCCCAAGATGGCGATTCGAAATTCGACAAAGGCTGGGTGTCCACTGTGGTGGTGCACATGCTAAACGCCAGGGCCGGTGACTTCGGCTCCAGCTCGATTAAAAACAAAGCCCTCGCGTTGTTCCCGCGCACATAGGGCCGTTGGAAGTAGCAACAATAGCAACAGCAGTGCCTAGGGCCGTAGACCCGCTGTAATCCCGCCCAGCTAGAACGAGCGTCCCCACCTCTTCTCAAGGCAGCCTAAGCTACATGCCGCGACGCAGTCACCCAGACAGAGGGCAGCCACCGCCATTGTGATGAACCCCGCCGCAGAAACAGCAGCTATCGAGTCTAGCATCGCCGCTGTCACCGCCACTGCCACCTTTGCGGCAACGGCAATCACGACGCAACAGGGGGACACTGATCATGATGCTAAGGAGCTGCCGGCCACTTACGGAGAGGAGCTTGGGTATTACAGAAAAGAATGCCAAAAATATCCCTAACCCCATGGTAGGTTAGACAGGTCCCAGGCAGTGGACTTGAGGAGGCTTAAAATGCTCACTTTCACCAATACCCACCAAGTGAACTGTCTGTGGCCCACTCTGCACCCGTCACCTGACTGTCCATGGTGTGAACACGAGCGGGTCGATATGGCCCATGTGCTTTGGGAATGCCAACACCACGAGGAATAAAGCGGAAGGAGGATTAAAGCAGCAGGGCCATTTCAAACGGGCTGCCTCCCTAAGAGATGGCAAGCCACCCTTCTCAGCGCGACTCCCGAAGACTATGAGTGGGCTAGAGCCATCGTCGAGGACCTCGAAAGATGTTCCTTGAGCAGCCCACCACAGGTAGCCTAGCTCCGGGCACCAACTGCAGCAGTTGGTCAAATAAAGTTTGCCCAGTCCAATCCCAACAGCTTTTTGCCACTTGCGAAGAACCACCTTGTGCACACATCCTTATGCACCCGACTTCTTGACATTGAGTGCGTATTTGTTATTTTCGACCGTTTTCTGACTAGAACGCCACCGAAGATGGCTGGCCGTTTGAGACGGCTCAGTTGCTTCGCCGCCGTCATTTGAGACTAGACGTGTTGGGTGTTTGATCGCTGCTTTACCTAGAAGATACAAGTCAATGTAGAAGGCCAAACGATCGGGGAAGAGAAATTCAGTGATGCGGGCTGTGCTTTCGTGAGCGCCAAGTGCCCAAAGCGGGGATTCGCAGGACGCGAACCCGCCGAAGGCTTTGATTAACTGATTGATTGATTGATTGGTTGTGGTTCGCTTAGGAAAGGACACTAATTTCGGCAGCCCATGTAGGGAGCAAAGCTAAGCATCCGTGGAAGTGGTGGAAAGGGAATGAAAGATATAGAGAGGAGAGAAAGGCCGTAGTGGAGGGCTCCGGAAATTTAGACCACATGGGGTTCTTTAGCTTGCACTGACAACGAACTGTACACGGGCGTCTGGGATTTTCGCCTCAATCGAAAATGAGACCGCCACACCCGGGATCGAACACGTGTATTTTGGGTGGCAGCCGAGTACGGTAACCACTACACCACCGCGGCGGACATTAGGATATTTGGCGGCGACTTCGGCACGCCTGCCGTCCGCGGCCGTTCAATGCTGAGGAAGAGGGTTATTGCGTCCTCTCGCATGCCTGATTACCAAGGCCGCCGACAGATCTTCATACGACTGCGGCAAAGTTTGGATCTCAGAAAATCAGGACACTGCAAAGCTGGAGAGGCAGACACGGCCGTTCGGAAGATTACTTACAACGCTGCGGGGAAAGACGTAATCTGCCCAATTCTTACACAGAATACGTCGTTGTTCGTACGCTGCGGGAGGAAAAGAGAGAGAGAGAAATAAACTTTATCGTTGAACAGACGACGAAGGTCGCCCTCAGGTGGGCGGCGTCGTCAGTCCAGGTCGCCGAGGTCCCTTGCTGCCCGTCTAGCTCTGTCCACCAGGTGTAGGTGGTCTTCAGGGCTCGACTTGGTCAGTTGTTCGTCCCACTGCTCTGGAGTCGGCGGTTGAGGGATCGGTGGCAGTGTTGAGTTGCCCGCTGAGCATTTCTTGCACGGCGCTGAGCATTTCTTGCACGCGTACTCGTAGGTAGTGGGGTGGATAGCGTGCAACAGTGGTCCATGCGGAAACGTGTTTGTCTGCATTGGCGCCATACAATGGTGTCCTCCCTCGACAATTTGCAGTGCGGTTGTGGGTATTTCCTCCTCCCGAATCTGTAATGCGTCACGATGTTATTGAATCGTGTGGGCACACTTTGGTCAGGACACTCCACGACACGGACAGCTGACGGTTTAGCCCAGAAAGTGTGATCTGGGGCTGCGGCGTGTGCCGCCGCATTGCCCGCCAGAGATTCACGCCCCGGTGTCCAGACTATGAAGAGGTCTGGGAGTTCCTTCGTCCGCTTTGAGATGTCTAATGCTGGAGCACTTTTCCTGTCAAGGTGGTAATGCCTACAGGCAGCCTGTGAGTCCGTAAGGATGACTAGCTGATCCTTACCCCTCGCTGTGGTAGCCGCGAGGGCGATTGCGGCTTCTTCGGACGAGTCCGTATCCCGGGAGAGAACCGACGCGGCCTAATCTGTACCACGTTATGATCAACACCCACGCAGTTTTCGCCCACGAAGATTTAGCACTGCTTAGGAGTTTCAAGGGGAGGAGCTCCGTTACTCGGAACCTATGTCTTCGGCGGAACACTTCAATCCGCGTCCTGAAGTTCTCCCTCTGCTCGTGTGTTATGCGTGCGGAACTCCTGGCCACAAAGCTAGGTGTGTGGCCGACGTCGGGCAGCAAGCTATGGACAGTACGCGCCATCCACGCAGTCTAGCAGGCGTATTCGGGACGCGCGGTGTCCAAGACACTCCATGTCAGAAGGCCACTTCCGAGAAGACAGATGCTCTGCTCCGGAAACCTACCCTGAAGAAGGAAGAACCCGGAACCGTTACCGCTCCCCTGCATCCGATCGCACTCTTACGCCGCCACCTGCCTTCCGGGCGTCCCGATCACCATCTCCCAGGCCGCGATTCACGTCACCATCACCTCGGCGCCGCTTCGCGTCGCCCCCGCCGGGAAACTAGCCAGTGCGGCCGATGGAGGTGAGGGCGTTGGGAAATATGCGCTGCCGACTCAGTTGCCTCCAACTATCTTGATGCTAAGGAATAAGGTCCACGTGTTTATTGATGGGTTTCTACGATGGCGTTAGTCGACACGGGAGCGACAATTTCTGTCATGAGTGTGGCATTCAAAAGCCTCCTGGGACACAAGGTTATGTTTCGCTGGGACCAGAACAGCAGTTTTCGTGGTGTGAGTGGTGACTCTTTGTGCCCGGTGGGCGTGTGTAATGTGAATGTGTCTTTGGGTGGCAAAGTTTTTAACGCGGAGTTTACTGTTCTTCCTCGCTCCACCCAAGACGTTATCCTAGGGATCGACTTTTTGCAACTGTGTGGTGCCAGTGTTGACTGCCGAACGGGAGAACTTAGTGTCAGTGCAGGTGTTTCGTCCATGCTTTTGCATCATCCGCCGTGTGAAGAGAGTGTATTTTGCGTGTCTGACGATACAGTTGTGCCCGCTTTACCCACGGTGCCTGTTCATGTCGTTTGTTCATTTCCTGCTCGTACTTCCTCGTTCGATGCTGCAGTGGAACCTGTGCACAGCTACTGCCTGAAGAAAAACATATTGGTACCGCACTGCATGGTTTCAGTAATCAATGGAAGCACGGCGCTGTGGGCGATCGAGTGTTCTACTGAGGCGGCAGTGCTACCTCAAGGCTTAAAACTCGCCACTTTCCAGGAAGACTCGCCTATACCGATGGCAGTAATTACCGAACTACCCGATGCAGGAGCAACCAGTGTCTCGCAACCCGTGAGCACAGAGATGCTTTCCGTTATTAACGAATCGCTTAGTGATCATGAGCGTCGACTGTTGGTGACGTTGCTTGCGAAATACTCCTCGGTATTCGACTTCGCGCATCGTGACTTGTTCTGGCTTGTCAAGGAAAACCGGTAGCAGCTTGGGCAATACAGATAGACAGGAATCTACGAGTATGGACATTGACGCACGTGCGCAGAAAAGAAGGGCTTTCCCACGAATCCTTCCAATATCCCTTGAATCGTAAAATCGAAGGTAGGTCTCCAACACAAATCAGCCGAGATTTTGCAACAGGCAGTAGCTTCTACGTTGTTATCGTCATCCGAGGGTAGATGAAAGTGTTACAATGGAACTGCAGATCCGTTTTCGCTGCTTCTACTGATTTAAATGTTTTAGTTTCGAAAGTTGAGCCGGATTTATTTTGCTACAAGAAACTTGGTTATCTCCTGATAAAGGCTTTAATTTACCTAACTTTAAATCATTGCGCTTAGATCGCCAGTCAAGAGGTGGCGGTCTGATAACATTTGTTTCGAGAAGATTTTGTCACAAAGCGAAAATTTCGTATCAGTTAATGTCTGGTGATGGCGAAATTCTTGGCGCTGAAATAAGTCTTCCGGGAGGTCAGACGTTTATGCTTATTTTCCTTTGGGTGTACTGGACACGCGGCCTCTCGATGCAGCTCTTCTAAATTGCGGAAAATGGATGGTATTAGCTGGCGACTTTAACTCGCATCATATATCATGGGGATTTAAAACGGAGCAGTGTGTAAAACGCCTATGGGAGTGGGCTACAACAAATAATTTGGTTTGTCATAATTCTGGATGTTTAAAATTCCTTCGAGGGCAGTTGAGATCTGTATTAGACCTTACATTTACGGGCCGAGGTCTCTCTTTATTATCGTGAGAGACTGTTGATGTGGGTGCAAGCAGTGATCACGTTCCGGTTCTATTTGAGATAGTACGTCCAAGGTACGCGGTGAATGATAAAACTAAATTTTTGATTCATTGTAGTAAATTTAAAAATTACCTACGCACTGAGTTTACATCAATACAGGGACGACACCGTAATATAGATGATATTTGTATGACCTTGGATATTTCTCGAAAGAAATCAGCCTTTGAAATAAACCGAAACAAGGACTCCGCGGCTCAGATTTGGTTGAATAACGAGCGCTCGAGACACTACAAGAGACGGAAAGCGCATGGAAACAACTTATGCACAATCAGTGTCCCCAGAACTGGAAAAATTATAAGTTTATTACTGGAACGTTCAAACGGACTGTTGTAAGAGCGAAACATGAGTATAATGTTCGCCATTTTGATTTTCATTCAGAGTCACGTAACAGTGCTCTATTTCGCTTTTTACGAACAGTGAAAATAATCCCACGACCGTTAAACATAGATTCAACCGTGCTTACAAAACAGGAAATAGGAGACTTCT
Source organism: Hyalomma asiaticum (assembly GCA_013339685.2). Classification (NCBI taxonomy): domain Eukaryota; kingdom Metazoa; phylum Arthropoda; class Arachnida; order Ixodida; family Ixodidae; genus Hyalomma; species Hyalomma asiaticum. The sequence continues at coordinate 83,800,106 of CM023490.1, read as the reverse complement.
TAAACACAGTTGCCACAGGATTGGAGACAAGATTCTCGTTGTGTCTTCCCATAACTTTGTTGAGGCAGAGACGTACTGACGATTTTTAAAATGTAACGCTGTAGGAATTAGCTGCTGTGGTGGCAGGATCACCAGCAGCAGCCCCAGGTCCTGACGAACTCACCACGAAGATAGTAAAACGTTTCCTTGAGGTCGCTCCAAAAGTATTGCTGGAAGCTATTAATTATTCCTTTTCAAAATCATGGATTTTTAGCACGTGGAAAACTCCTAAGCTTATACCATTAATTAAAGATAAAAGCAGAGGGTACACTCTGACAACATTCGACCTATTTCTCTAACATATAACTTTGTAAAATTGATTGAGATTGTGCTACACGCACGAATGACAAAATATGTAGCTGAGAAAAAAATTTTCAGTCCCTGCCAATTTGGTTTCCGACCAGGGATGTCAATATGGTGCGCTCATGTTGATTTGGAAAGTAGAATCAAACTGGCACGTCGTCAAAATCAATTTGCAGCACTGGTTACGCTAGATATCTCAAAAGCTTAGGATAGCATAGAATACCCGATCCTAATAGAAAGGATGAAAGACGTAGGCTTACCCGATTACTTTATTGAGTGGATAACAGAATTTTTACTGGACAGGGAGTTTTACTGGGTACAAAGTGGGATTTCAACGGGTAAATTTAGACAGACGCGTGGTCTTCCTCAAGGCTCAGTTTTATCTCCGCTTTTATTTAACATTTTACTCTGCTCCATTCCTTGTCATCATAACGTAACTACGTGCGTTTACGCTGATGACATTGCGTTCTTTGCTTTGGCGAACAGTATCCAGTCACTGTACGAGCAATTACAAGGTATATATACTCATTGGAACATTGGCGAGACAGCATTTTTTTGCACTTAATGTGCAGAAGTGCGCACTCCTGGTCTTTCCTCTGCAAGACTTGATCAATATTCCACTATCGTTCCACAATACGGCCATTCCCCAAGTCGAGAAAGTTAAATATCTTCGAATTACTTGTTATGGAAGGCTCACTTGGCGTCTTCATATCGAACGCGCAGAAACAAAACCATCACGAGCCATGGGAATTCTGTAAAGGTTCAGTAATTGTCGGTGGGGAATGCGCAGAGACTCTGATAATTATTTACTGAACATATGTCTGCCCTATACTGGAGTTTGGATGCGCCTTACTTTTCGGTGCTCCGGTTTGGAAGCTATGTCCACTAGTTTTACTGGAACGGGAGGCGCTCCGCTTGTGCCTTGGACTACCGAAGTTTGTAGCTAATGCAGTCTTATGTAAGGAATCGCGAATTACTTCTCTTGAAACCAGATTTAAAATTTTAACGGTCCAAACTTTCTTAAGGATATATGTGTCTACACTAAGACGAGACCAATATATTAGACAACCAGATTTATTTTTTCGTGTTTCTTGGCCCCGAATGTACGTACCACAGGTGGTTTTCACACAAAGCTGCTAGACCGCTAAAGATAGTGCTCGCACACATAGCCATAAGTGATAACAGTCCTAATTCATTGGAAATTTCATTTGACAACATATTCCCCAATAATGCCAAGCAACTCCCGTGGCGTATCCTCAATGGACTTCTACAGGATCACTTGAGTCAAAGAGGCACTAAAGTTATCGTAGCAACGGATGCTTCGCAGAGCGAGGAAAAGGCAGGAGTAGGAATCTTTCCTCGGAACTAGACTGGTGTTTCTCTGTTAGACTGCCGGATTACACGCCAGTATTTGTGGCAGAATTCTTGGCAACTATATTGGCTTTGCATAACCTTCACTCCTCGATGACTACCGCGGTAATAGTTACAGACTCGTTAGCATTGTGTACTTCATTAACTACTCGAGGTGACTCGCACATTCTGAGAACTTCGTGCACTTTGGTTCCTAATTGTTTGCAAAAACTACGGTTAGTTTGGGTGCCTGGTCACAGAGGATTGGTCATAGACGAATTGGCAGACACTTTGACGAAGGCTTCCATTGCAGGTCCTGTTCTTCAACTCGTTCCAAATACGGCGTTTCTTACCACAGCCAGATTCCGAAAGTACGCCTTATTGAAGTCGACACCATGTCTTGAATCCTCACCTGATATACAGTACTTACAATACCATTTGAGGAGGTCATTTTGCAAAACAAGGAAAATCGAAACAATATTGACGAGGTTGCGATGTCGAATCCCGACGTTGAATTTCTACATGCACCGAGCTGATCTGGCGGTCTCTCCTTTATGCGCTTTTGCAACGAGCAAGAGACAATTGAACACTTTTTGCTGGAATGCAGGCGCTTTACCTACCTTAGGAAAAGTACAACAGAGATAGCATTGCGAAATCTGGGCATTCCATTATCAAGCACTGTTCTTCTTTCATTGGTGTCTTTCGTGCTGAGACACACGAACAGGAATATATGCGTTGCTCTACAGAGGTTCATTACGGATTCGAATCGATTTGCTTGTTTAGTTATTAGATCCAAATTACTTATTCCATTATTCTCTATACCATTGATTGATTGACTACGTTTGTAATATTCAAATTCAACATCAAAGGACGAATAAACCTTTCAGGTTGCATAACTTAGTAAATTAAACTCAAATCCGCCTGAGTCTTGGCTAATCCCCCCAAGTGTGTAGATGCCAAAATTGAAGGACCATCACCATCATCATCATCAGCTGCCTTTATTTTCTCCACGAGCGAGGCCGCGGAAGGCGAGTCATGGAGAAGCTATGTGAGATGGAAAGCCACCAAGCGGGTTTACTCAATGGAATGGCAGGGGCCTTGCGGTTCCGGTTTAAGCGTGTTTACGCAAAAGAGTGACAGGTGCTGCGTGGTTCTGGTTTATCTGCTACGCGCGTTCGGCGGTGGCAGGTGTCACTACAGATTCATGATGCAAAGAAGGAGCGTGTGAAACGCGTACACAAAGGAAGGGGAGTGGACAACACGGATACCGACTATCCAGTCAAGAATTGCACTGATGTGAAAGCGAAAGAAGACGTGCAACTTAAAATTTCGGAGCATGCGCAGTTGTGTGCCCTCTTTCCTTTTCACTTTGGGACACTTCTTCAGTTCATAGTAGGCGTTCACCTTATCCACTACTCTTCCCGTGGGTCCGTCTTTTTCACACCTGTTCTTCGCTTAAAGAATGGCTAGAGTGAAAGCGATAGTGTTCCGGCACTGGCGACAGCGTCTCTGTTTAGGAATTTGGGTTGGCCTCACTTTGTTTCATACAACTGTTGGGTCGGAGTAATCGACAGTGAAGCGATAGCTTTTTTCCGCATGCAACCGCGCGTCGGCCTAGGCATTCGTATTGCCCTGACTTGGACGAAGGCAATAGCCGGGTCAGGGTGAGTGTGAGCAGAAATTTTCCTTGGTTGTGACGGCTTCTGGGCCTATGTATTCCGATTGACCTTTCTTCTTTACCGACAATATTCGGGTCGTGGTGAGTGTGTGAGCGAAAGTGATAGGTATTTCCCACTTGCGACCGCGTTTTGACCTAGGCATTTGAATTGGCCTGACTTGGATGCAAGTAGTGGTGGGGATAGTGAAATGATAGCTTTTTCCCGCTTGCGACAGCGCGCCGGCCCGAGCATTCGTATCGGCTTGACTTACATGCAGACAACAGTCGGGCCATGGTCAGCTTCATTGAAAGAACTAGCTTCTTCCAGCTTGCAACCGCGCGTAGGCATAGGTATTGGGATTGGCCTGGCTTGGTTGCACGCAACAGCGGAGTCATTCACAGCGTGAGTGAAAGCAACAGCTTTTTTCCCCGTGTTACTGCGACTGAGTGTAGGTGGCCGGATTCGCCCGACTTGGTTTCAGACAAATACTTTTACCTTTATCATAGACATAACGCAATGTGCTTTAGTACATGATGTACGCAACTGCACTCGTGTACTAATGGATTTGTAGCGGCACACCACTCCACGTAACGCATAGAGCTTGCGACGTGCTTATGTAACGCCATTCAGCAGCACTAAAACTCAAATATTCTTTAACTAATCCGTCTATACCACATGTCACTGTACCAAACATCGAGCACTGCGAAGCCCAACTGAGAATCAAGCTCCAAGGCCAGCGCAGTCTATTGAATAGGGCCAAGCTATCAGCCCAGGCTCCCGGCATCCTGGACTAGGGACACCGCCCACCTTGGACGAGTCTGCCAGGGGCTCTTTCTTTCATATACAGTTTATTCACCCTCTTCATGCGTGAATCAACAGGAGAGAAAAATTACCATTCTTTAAACCAAGAACTTAACTTGAGCAGCAAGACCTCACGGCGTGTCTAGCTATGTAATGGAGGGCAAATTTCGCGTAATTTTGCGAAACTTCGGCAGAGCAGGATTTAGTGCAATTCCCGTGCAATGTCGATAATTTCACTAGAACAACCGTCTAGAACACCGTCACTAGAACAACCGTCGCGCAGTAAGAATATATGACTCGCGCACATAGACGCCGTTGCACACTGAATAAATAACGCAATTATATTTTAGCCCAACTTTAAGCACAGCTGGAGATCTAGCCAGGTCCGTCCTGCACATTGTATCTCGAAACTGGCACGTTGCGATAATTATAAGTTGGGATTTGCGTACTCACGATTCATCGGTTATCCTGAACATAAATACACGTGCTGTCCATCCATGTGCTACATATCCCATTTGGTCGACGTTCACTTCGTAGAAGTCCTGAATGCTACCATTCTGTAAGAAAAGTTGTTGTCGGTCAATTTAGTTTTGTATAGGCATTCTGTTAATCTGTAGCCATGCAGAATCGCTGCCAATTCGGAATTATAGATCTTAAAATTTGTGTGAATTGAGTTTCTATAAGCACTGTTGGTAATGGATATGCAGAGACAACCAGCGCTTTGTTGTGGTGGCTCGCTCGCAAACGGCCATCGTTACTTTTATCTAGGCCTGAATGGCTATTGGGTGTTTGGAAAGCTAATCTAATATTGCATTTTTGGTACTCTTAACGGGTACAATAATGAGGTATTCTAAATTATAGTTCCGGTTTCTTTGAACGTACCGACATACTGAACATGCGATTTAATCATATAAATAAAATGAATTCGTATACGAGGGATCTTGAGAGCAGCCGTATGCACGTGTGCAAGCATAGGTATAATACGATGGCGTGATGTTGCCCATTGAAGGGCATGCAAGTATGCCCCATATGCCGCCCTAACACATGCGAACGATATAGGCCTATGCAAATACGTAAGGGAATTAAAAGCTTTGCGAGTTGGCTTGTATTCATTTGAGATGCTTATATTGGCGCGCAAAAAAGACGCAAGGACGCTGAGAAAGAGAATAAAGAAGCGTTGACTCAATGCAGTTTCTTGAAGAAAAGGGAAATGGACTTACATATTGTTACGCGAGTGCTGAGGCGTGGACGCTGAGAACTATTTACAGTGTATTTACAGGAGCTGCGTCAACGCAGCTCCAGACCACGGTCACAGCTAATGATGATGATGATGAACCTCTTTCATGGCGCTCACCCGCTGTGGTAGGCCAAGAATCGGGCGGCAGTTATTAGTCAATCTGGGGTTGTGTAAGCGGGACTACTAAGCCAAGAAGAATGAGAGCAAGAAAAAAAAAGAAAAATCTCGCAGCTGCAGCCGAGTCCGTTCTTCCTTTCCTTCACTGGGTCGATAGCGCGCGCGAGCGTCGTTCATGTGGCCAAATACAACATGCGTGTAGCATCACCCTCGACAACAGGGGCGACTTCTAGGCCGTCTAAACGTCGGTATCATCGAGAGCGTGATAGGTGTTTAATTGCGCGACGCGCACAATATGACTGGATTGTGCGGCAGATCGAGCAGATGTGGCAACAGGGCCGATTTCATAAGTCACATGAGTCGCGGCACGAAGAACTCCGTATGGCCCTTGGTGCCGAAGGAACGGCTGTTCAGACAGGCCGACCTGACGAGGTGGAGGTCATAGCAGTACCAGAGAGCAAGGCGAAAACTGCACGTTCCGGTGTGTTCGTTGTTAGGATGGCAAGTTGGGCGTGTATGTTGAGCAAAGGACGGTCCTACAAACGACGCTGATTCGCTTGGGAGAACAAACGGGGCATCACAGGCTCCTTCCGGCGCGCGTGTATATTAGCTGGTCCTTGTGGCAGGAGCCGGATCGGATGTATCTACAGACAGTTCTGGCACGCGGCCGTACAAAAAAAGAAATGGGTCAGTGGCATGAAGGCGAAAAGAATTGTGCCAGGGGCGTCAAGGCACGAAGAATTGTACGCGAATGTCAGATATGATAAGGCAAGCTCCCAGTCTTTCTCGTCAGAAGAGCCGTATTTCGCAAGTATATCCATAACAGCTCGATTCAGACGCTCTGTGAGGCCGTTGATTCGTGGAAGTTGTGATGTAGTTAGCGTGCGCTTTGTTCTGCAGGAATGCAGAATGTCTGGTACGATTTATGAAAGAAATTTCGCATCACCACCTGTCGCGAAGCTCCATGTAGTAGGATTAGGTCTCGGAGAAAGATATAAGCGATAACTGCGTCACAGCTTGCTGGGAGCGCTCTAGTGACCGTGTAGTGTGTGGCGTAGTCTCTGGCCACAGCTATCCACCTGTTACCAGATGTAGAGAGGGAAAAATGACAAGTAAGTCCAAGCCGACGCGAAAGAACTGCTCCAAGGCAACGTCTTGGGTTCAAGGTACCTGGCTGGGAGACTCGATGCTGTTTACGGCACTGGGCTTTTTTTTGGGGTTTACGGCACTGGGCTTTGCTGTTTACGGCACTGGCCACTTTTATGCACATCCTCGCACCATTAGAAGTGACAAATGAAATTCCGTCTAACGGGTCCATAAAATTTTTAGACATATCGATCTCATTTTATAACTACAGGACTTGCTGGGGTTACCAGCCAAGATGCAACAAGCCAGTTTTACCACTCACTCGAAGCTTGTAAAAAGAAGTATCACCAACATGTGCCTTACCAATGTACTCAAAAAATCATGCCCTCATCTTGTGCAGAAATGCGTGTTCCAACAGGTAGATCGCCTGCAGGCGTCAGGCTATCCTGACCACGTTTCGATATCGGTGTCTGAGACGCTAGTTAGAAAAATAGGAAATCAGCCTTCCACTCAGCGGAGAGAAGACCAAGTGGCAAAAAGAGAAAAGGTGGCAATCATACCGTACATTCAACGGGTATCGCACAATCTTAAGAAAGCTGCGCAGAAGGAAAATGTGAAAGTCTTGTTCTCTGCCCCAATAAAGTTGTCTAGGCTGTGCAGATTAACTGATCCCTGCTCCAGAAAACGGCCAGAGTGCAAGGTTAACCACAACAAAGAATTAAGATTCGTGGAATGTATAAGCGGCGTGGTATACAACATAACGCTTTCCTGTGGAAAGGTATACATAGGCCAAACCGGCCGATGCCTTAACGACCCTCTAAGGGAGCACAACAATAAGGTCAAAAACAAGGCTAATGGTCATCTCGCAAATCATTGTCCAAAGTGCAAGTGCACCCCTATACTTAGTCAGTCCACTGTAGTTTATCGTAATCGCAGTCAATCTGCTAGGCTCATCGTCGAAGCGAAAATGATATGGGAACGTACAGACATTTGCGTAAGCGTAGCTTCCCTTGCACTATCAGACAAGGAAGTGGAATTTTTGGGTGCCCATGGAACATAGAGCGCATGCCAACTTGCCACGTGGGATTAACACATATAAGCGATGCTAAAGGTGAAAAAACAGGGGGACACCAACCAAATTATAATCATTTAAAAGTAAAAACTAAGTTCGAAAGGACACTGACCCGCCGCATTCCAAGCCCATACCCGTGTGTATTCGCTACGTTCAGGGTACCAGCGAACCGCTCGGACGTGTGCTGTCTGAGCAGGGAATAAGAGTAGCACACAAGCCAATTTCCACGTTTGGCCGTTTCTTTCCGCGCCCGAAAGACAGGCTGCCGAGGGAGAGAGCGCAAGGTGTGATTTACTCCATTCCTTGTTCAGATTGCGGCGCGTCGTACCTGGGACAGACCAAGAACTTCCCAGAGAGGCTACGACAGCACAGGAACGATGTCCGCAAGTTCGACAGACAAAGGAGCGCATTAGCTGAACACAGCGAGGTGCACGACCACCGCATCGATTTGGCAATTCCCGCGTCCTCGACTTGGAAACCAGTTTTCACAAGCGGCTCTTTGTGGAATCATGGCACATTCAGGCGACACCTGGAAACGTGAACCGGTCTGCAGGTGCAATGCCAAGTGTCTATTTTAGCGGACTCCGGCACCTGATTAAACAGTAGCATGACCCCCCTCGGCTTGAAGAACCGGAAAGAAAGAGAAAGTGAGAAAGGAAGGAAGAGAGAAGAAAGAAGGCCTTATAAGCACTGCTGCTGTCTGGTGCCCTCCAGTCACCCCTGAAGCAGGGTCCGAGTGGGACCCCAAACGTCGGGTTTTTTCATGTTTAGAAGTAAATTTTACTTTTAAATGATTATAATTTGGTTAGTGTCCCCCTGTTTTTTCACCTTTAATTTCGTTCCAACCAGACAGATCTCTGTCAAATGTTCACCTTTAAATAAGTGATGCTGCCTTCATTTCCCAATATAGTTGAAAGTTGCACTGTGTGTGTTTCGTCTTCTTCTCTGTCCGCGTCCAAAGCGCATTTCCACCAAAGATAATGCATAAACAACTAGCCCAAATGAGTGCCTTGACCACTAAACCTAACGTGAAAAACTGGCAAGTTTCTTGTGTGAAGCGGTATCCGTTGCGGATTTGAGCGCTACCGCGGTGGAAGCGCGAACTACCGCATTCATCGACAGAGAAGCGCATTCGCGAAGCCACACAATTTTTTCGATTGAGGGCGCTTGGTTTAGCACTCCCGTGACCGTGTAGACGTTATCTGTGGTTTCGCATCCTCCGAGGTTCTTCTGACATAAGTTTCATCATCTTGAAACTGCTTGTAAAGGAACGCTATATGCTAGTCAGGCTTAGCTCCTTGCACTGCAATTATCTCTGATAGAAGCGGTTCCGCTCGCGGGCCAACTTTCTATGTGACAGGACACGCTAACTCCCGTGAAAGGACGCGAAGGAGGCACAGCAGCGATTTGAAGCCCCTCTCTCTTGATGGACGGGGAACTAAGCTTGGAACCGACGTGTTGGTCGATTCGATCCGCGGAAAGCGAGTGCACGCACGCGACAAACGGTCCTACCTGGACGGCAAGATCGTGTTCCAATTTTCAATGCACTTCAAGCAGGGTTGATTAGATCCGATGAGTCTTCTTGTCACGTGCCATGCACTCGATAAATGCATGATCTCACTTTTCGCGCGATTCCAAATTTCCAGTCGTAGTCAGTGTCACAAGGTGAGGCTTAACATATGTTTTCGCAAGCAACACTGAATGGCATGCCACCGCGCTGTGTCGAGATTTTGGCAACAGAGCGCCCAAGCTTCTGCATTCAAATGTGAACGCATTAATTTTATCACAACTAATGAGCCTGTTTGATGACTTTGTTGAAGACTGTGTGAGGCGGGCTCGTACGAGGTACTACATTTGCAGGCTGTTTATTACGTTACAATGCTACACAATCCTCTTGCAATGACATGCAGATATTCGAAAAATTTTATACACAGAAATTGACAGCTAGCTTGGGTTTTCAACTCTGGCGTATTATTGGGGTGTAGCTGCTAATTTATATACTGTAGTCCCCCAGCCACTGACTGGCCGAATCTGGAAAACTAGATGCAGTCGGTTTTTTCATCTCGCTCCTATAATATATACAATGATATTCTCGATAGGAAAAGCTCCTGCGCGGAGACGTCGATTCCCTGACAGGACAAATAGTGGCACTCACCTTGTATATTACATGATAACCTTCGCGTTCACGGGTTTCCACATGCTTTGCCAAGACGGGCAAGGGCCAAACATTATTTGGATTGTACAGCATAGGCGCCTGCATCTTGACTTAATTCAGCTTCGTAAAAGACCTTTGCTTACCTGCGAATACAAAAAAAGGCCGACTTTAATAAAGCGTTGCTTTTGTTGACCGACACTGGCGGTTCCATGTGTAAAACACGGACGCTTCTTCGCTATCTGAGTCTGCATCACGGAGGAAGAAATGTTTAGGAGGTGAAACTCCCGCTAGAACGGGCGTTGGCGGGCGTCCAGATAACGTCACAAAAAATACAAAGAAAACATGCGCCGACGGGGGCACTTCGATTGGCGGCGTCTGGCGGCGCGAACCCGCAGCTGCTAAAAATAGAAAAGGAAGCGCTACCGGCCGGGCGAGCACGCCCACGCGCGTTCCCTCTAGCAGCGTTTGTGAGGAGCGTTTGTGAGTAGCGTTTGTGAGGCATGTATGCGTTCGGTGCAAGCCAGCAGCGCATAACTAGTCATTAAATATCATCACGTGGCTGTGAAACCAAACAGCACCACGTACAAACAAAAGCAACAGATTATGTTACTGTAGCGATCATTGAAAGCGACGGATTACTTTTTTTTTTCTTCTTCAACGGTGCTGAAATATTAAAAGCGTCGTACTAAATTCTCGCGGGCCACGGAGCTTCTTCCTCCGCGTCTAAAAAAGTTGGCGTAACTGCTATCAGTAGGAACAACCATAGCCCGCGATGACGGAGCGAGAAACTAGTGCGGCCGAACGTGCTCCGCGTCCACGCTCCGTGACTGCGGCGGAACAGGAGCGCACGCGCGCGCGCCTTGTTCCTTCGGAAACAAAAACGGGGGCATTTCGCATTTTTGCCGCCAGACGCCGCCAGCATGAAGTGGCTCTCCGGCAATGTGACGTTATCTGGTCGCCTCAAGGAGCGCAGTTGCGCCTCCTAAATGTTTTTTCCTCCGTGGTCTGCATTCATATTGACGAACTTATTCCAATAGGAAGTACAGCTTGTGTCTGTGTTTCCCATACTTTTCAAACCGCACCATAGTACATATTTATGAGTCTCCTAGATTAGCCTTTCATATCTCCGGGACCCACGCTGAGCCATTTATTCTATGTTGTTCTTCTCAACTGCTCATACCTTTTGTATGTCAGAAGACAAGGATCGGTCGTGCAGCAACTGTCACCTGCCTGCATAGCAGAGCTGTTAACAGTGCTGTTGTTGTGAACTACTGCGGCCGGTGTACAATTCCCCGTGGTGAGGGCCGGAGGCGTCAACGTAATATACGCCTGTTTTGTTGCCATAATGTCGGGCCAGAGCTTCCGCCCGCGCCAGGCACCGGCCGTTATGGTCTTCGTGTGACATGTTGGCTGCAAGAGGTCGCACGTGGAGGGCGCATCTCAACAATTCTGGGATACGAAACCTGTTTTCCGTGGGAATGGTGTGCTGGATATGGCGTCGAGCAAGAAGACGGCTACCCGACTCCGTCTGCGACAAGCGCGTGTACTGGTTCTCAGAAGGTGTCCCCACCCCAGAAAGTGTTCACCACCCCAGGGGCCATAAGACGGCCGTTGGAAGTGGTGACGGGGAGGTCCAGAGCACGCTTACTTTTGCGAAGGATCACCTCAACGGCTTCCTCCTCTTGTTTCCCTAGGTGAAGGTAAGGAGTCGAATAGAGAATTCGACTGGTGACGAAGGCATTTGCCCGCTGCAAACCATCAGCACTTCGTAACCCCCCGCGTTTTTTGGAAACCCGGTGGACCATGCGGCACACCTGGTCCCACACCTTACGGAGTTTGCCCAATGTGGTATCTGGCCGCCTGTGTTTGTGGATGTGGAGTCCCAGAACCCGTATCTCGTCAGCTTCGTGTATGGGACCGCTGTCAAGAGATAGACAGATTTGAGTTGTGCACTTTGGCGAGGGGCCGATGTGCACAAATTCCGATTTTTGAGGCGAGCATTGAAGACTGCAGTGGCAGGCGTAGTGGTCTACTATCGTCGCTGCTGTTTGCAGGCTGGTTTCTATGTCCCCTATGCTGCCCAGCATTGCCCACAGGGTGACGTCATCGGCGTACAGGGCGTGCTCCACGCCGGCGACACCATCCAGCTGAGTCGGCAGGTGCATCATGGCCAGATTGAAGAGCAGTGGGGAAAGTACCGCGCATTGGGGGGTTCCCCGGGTGCCGAGTAGGTAAGGGCCGTGCTCTTTGACTTGGATGCGGATGTAGGAACGTCGATCGGTAAGAAATTGGCGTATGTATCGGAATGTGTTGAGGCTACAAGCGGTCTGATTTAGGTTAATGAGTATGATGTCCTGTGTTACGTTGTCAAATGTCCCCTTAAGATCCGAAGCGAGTACTGCCCGGTCATTATGGGGGCATTCGAGGGGGTCAAGGACGTCCCGATGGAGTTGCAGGAGGACATCCTGTGCGCATCTGTGTGGGCGAATTCCGGACATGGTGTCCGCAAAGACATGTTTGTGCTCAAGTCATGAAGATAGCCGGTCCCGCACCATCGTCTCCATTAGTTTGCCCACACAGGAGGTGACAGATTTAGAGCTTCCAATGCAACACGCGAGGAAGAAGTCGCTATTGCTCTGGCGGCCTCACTATACGTCTCTAAAAAAATGCCAGATCCCACGTGCAGTGGGAATCAAGGAAATGCGAAGCATTCATAAAGACCGTAAAATGGATTTGCATTGTTGTCTCGCTATACCGAGTTTGGTACATATGAGGTTAAGGAAACCGCCGCAAAAACGCCGAGACTGTGGCATGTAACCGTGCCGCTCATGACACGCATGTCATGATTCTAATGTATGACCTGTCATTTATGTTCGTCATGCAGTCATGTTGTGGCATACCGATTTTTGTATACTTCCTAATAACGAAACGGCTAGGAGAGCACCAAGACCGTGGCATGTAAACCATGCCGCTCATGACACGCATGTCGTTTCATTTCATTTATTTACCGTAATGACCCCAGAAGGGTATTACAGAAGGTGTGGTTATACAAATAAATAACGGAAACAGAAATAACTACAGTTGTCCACAAAATAATCTTGTTCGTTCTTCAATGAAGGCAAGACAGGCGGTGATAGCTGCGATCTGGTTTGGAAGGCCGTTCCAGTCTTTAGCTGTGCGAAGGAAGAAAGATGAAGGCCCAAGTGCGCGCACTTGGGCGAGCGACGTGCAAAGGATGAACTGTGCGCAGTGAAATGCGTGAAGGTGGGAGGCGTAAGGTGGGAGTGAACGGTGATAGAATTTGTGAAATAATGATAAACTCGCGATACGACGACGATGTTCTAGTGTGTCCAGAAAAGATGCTGCCTTTAGTGACGAGACACTGACCTCGTATGAGTATGAACAATGAATTTATCTTACGGCGCAATTCTGTATGGTTCCTAAAGATTTGATTAGGTAAGTCTGGTAGGGATTCCATATGGCTGATGCGTATTCAAGTTTCTGGCTAACCATTGTTTATGAGCAAGTAATTTTACATGTTCAGGTGCACTGCAGAGGTTACGTTTGAGTTATCCTAAAGTCTGCTTTGCGGATGACGGAATGTTAGCCACATGTGAGCACCAGTTCAGGTCGTGCGTGATTGTGATGCCTGAATACTTAAATGAGTCTACGTTGTCATTGGGAATGTTGTTAATTGTGAAAGAGAAGCGATGACAATTACGGCTGCGGAAATTGACGTGGATTTACATTTGTTATGACTTAAGGTCATTAACCACTGATCACACCAGTTTTTAACGTTAGCAAGGTCAGTCTGAAGGGAAACGTGATCGTTAATGTTGTTGATGGATCGATAACGAAGGCAATCGTCAGCAAACATTCGGATGTGAGAGAAAACATGCAATGGTAGAGTAGTGCTGTTAATCACAACGGAGTGCCCCGTTGGTCAAGTGGCTATGGTCTAGTGGCTATGGTACTCGGCTGCGGATCCGAGGGTCGCGCGATCGAATCCCGGCCGCGGCGGCTGCATTTCGATGGAGGCGAAATGTTGAGGCCCGTGTGCTGTGCGATGTCAGTGCATTTTAAGGAACCCCAGGTGGTCGAAATTTCCGGAGCCCTCCACTACTGCGTCTCTCATAATCAGAGCTGGTTTTGGGACGTTAAACCCCACAAAACAACAAGAATCACAACGGAATGTTATCGGTTGCTCAGAAATTGATTTACCATGTTAAGACGTTACGGTGCAAGTTTAAATGGGAAGTTTCAGTATTAATCGTTGATGAGCTACTTTATCAAATGCTTTCGCGAAGTCAAGAAAGATCAAGTCAGTCACAGTGCATCAAGGTTCGAGTGAACATCATGAAGAAATGTAGCTACTTGGGTGTCACATGATAGACCCATAGGAAGCCATGCTCTGATGAATGGAAAAAGTTATTGCTGTCCAGTAAATTCAGTAAGTTTGAAAATATTACGTGTTCCATGATTTTGCAAGGCACACTAGTGATGGATATGGGGCGATAGTTTAGTGGTGATTCACGTGTACCTGATTTCTAGACTGGAACGACCTTGCTCTTTTTCCATTCGTCAGGAAGGATGCCCGATGAAACTGATTGCGAAAAGAGGGTTAGGTGCATTGCTGAAATGCACTTGGTGTTTTTTAAAAACTTCTATGTGATTTCGTCCGTACCGGCTGATGAGGATAATTTATGGCTGTCAATCAGTGCAGATATCCCGTCTGCTGAAAAAAACGATATCGGCCATTGGAGGCATGATAGGAACAGAATATAGAGGAAGAGGCACGGCTGATTCGGCGGTGAAAACAGATGAAGTAGCAGCATTGAACAGATTGGCACAGTCAACGTCGGATAAGTTTCGCTGGCCTTAGAAATTCGGATACCAGAAAATGAATTGGGGTTGATTACCTGCCACAATTTTTTAATATTATTACTGAGCATGCGGAGTAGTTCTGAATAAAAGAATGAGCGTTTCTGCTGTCTGATAGCAATCAAGTAGGTGCGTTCAGCTTCATAGCATCTTTCCCAGGAGTTAGAGCTTGGCCTAAGTTTAACAGAGCAAAACAGACGCTTCTTTTTGTTTTCCAGTTCCTTTAATGTATTCATAAACCGTGGTCTATTGCAATTTGAGCGGAGTACGGGTTGTCGGTATTTACTGTGCAAGAAGTTTACTCAACTTATTTTGAAAAAGCCTCCAGTTTTCTTTTAACGTACGGCTTTTGAAACGTTCTACAAATGCTCCGTAAAATGCCTCTAACTCGTTATTTATCGCGGCATACTTTCCTTTGTCGTACAGGTGGATTATTTTCTGATCAAAAAAATGTTTTACAAGCGAAAAAGTGAAGACCGCATGAATTACCTTGTGATCAATTACTTCCCGTGAATAGCTAACAGAAGACACGCTGTCATGATGAGTGGTTAGTATGAGGTCTAGAATGTTGGCTGTATCATGAGTCATACATGTGGGTTCTTTTACCATCTTCGATAGGTTAAAATTTAGGCAAATGTCGAGGAAATCGTTAACTCCCGTGTTACCAGTGACTGAGTTAGAATAATTATCCGAGTGGACCTGCGGGTAACTGAAGTCACCGAAAAGCAATAAACACGCGTTCGGGAATTTTTCTACTAAAAACTTCAAATTATTATTGAGCTCACGGGTGAAGTCAGCTGTACTATTGGGGGGACGATGGCAGACACCAATTCGAAGCAGCTGGGGATCAGCTCGACATAAAAGCCATAAGATTTCTAATTTAGTGGTCATCTGGATAGCGGAACACATTAACTCTTTTTTTACGGCAATGAGAAGTCCGCCGCCCCCAGTACCCTGCCTATCTTTTCTGAAAACGTCGAAGTTCGGCAGTTCACGCATTATTTCACTGTCTGCGATGTCAATGGTAAGCCACGTTTCTGTTAGAATAAGGAAGTCACTTTCAGATGAACATACTAGATCGGCTATTTGTTGCTGTTTCGAAAGGAAACGTCTAATGTTGGTGAAGATAGTGGAGGTTGAAAATAATGTTCGAGGAGCAGGTAAAGCATGGTGACGTGGTAGCAGGTTAAAGCGCGTCAGCTATAATTCCTTAAAGGATTGGGAGGCTTCATCAACAATGTAGCGCTTCGATCCAATCAATAAAGCTTAAAGTGAACGAAAAGGGAACCGACTTGCTTCTTGCACAAGCGACTAGGTGTTTAAGTGCGTTTTGCACTTTTTAGGGGCGAAGCTCCTTAGGGTGTGGGTCGTTCGCTCTTCAGTAGTAGTAGTAGTATTAGTAGTATGTATGTAGCCACCTCGCGCCGACGGGAGGATCGCGCTCGCCTTCGGCGCGTGCCTCCCGGCACGCGAGCTCTCTCACTCTTCCATCTGCTGTCTTGTGAGAGAAAGAGAGACAGAGAGAGAGAGCAAAAGGCACGCGTTGACTACGGAAACGCTCTTTCTTCGATGAACGCTGTACCAGCTCGCAAAGAAGGAGAACGCGCCCTCACCCGCGAGAGACAACGCTGGTGCAGGCAGCGTCTTCTAGCGAGTTTCTTGATTGAAAAATACCGACTGCTCGCGCTGGAGAACCGTTCACCGGCCACCTTTCGACGCTGACAACGGTCGCAAGAAGCCACATACCTCGCTACACTGGCGGACAAGCCTGGCCAATAGAAACGAGCTTTGATGCAGTCGTAGGTTTTATGAAAACCAAGGTGACCAGAAGTCATATCTTCGTGAGAAGCCTGAAGGACTTCAGGCCTTAGAGAGCGAGGTCGGACAGGCACCCAGCTTCGGCCGTCAGGGTGGTGTACGAGGCGGTACAAGACGTGGTCCGAGATCTTAAACTGTGCCAGCTGGCGACGAAGGCGGGGGTTAGGTGGGCGCGAAGTTCCTTTAAAGCGGGCTACGATGCGCTGACAATAAGGGTCGGCAAGCTCGTGAGACTGGAATGATGTATCGTCATGCAGCAGTGCCTGATCCACTGTAGCTGACGACGTAGGGTGCGGGGAGGAATCTTGCGGGAGCTTGTCGCAGAAGACGGTTGAAGGCCCATTGCAGTGTGTCGCAGGAAGCGGACAGCGAGAATGTGCGTATGCATCGTGGTCTTTTCGACCGGACTTATAGGTAATGGTGAAGTCGTACTCTTGGAGACGGAGAATCCACCGACCAACGCGCCCAGACAGGTTTTTCAATGTCGAAAGCCAGCATAAGGCGTCATGGTCCGTTACGATGGTAAAATGACGCCCGTGAAGGTAAGGTCGAAATTTCTGCACAGACCAAACGACAGCTAGACATTCTTGTTCAGTGATGGTGTAGTTCCTCTCGGCGTTTGTCAGAACGCGGCTTACGTAAGCAACGACCCGTTCTCGTGAAGACTCATCTCGCTGCAGGAGAATGCCACCAATGCCGTGGCCACTGCCGTCGGTATGCAGGAGTGTAGGTGTGGTTTCGTCAAAATGGCGGAGCACAGGCTCAGAAGTGAGGGCGCGCTTCAGATAGTCGAAAGCAGATTCGCATTCGGAAGACCACACAAAGGGAACATGAGATCCGAGTACCTTGTGCAAAGGGGAAGCTATGGTGGCGAAGTCCCGTATGGATCGGCGAAAATAGGAAGCGAGGCCTAAAAAACTGCGCAGATCTTTGCCCTTCTCGGGACGAGGAAAGTGCAGAACTGCGGAAACCTTGTCAGGATCAGGGCGAATGCCGTCCTTGCTGACAATGTGCCCGAACACTTTGATGGCCTTGCTTCCGAAATGGCACTTCTTGGTGTTTAGCTGAAGTCCAGCGTTGGCAAGACACGTGAGAACTTCATCCAAACGACGCAGATGCTGAGGGAAGCTTGACGAAAAAATAACGATATCATCTAGATAGCATAAGCGAGTCTTCCACTTCAAGCCACGGAGAACGGTGTCTATCATGCGCTCGAACGTTGCGGGTGCATTGCAGAGGCCGAACGGCATGACGTTGAACTCCTATAGTCCGTCGGGTGTTGAAAAAGCCGTTTTTTCTTAATCGTCCTCATGCATAGGTATTTGCCAGTACCCGGAACGTAGGTCAAGAGTCGAAAAGTACTCGGCACCCTGTAGGGAATCCAAGGCATCGTCTATGCGCGGCATAGGGTATACATCTTAGCGCGTTATCTTGTTAAGTGCCCGGTAATCTACACAGAACCGCACAGAGCCGTCTTTTTTTCGAACGAGAACAACGGGAGATAACCAAGTGCTCGAGGATGGGCGTAATACATTACGTTGTAGCATGTCAGCGACGTTTTCTTCAATCACTTTCCGCTCGGCGGACGATACACGATATGGGCGACGGCGTACGATGGACGTGCCTTCGGTCTCGATTCGATGCGTTGTAATCGATGTTTTTCCCAACGAAGTGGAATGCACATCGAACATAGCTTCGTGTATCTTGAGCGAAGCCAGCAACTCTTGTGATTGTGAAGGTGTCAGGTCAGAACTGATGGTAGATGTAAGAGCATGAAGAGACTTGGAACTCCCAACAGATGACGCTGCAGAGGATGTTGATTTAAACGAAAGCAGTGATATAGGCCCCGATGCAGGGATGCGCGCCAATGTAGTGCCGTTAGGGATGAGAATTTGTACGGGCGTCGTGTCCGTCACGTTGAGATGAGCACGACTACTATCAAACCGACCCAGCCCTGACACAAAGGCTATCCCTCTTGAGAGAGCGCACAGATGGTACGACGAGCACGTCACCGGTGGGAGTGCCGGTGGGAGATTTCACTTGAACCATAAGGTTCCAGTGAACTGCTTAAACCGTAGTTGAACGATGAGGATTCGTAGCGTCCGCGTTAAATAAATTAATCCGGAACTCGGCACGATCTACGATGAACATCCGGAGCTTCGCCCACTCATCATCATTCACTCCGTGGATACGCTGTGGATCTTTTTCGAAAAATTCTCTCCCATGCTATAAAGAGTGTTCTTAAGCTTTCGTCTGTTCGACAGGATAGCTTCCTTTCTTTTAAAGAAAGAAAGTTTGACAATAATAGGTCGGTTTCGACCAGGGCTGTATCGACCAAGGCGGTGTGCTTGCTCAATTTTCTTACGTTTCAGGGAATAATTCAAGTGATCAGAGCACAGACGGGTGACTAGTTCCTCTGACTATGGAAATGATTCCGATTTGTTAACGTGATTAATGCCATAGGAGATCAAGTTATTGCGACGAGAGCGGTTATCTGCGTCATCAAGGCGAGTTTCAAGATCACAAACCCGACGGGCCGTTTCAGCGGTATCGGTTTTCGTTGTTCCGAGCTGCTGCCTCAGGGGCTCAATTAGCTGGCAATTTGATTCCACATTATTTAGGTGATTTCTGCGTTCAGACAGGGTATTATTCGTCTCAAGCAGCTGACACTTAAAATCCTGGACCTCCGACAGGAGTTTAGACTGCCCGGAAGATAGTTTCTTTAATTCAGCAAGGAGTGCGGTTGCGTCAGGTCTGGAATTCTGTTCAATGTCACCCGACAGCAGCAGCAGCAGCAGCAGCAGCAGGGAGCGTACTACATCACTACATTCAGCAGTCATCAGAAACATGCACCGGGGCCTCGGCAGCTGTACTAAGAGGCAATTGCTCGCTTTTTAAAAAATAGACAGCGAGAAGAACCAACCTCCATGATGAACAGCAATGGGTTAGTGGACACTCTAGCAGCACAGCTACCGAACCCACGAATCGACCAGCACAGATGGGGTGGATTTATAACTGCAGTGACGACGGCTATCGATGCTGATGGTGCCTCCCAATGTGAACCGAGGATCAGAGACGGCGGGATCGGAACAGCCTGCTCAGCTGAGCTTGTCCTGAGTCGGACCAGGAGTACAATGTGCTGGACAAAAGGGTGTTCTGTCAGCTGTTTGGGCAGCACACGGGTGGCGCGTACCTACTACAGCTGGTGGCAACCTGTCCCGTACATCCGCCACCTGGCCTTGAGGGCAGCACGGCGTCGGGCGGAACAGCGGACCTTGAGGAAAGGCCAACCGGAACTCTGGACCGAGTTCCGGCGAGCTGACATCGTCTGCCGGCGCCATGCACGCAGACGCAGGAGGCAGGGTTGGTCGAGCGTCTGTGCCTCGACCAACCCTGCCATAAGGGGACACGAGCCTGGTGCCTGCTGAGGTACCTGCTGACGATGTGCCGGGGCCTCAACCGGGTACAGTTCACAAGAACATCCAGGCCGCGGAACTGGCGGAGCCCCTGGCTGATCGGTTCGCTATCAGGGACGCAGTCCAGCTGACCTCACCACCCCCCCTACGGCCCTCCCGCGCCCCACTTCCTCCCATCACCCTGGGAGGGTGGCTGCGCAACTGGTGGCAGCCCCCGAGGGATCCAAGTGACGCAGTGCTCCAGGGGCCGACGGTATTATCTTCCGGATGCTCGGCAACCTGGACGGAGCCAGATGCCAGAGGCTCCTGGAGTATTTCAACGACGTCTGGAGCACCGGAGCCCTACCGGAACCCTGGCGACCAACGATAGTGGCACCGATCCTGAAGCCCCGGAAGCAAGCCATGGTTCTCTCCTCCTACGGACCAGTCTCTCTCACTTCTGCTGGCTGCAAGGTGGATAAGGTGGCCCTGGATAGACTCGAATGGATTGCCGATCAATGTCCCGGCACAGCAGACGGGCTTCAGGCGGCACCGGTGTATAGCTGACTCCATTTTGGACGTCGTCTCCACCCTCGAGGACGCCAAGAGCTGTGGTGATGTGGCCATGCTCCTGCTCCTGGACCTCGAGAGTGCCTCCTTCGACGGCCTGCCACATGCAGTCATCGAGGCGGCTTAGATCGGCTGGGCGCCTCGATGACTGCAGCAATCACCTCCGGGGCTTCGTGACTGTCCTCCTGTCAGGGAGGACATTCTGCATCCGTGTTGGAAGAGGGACCAGCAATCCCAGGGAGATTACAGCTGGCCTTCCACAGTGCTCAGTGCTGGCGCTGGCGGGACTTCCAGCTTCCCTCCCGACACACCAGGTTCCCGGCCGGCTGCCCCGTCTGCAATGACGACGTGGCCCTCTTGGCCAGGGGACCACGGCGGTCCATCACAGCCGTCAAGAGGTCACTGAAGGCTGCCCTGGATGCAGTGATCACGTAACTCGCAGGGGTCGGCCTCAAGGTCTCCACCACCAAGATTGAGTCCCTGCTAATGCACCCGATGGCGACAGCACTGGTCCACATGAAACAGCTATGGCTCGGCAGCCGCAACCTGTCCTGGAGGTTGATGGTGAAGTACCAGGGTCTCACCATCGACCCCTGCCGCACGTGTGTACCTGCTGCCAAAACCGCTGCTGCCAAGGTACAAAGAGTCCGGAGGGCCATCAACAAGCTTCAGCGACGAGGCCGTGGATGCTGCACCATGTGGGCACTGCGACTGAGCCAAGCCGCAGCGTCCCCGGTGCTGCTCTACGCCCTACAGCTGGTGACCCTTACGCCACCCCGGAGGTGCCTCTTCGAGGGACTCCGTATGGGAGCAGTCAGGGCTATCCTGGGGCTCCCCAGGTGTTCCCGCGTGGCACCGACTCTTGCGGAGGCAGGAGAGTGGCCCCTGTCACTTCGCGTGCTCCAGGGAGCGCTGGGTCACGTCGATCGTCTCGACCATGATCCACATCGTCGTGCAGGACTTACCGGGAACCTTCTGGTGCCCAAGTTCCAGGATATCAGCGCGTCGGGGGTGTCCGTCTCTTTCCACTGGCTGCCCTCACATGTGGGCAAAGCTGGTAATGAGGAGACGGACACTGGCCACGGAAATTCACCGGCCAGGCATCCCCTTCACCGGAGCTGTCGCGGCCAGGGACCACACGCAGGTCCGCCTCAGAAAGCTTGTCCTCACTATCCACCCAGACGCAAGGGTGGCCAAGGGAGGGGGAGCAACTCTTCTCCCAGAGACGGGCCTCACCAGGAGGGAACGGGGTGCCCTGCTCCGCCTGCGCACCGGCAGCATCGCGACTGCAGCCCGTCGCCACCCCAAAAGACTGCACTTCATGGGCCTGCAGCCGCTACAGCGACCCCGACACCCTCGAGCACCTCCTCTGTGCCTGCCCTGGACGGGCACAGGAACAGACAAGGCTCGCCAATGGCTACAAGAGACAGGGTCTCCCTGCCTCCACGCTACAAAACCTCCTTTTTCCGTCACGTTCCCGTCTACCAGCACTCCCGAGCCTGGTGGAGTTCCTGGTCGAGATGGGCATGGCGGCCGAAAATTGAGACCGGGAGCCTTTCCACCCCTGCCCTTGCCGACGGCCTGCTGAACATCAAGTGGCAACCGGGCCACGGAACTTCCTCCTCATCTTCATATCTTCTCTTTTCACCCTCTTCCCCCTCCCCCAGACTCTGCGCCTTGCTCCGTACCGGGTTGCAGAAATAAGTGTCTCTCCTCCCCTAATCACTACCACCACCGCCAAAACATTTGCCATTCTAGCGAAGCCAAGTTTACTTGTCGAAACATTGACTCTAGCGACATTTCCTGTTATCCATCGTTTTTAGCTGTCTGTGCACTGATTCAAGCACTACCATAGCAATGCATATGCTCTGCTACCATTTGGTGTCATCTTGTACAATTTCGCTCGATCACTTAGGAATACATGAACGAACGCCACTTACGATAGCACGTCAACACTCCGAATATTGTATTCTGCTTCTGTGAACCAGACGTCTGTTCTTTTCACTAACGTCTGCCACAGTTGCGTTGTAGCATGAGTTGCCATTCGGTCGCCAGGATTCTCTCGACGTTCCTGGTTAGCCCATGGTAATCATACTCATGAGTGGGTACTTATGCGCCATGCACAAATACATTTATGGTACTTCTGCTACTGGTCTGGATGCCAAACAATTTGCCGTAGGCAATTTTCGCACTGTAAGGCAGGAACACAGCTGTGGTCGCGAAGCCTTTATTCGGTCAAGCCACGCGCTCCACGAAGACGACGCTGGCAGTGATGATGGTTATATACAGATGAAGATGACGAACTATGAATATTTTGCTCACATGAATACACCCCGCGCGGAAGCGGCCAACCTGGCCGCTGTTTCTAGCGGTGAGGTACGTCGGATAAGGGGTTGCAGACGGGAAACATGGACAACCTCAGTGCCTCGGCAGCGGCCGTCGGAAGGCATGATAGCGGGAGTGACGCGATAGTTAACCGGTGAAGTTTGTTCGAGCACCACGTAAGGTCCGATAAAACGTGAATGAAACTTGGCACACAAACCGGGAACTCGGGTTGGGGTCGACAACAACACTTCGTCTCCGGGATGGAACAAGACGACGCGGTGAGATGCGTCGTAGCGAGCCTTGCGTTCTTGTTGACTTGCCTCGGTGTTGAGGCGGGCGCGACGGCGACACGTAGCAAGGCGAGACAAAAACTGCTCACTTAGCGATGGGGACCAGTTGACGGGCACATCAAAAAAGGAGGCGTCGAGGAAAGGTGCTGGTTGCCGGCCGCAAACCAGGAAGAAGGGGGAGTAACCAGTAGTGCATTGGACAGCAGTGTTATATGCAAAAGTTACGAATGGCAGTACTGTGTCGCAGTTAATGTGGTCAGCGTTGATATACATAGATAACATATCGGAGAGGGTACGATGGAAGCGCTCCGTGAGGCCATTGGTCTGAGGATGGTAACTGCAAGTTGTCTTATGGGTGGTATTACATATGAGAAGAACGTCCTCGAGCACTTTCGACAGGAAAGCCTTGCCACGGTCACTCAATAACACGCGCGGAGCTCCATGTCGCAGAAAGATTGCTTCTAAGAAGAAATTAGCTACCTCTTCCGCAGATCCAGAACGTAGCGCCGCTGTTTCAGCGTACCTTGTCAAGTGGTCGACAGCAGTCGCAATCCATCTCTTGCCGCCTCCTGATGTTGGCAGCGGTCCGTACAGGTCAATCCCAATTACTGCGAATGGAGTGTCAGGACAAGGAAGAGGTTGCAGCAGCCCAGCCGGTGGTAAGGTAGGTCGTTTGCGGCGCTGAAAGAGCGAGCAAGAAGCGACATATTTTGCTACGCATGTGGCCAGGCCAGGCAAGAAAAAACGAGTGCGGATGCGTCATAAGTTTTGTGAAATGCTAGGTGACCAGCCGTGGGGTCGTCGTGAAAGCTCTCCAAGATATGTGCCCTGAGTGACCGAGGGGCGACCGGAACCCAACGCTGTCCTTCAGGATGGAAGATGTGGCGGTACAAGATGGAGTTCGCAACCTTGAAGCTCTTTAACTGTCGACGGGTCCGAGCATTAGGAGGACGAGATGATCCGTGAAGGCGTTCCATAATTGAGTGGCAGTAAGCGTCGTTGCGTTTGTGTGCCGCAAACGTGCCGGGGTGGAAAGGAGGACGCCCTCCAAGCGCGGCGAGTGAAAGAACTGCTGACGATTCGTTCGCAGGCTCGCTGACGGGTCGTGGTGGGCAGGGAATGTCGGAAGGTGACGGCAGCGGGCAACGGCTCAGAGCATCCGCATCATTATGTTTCTTGCCGGATGTGTAGGTGACGTCGAAGTCATATTCTTGGAGACGTAGTATCCAGCGACCTAGACGTCCAGATAGGTTCTTTAACGTCGACAGCCAGCACAAAGCGTGGTGTTCGGTCACGACCGTGAAGTGGCCGCCGTGGAGATAAGGTCTAAATTTCTGTATGGCCCAAACAACGGCGAGACATTCTTGCTCGGTTATCGTATAGTTTCTTTCCGCCGCTCTCAGCGTACGACTGGCATATGCGACCACGCGCTCTTCAGAATGCCTGTGTCGTTGTAAAAGAACCGCGCCGATTCCATGGCCACTGGCATCAGTATGTAGTAGAGTGGGCGCGGTGTTATCGAAATGACAAAGCACGGGTTCAGATGTGAGGGCGCGCTTTAAAGTGTCAAAAGCCATTTGACACTCGTCGGACCACACATATGAGGATCCCGAAGAGAGGAGTCGGTGGAGCGGTGCCGCAATCCCGGCAAAGTTGCGGATGAAGCGGCGGAAGTAGGATGCGAGGCCAAGAAAGCTGCGCGCCACTCTTTGGGGCGTTCAGGCCTCGCAAAGCGGAGGACGGCAGTAATCTTTTCGGGATCAGGCCGAATGGCGCTTTTGCTTACGAGATGGCCCAGTACTTTAATAGTTTGGCTCGCGAAGTGGCACTTCTTGGTATTCAGCTGAAGGCCGGCTGCAGACAGACACGTGAGTGCTGTTCGAACGTTGAAGAAAATATGACTATGTCGTCGAGGTAGCACAAACATGTCTTCCACTTGAGGCCACGGAGTACAGTGTCCATCATTCGCTCGAAGGTTGCGGGAGCATTGCAGAGGCCGAAAGGCATGATGTTAAATTCGTAAAGTCCATCAGGTGTGGCAAAGGCAGTTTTTTCCTTGTCGTCCTCGTGCATGGGGATTTGCCAGTAACCTGAGCGTAGGTCAAGGCTGGAAAAATATTCCGCGCCTTGTAAGGAATCTAATGCATCATCAATGCGAGGCAAAGGATATACGTCTTTTCGGGTTATCTTGTTCAAGGCACGGTAATCAACGCAAAAGCGCACAGAGCCGTCTTTCTTCTGTACCAAGACGACAGGTGACGACCACGGGCTTGAGGAAGGGCGTATTACATGTCGCTTGAGCATGTCGTCGACGTGCTTGTCGATGATCTCGCGCTCGGTGGAAGAGACACGATATGGCCGACGGCGCACAATAGCAGTTCCATCGACGTGTATGCGGTGGGTTGCCGCCGAGGTCTGTCCCAAAAGAGGGGAATGTACGTCGAACAAAGACTTGTGTTTATGCAACAAGGCGAGCAATTGATCTTTCTGCTGCGGAGTCAGGTCCGTACTCATGGTACTATCCAGGGCAGAGGCAGGAGCACTATCTGTAGGTGGGCGCTTTTGCCCCGTACTACTAGTGCGCACGGCCATCACAGAGACAGGCTGGGTGTCCGCACCGGAAACTACAACTGCACCTTTAGGAAGCAGAATCGGCTTATCTGTGATGTTGAGTACGGCGAGAAGGGCCGTGCCATTGATGAAGCGGACGAGACTCGATGCTAGTGCAATCCCTTTGGAGAGGTAACGGGCTGTCGGAGATACTAGAACGTCACCACTGTCGATTACGTCTGAAGCCACCATCAGGAGTTGCTCGTGACCAGGGGCACCACACAATCAGATACGGTGCGAAGACGGTGACGGGACTGCGCTCCGTTGTCGACATCATCAGTCTCCGACATGTGCAGAAGACGTTGGCGGCAAGAAAGGAAGTCCCATCCAATCAGATACGGTGCGAAGACGGTGACGGGACTGCGCTCCGTTGTCGACATCATCAGTCTCCGACATGTGCAGAAGACGTTGGCGGCATCAGAAAGGAAGTCCCATCCAAGAATTAGCATATAGGCGCAGGATGTCAGCACGGCGAACTGAATGCGGTGGCGAATCCCATCAATAAAACTCGAACGGTGCACTGTGCCGGCGGCCGAATGACAATATTATTCGCACTACGTAAAGAAGGTCCACTATAAGGTGTAGTGACCTTGCGTAGACGAGAGCACAAATCAGCGCGAATAATAGAAACGGCGGCTCCCGTGTCAACTAAAGCTTGTACAGGCACCCCTTCAACATACACTAACAACGAATTAGCCGGGCACTCTGGAGGTATTGTGGGTTTTCCGAGTGATGCAGTTTTCCCTCCAAAAACTGGAGCATCTAGTTTTTCGGGCGGTAGTCAGAAGCGTGGGTGATCGGTTGCAGGGCGACGTTGAGCGTCGAAGAGGGGAAGGGGAGCGTCGGCGTCCTCGACGGTAACTTTGAGGTGCGTCGTTTGGAGGAGGGGGTGAGAAGGAACATGTCGAGGGGCGGCGATGATATTGGCTTGGCGAGGACACCCTGTCCCTTTTGTAGACATCGTAGCCGCGGCGTTCGTCCTGTTGGCGTTTCCGACAAAAGCGCGAGATATGGCCTCGTATGCCACAATAGTAACATACCGGTCGGGACGAGCGCCAGGATGCGTAAAATGCAGGAGCTGGTGCACGGGGAGCAAATGCTGCTATGTAGCCCTGCACAGGAGCATGCGGCGCGGACTGTACAAAAGCGGGTTGCATGGCCGCCATTTGTGCATAAGTGGCGGGCGGGTTTGACGGCGTCGGTGGGTCAGAGGCCACAGGACACGCCGTAGCGGACAGCTCCTCTTTGATGATGTCGCGCAGACCAGTAGACGAGGAGGGTGGTTTAAGTACGGGCGAAAAGAGAGCCCGGCCGCTTGCAGTTCTTCGTGGATCAAAGCGCGAATCAGCGTTCGCAAATCGCCATCTGTAGACGGCCGGGTGTCGCAGGCGTCTGGCTGCAACCGAATGGCTTGAAGTTCGTCGAGGTGCTGACAAGTTGCGACGATATCGTCCACGGTGCTAGGATTCTTGATCGCCAAAGCGTTGAATGCAACGTGTCCTATGCCTTTGAGGATATGTCGTACACGATCTGCTTCTTTCATAGCCGAGTCCACGCGGCGACAAAGGGCAAGTACGTCCTCGATGTATGAAATGTACGTCTCCCCTGGGTGTTGCACGCGGCCATCGAGCTTGCGCTTCGATACTTCGGAATGGATGTTGGGTATGCCGAAAATGCGCCGAATTTGTTGGTGGAAAGCAGACCAATCGGCGAAACTGCTCTGGTAGTTAAAGTACCAGGTTTTCGCAACGTCGGACAGATAGAAGCCGACGTGCCGGAGTTTCTGAGGGTCGTCCCAGTGGTTGAACGAACTCACTCTTTCGTAATCCTCCAGCCACTCTTCTACGTCGTCGCGAGGAAGACCAGAAAATATGGGTGGCTGACGCTGGCGGGCGGTGATGGTCCATGGAGGGGTAGCGGGGGCGGCCAGGTGCGCGGCAGCATTGATGCCGGAGGGACCAGGCTGCTGTTCGTGGCTCATGGCAGTCGAGAGCCGGAGCAAACGGCGACCCGAACGAAGCTCCAGGGAAGCTCGTAGAGGAACGAGGGACCGAAAGCACCTTCCACCACTTTGTAAGGCAGGAACACCGCTGTTGTCGCGAAGCCTTTATTCGGTCAAGCCACGCGCTCCACGAAGACGACGCTGGCAGTGATGATGGTTATATATAAATCAAGATGACGAACTATGAATATTTTGCTCACGGCACTGACATTTCATACGACAGCAATTTCCACATTGGTGGGCTGTGCAGGGCTTTTTAACCATACCTAAATAGCGAAAGTGTGCCTCTAGTAACAGGATGTGCATCTAAGATGCGGCATTCAGTAAAAGTGGTTTGAATGTTGTTTTGCTTTAATAAATTTATCACTTCATAAAATATTGTTTTTCATTTGTTTACACAGACTTATACAACGTTTTTGCTGCTTTCTGGACAGCGACGCATGGCCCGTTGTCACCCCATGCCATGTGGAACCCATATGGGTCTATTCCAATTACTTCTTTCTTCTTATTTTCAAATAGCAGTGCTCGTGCAGTTCTAGGGGTGGGTGATCAATTGAACGGTCTGCATTTTTAAACTAACCCGACGTTTTGAGTCCCACTCGGACCAGGGGTGCCCTCCAGTCACCCCTGAAGAAGGGTCCGAGTGGGACTCGAAACGTCGGGTTAGTTCATCTTTCATGTAAAGTTTTTTACCGTTTGATGATTATATTTTGGTTGGTGTCCTCCCCTTTTATCACCTTTCGTTTCGTCCCAGCCAGACAGATCTCTGTCAAATGTTCACCTTTAAATCATTACGCCTTGACTTCGGCTCAGAGACTGCAGTGTCTGCCAAACGCTACGTGAACAATTCACTCAGCATCGCAGTGTCCAAGACGCACCTAGACTTCTTCTCCAGGGGCCGAGACCGGAACCTAGTGCCTCGGAGTCTTCGCATCAAGCCTCTAGTACACACCAGTGAGGGGCACAGAGTATTGGCCCAAGCCGAACGCCGATTCGTGATCGCCTGTGTCCACGAATGCAGAGCTACGGTGAGAAAGTTGGATTTGGACCTATTCTTCCTTCGTCGGCAACTGGAGCACCGCCTGGGTGGACTCTTTCCCGCTGTGAACTCCTTCGCGTGCTCTGTCGCCTCAAGCGCTGCGGAGAAACAGCGCGTCTCCCAAGGTAAGAAGCTCTCAGCACTGATGTGGCATAAACAGCCACTGAACTCTGAAGCTTCGAAATTTGTTTTCAACCTCTCGTCCAAGAAGTTGTCACTACCTGAGACTAGCGTCCTTGCCAAATGCCACAGCTTCAATGTGTCGGGCAGTCGACCGCCCCTGGTAAAGATTGCGGGTGCTGTGGAGGACGGGATCTGTCGTCTTGACACCAAGATCCAGGAATCAGTGAGGCTGAAGGCGATTGGCATCCTGGCACATGGCCTAAATAAAAAACGGCCATCCAATCTCTATTCGTAGGAAAATCGAGCCCTACGAGAGCTGTGCGAGGACCCCGCCATTGTCGTCTTGCCTGCAGACAAAGGGAATGCCACCGTCGTCCTTGACAGGGAAGACTACGACTGCAAAGTGCAAGACCACCTTGAGAGTGACACTTACGTCAAAGTAATGAAGGACCCTACAGCACAGGTACAAAGAGACCTAAACAAGCTGCTAGGAGACGTGTTTGGGAAACATCCAGATGCCAGAGCTCTACATCAGCGTTTGGTGTGCAGGAACGGTAGCGCGCCTGGTTTCTACGGGCTCCCCAAGATTCATAAGCCCGGTGCTCCCTTGAGGCCGATTGTGGATTTCACATCTTCTCCACTTCGAGCCCTGTCAAGTTTTCTACACAAGACTTTGGCCCCTCTCGTGAGAAATACGCCGACCTACGTAAAGAACTGCAGCCATTGTGTTGAACTCCTGTCCCCTGTTTCTGTTTGCGAAGATGAATGCCTCGTATCCTTTGATGTGGTCTCCCTGTTCACAAGCGTTCCCGTTCAGCTGGCGGCGACCACAGCGCGGGAGGCACTAGAGCGTGACAAGAACCTCGGGCAAAGAACAAGCCTGAGCGTCGACGAGCTGAGCCGCCTGCTGAACTTTTGTCTCAGCAGCACGTACTTCTCCGTCAACGGAGAGTACTACAAGCAGCGACCTGGTACAGCAATGGGGGCGTCTGTGTCTGTCACAACAGCGAACCTCGTGATGGAAGCGGTGGAAGGAAGAGCATTGCAGTCGGCCGACATCACCCCGAAGATATTTTTGCGGTATGTCGACGACTGCTTCTGCATTCTTAAAACTTCTGCCGTAGACGCATTCACTGCCCACCGAAACTCGATCGAGCCGGCCGTTCAGTTCACCCTGGAACGGGAAAAGAACAACTGCTTGCCGTTCCTTGACGTCCACGAGACAAGGGTGGAATGCCTGCTCCAGTTCTCGGTGTACCGAAAGCCGACTCACACCGGTCGCTATCTCGACGCTAGCTCGAACGACCCTTTTCACCATAAAGCGGCGGTGGTTTCGGCTCTGCTAACCCGCGCACGGAGGGTTTGTTCTTCGGATAATAAGCGGATAGATAAAGAACAGGTGGTCATAAGCGACCTTCTAAAGAACGGCTACTCAAAAGCCTTCGTTGGAAAGGTTGCTCGCCGCCTGACTAATCCCCGCCGACCCCTTCGAAAGGACACTGACCCACCGCCTTCCAAGCCCACACGGGTGTGCATTCCCTACGTTCAGGGTACCAGCGAAGCGCTCGCGCGTCTGCTGTCCGAGCAGGGAATAAGAGTAGCACACAAGCCAATTTCCACGCTTGGCCGTTTCTTTCCGCGCCCGAAGGACAGGCTGCCGAGGGAGAGAGCGCAAGGCATGATTTACTCCGTTCCTTGTTCTGACTGTGGCGCGTCGCACGTGGGTGAGACGAAGAACTTTCCGGAAAGGCTACGACAGCACAAGAACGATACCCGCAGGCTCGATCGACAAAGGAGTGCATAAGCTGAGCACAGCGAGGTGAACGACCACCGCATCCCCTTTGACAACTCCCGCGTCCTCTACTTGGAAACCAGTTTTCACAGGCGGCTTTTTTGTGGAATCATGGCACATTCAGGCGACACCTGGTAACGTGAACCGGTCGGCAGGTGCAGTGCCGAGTGTCTATGTTAGCGGACCCCGGCACCTTGTTCGTCACTAGCATGACCCCCCTCGGTTTGAAGAACCGGAAAAAGAGAAAGGAAGGAAGAGAGAGGATAGAAAGAGAAAAAAAAACAAGAAAGAGAAGGCCTTATAAGCACTGCTGCTGTCTGGTGCCCTCCAGTCACCCCTGAAGAAGGGTCCGAGTGGGAATCGAAATGTCGGGTTTTTGTCATCTTTCATGTAAAGATTTTTAGCGTTTGATGATTATATTTTGGTTGGTGTCCTCCCCTTTTTTCACCTTTAGTTTCGTCCCAACCAGACAGATCTCTGTCAAATGTTCACCTTTAAATTTTTAAACTTGTGTTTACAAATTACACCTGTGAAGGGTTCGCACCCAATGGAGGTTTCTCAAAGAGCCTCATAAAGGTGTTCCTTTAGTAATACTTGTTAGTATTGCCCCCTCCGCCTATCATATTTTTTGCCTAGAGGCACCGTGTTAGCTGTGTACCATCTCTTAGCTGCGATATCTCCTTTCCTATTTTGTGCACAGCCATGAATATTTTATGTTGTGAGTTATGTATATATACACAGCGATCATGGCTGTTCAAGGCAGTGAGGCAGAGGACAGGTCGCGATATAAGAAAAAAAGCACTCTTCTTCCCAGACAGGGCAACTTCTCCTTGAGCGGTGGGCGTTTCCCATCAAAGAGAAACTGCCGCTGGGAGCTTCATGGTAGAGATAGCATGGATGTATTCCTTTCGCGTGTATGTGAACAGTATGGAAAATGGAAGAATACAAAATGCGCCTACTTCAGCTACGGTGCCATCTTTAAAAGTGTTTTGCTAAGGGATTGCTACTTGTCTCTTTTTGCCCTTCAGTGAATATAAAAGCAGCATAAGGTTTAGAACTGGTGCTTGAATATTGAATATAGAGTTAATATTAGTTAAATCACGTCAATTTTTTCGTTGTTCTTCAAAAAGGTGTTGACTATGACACTTTTGTTATCTTTTTAAATTTCTCCATATCTCCAGAAATTGCTTTGACTATGCAAAGTTTCATAGAATACTCGTATTCTCCTGAAATGA
This sequence comes from Hyalomma asiaticum, assembly GCA_013339685.2. Taxonomy (NCBI): domain Eukaryota; kingdom Metazoa; phylum Arthropoda; class Arachnida; order Ixodida; family Ixodidae; genus Hyalomma; species Hyalomma asiaticum. Next base: position 83,768,208 of record CM023490.1, on the reverse strand, counting down.
ACCAATGCTGCCCTGATTTCCCACACATTTTATTATAGGTTACACATTTGCTAAAGGTTAGCCTCTACGACAACACAGCACAAAAGTACTATATTAGCCGCAACGAGCGCAGAGAATAATATATTGCCAGTTGGTTGACTAGGTGGCAAACTGTTGCGCAATATGGGTAACTGAACGGAACGATCGAAAATATTCATGAAAGACAAGCACGAGCGCTGCACTCCAACAGACGTTTATTGTGGACGACCTTCTTTAAGTACATACCTGAAGTGGATGCGCCGACACATTTCACAAGGTATGAAACATTTCAATAAACATCACGTCACGTTTTTAATGCAAACGTCAAGTGCTGAATAGATATGCCAAATGCAGTGAGAAATGAACAGCAAGCTAAAGAAAAGAAAGCTTAGGCTGCCACAAATTGGCAGCCAATTTTTTTTTCCTTTGTCAGACAGAGTGACTAAAGGGCAACTAGCGCTGTTTTCCTTTAGTTTCCGGATCTCTACCGCTTCGACAGCTTCACTAACAATCCTGCTTTTTGCCTTGCCCACCACCTTCGTTTGTCTCAGATTTGGCACACCAAAATGTTATGCGGTGTTTATTGAAATGCCTCACAAATGGCCAAGTGTCTCTTCGCATGGACTACACATGTGTACTTAGAGAAGTTCGTCCACAATAAACGACAGCTGCATTTCTGAGCACGTGCTGGTCTTTCTTGTGTTTTTGTCCGTGTTGTCCCGTTACCCATCGTGCCCTCCAGCTTGCTACTACGAATGAGACATTGGTCTGCCCAGTAAACCTCTCTTCTTTTGTATTTGCTTCATTTTAGAGTATATTCATAGAAAATACTGGGACGGACCAGCTAGCTCCATTCATTATATTTTGTAGATAGAGCTTCCACGTATACGTAAGAGGCACATCTACAATAACTGCTGTTTCTTTCAACCTGTGAGTAAAATGGAGCGGTGGTTAAGGCCTTCAATAATGCGAAAGGATATCAACAAAAATTTTGTCAACCAGAGCAGCGCGAAACACGCGCGAGGTTTTTAGCTTGTGGGAATGCACGCGCAATGCAACGGCCGCGGCCCGGTTGCGTGTTGCCCTCGCGCTTTGGCCCCCTCATCACCATGGACTTGGAGCAGTTATTGAAGCTTTAGTTGGCTACGGCCCCTGCGTTAGCCCGGAATGATGGCGGTCACTTCGCTGATGAAGCGTTGAAATAAGGAAGGGGGATGTATGTAGGAATGCGTGTGCATTTCAGCGGCCGCAGCCCGGTTGCGCGTTACCTGCGCGCTCTTTGGCAGGAGCGCTGTGATGGGAGAAGGCACTCACGCCGCTTCCCCGCTGAGTTTCATGCCTGGTCGCGGTGCCGTAACTGGTACGCCTCCGCTCCCTCCTTTCTACTCCTTTCCCTTCTCCTAAGAATCGGGGAGATGCCTCCTCTGTCAACCTCGTGAAGGCGCGCTGCTTTCTCGAGGGTGTTGTGTGTCTCTCGTCTGGAGGGGTCGCCATTCACCGAAACCCCTCCGAAGTGACAGATCGCCACCCGCCGCTGTCACCGAGCGCCTACCCTTACGTGAGTGATCCCCCATTCCAAGTAGGAGCGCGAAGCCACATGAAGTGAGCTGCCTTAATATCAGCCCCTTTCTTCGTTGGCTTTTCTTGCATTGTTGTTTTAGCCCCAGCCGCAAGGGATATTACTCCTGCGCGATGAGACACTTGCATATTTTATATTTGTTGTGTTGGAGGCGTTGGCATAAGGTGAATAAACACCTTCATTGCAAAGGCTTGGCTCTGTCTCCCTGTCCTGAAGCCGCCGTGGTGACGATCTAACGCTGACCGTGGAGTAGGGGCCACAGCTCTAATTGTTAGGGCTGCTGCGTTCTTGCTTGCGAGTGTCTGCCACTCCGCTCGCACCCAAGGCAACAGGCGTAAAGGATAACAAAAACCCCTAGAAGCTGCATGAGCGACAATTATTTCACTTGGAAAACGGTAAACCACCCACGAAGAAGCACCACAATAATGGCTACAAACCTTCGTGACAGTGGTGTCTCGATGTCGGCGGCGTGACACCACGTCAAATATTCTCGATTGCCAGCCTTGGCGGTCAATACCACGTATCGCCAAAGTCGACTGAATCTGGATGGCTTCGGCCTATGTTGGCCCATGCGATCAGCTGGTTTAGACCTGATGCTGCTGCCGACTTTCGCCAACTTCAGGCCAACATCATTATGTCGCCGTGCTGACTGAAGCACATGAGCCACAATTGTGACTGGTGGCGGCCCCAACAATGCATAGGACTTAGAAGGAGAAAAACAAGCGGTGTGTGTTGTGTGCGATGGCACCGCTCGAGAAAGAGCGAGGCCCGGGAAGCACGAGACAGGACACAAGCCAGGAAGCTTGCCGCCAAGACGTAGCTGTTCTTGGGGAGCGACCGTCGCGGTTCATGACTGTTCTCGGAGTGCAGTCCTGTTCCCGGGGAGCCACTAGCGGAGCCTGTGCTTGTGGCCACAGGCTAGGCCGTGGAGCGAACCGGTGACTATTTGGTCCGCTGGCCGCGGCCGCTCACGCGGGTCTCGCCTTATATCGTGGACGACGCCCGCCCCGCCTATCGACGGAGTCGGAGTTGGCGCTACAGCCGCGGTGGCGTCGTAGAGACTCCGCACCGATGTCGCACGATCGTACAAGTCAACACCCTTAGTGGATCGCGTGCGTGCGTGAACGTAGTGCGGGAAATCTCAGATAGAAAGGAACTGTTTGTACGCAACGAACAGTTTAGGCTTGAAGGACGCGATCAAGTACTTGTTTATGTGTCAGTCACTGTGTTATCAGAAATGTTTCTCCTTGTGTATGCCACGTCCCCGTCTGTGTGAGGGCCTGGGCCCACGAACCTCTTACACAATGTATGTCAGCGTCGGACACGATAGGACGCTTGGGCGCAACAGAGCGGAAGCACAACGCCCGCAAAATTTGAACGTGTATTACATTTTAGCCCGTTCCAGTATGTCGCAATCGCACTGAATGCTTCTTCATTCCGCCGAACCTGTGGCTCTTTTTCTATTCCTGGAAAACAAAGCGTTGTGCAGGATTATAGCTGTTTTCTTGGGAACCCGTTGATTGATAGATGGCTGCCTCATATTCGCTTACAAAGCTCTGCGCGGTATCTAGAAAATTTACCTGCATGGTAAATAAGCAGAAGCATGCAAAACAGTGGGAATATATATTCGTTACCTTTAACGAACACGCTTCTTTCATAAGTTGATTAAACACGCAAACTGCAATATCTTTAAAATGTTTCCAATAAATTCTCTGCCATTAAAATTAGTGCAACTTCTTCACTCACCAAAAATGCACGTTGACCTTCACTATGATTTAAATCCTTCTCAACCGGCTCTCAGTTAAATATTCATAAACAAGGCGCCCATATATTCATTGGGCTGGTACCGAGTTGTACGATCTCTTGATGTGATGTAGCTATATGTTTATCGTTATGTACAGTGACTGCCGACAGGCTCTATTTATCCACTAATAATGATTTTATTTGCAGTTGTATGGTGGTCTAGCTTTGTGGTTATGCTAGGGTAAGTTTTTCGTGTGCAGCTGTGTGCTTGTTCTGCCAATTTCTGTGGACGCCGCATTGCTTGTAGAATTATTGCATTTTTTTTACTGTTGAGGCCCGTGTGCTGTGCGATGTCAGTGCACGTAAAAAACCCCAAATGGTCGAAATTTCCGGACACCTCCGCTACGGCGTCTCTCATAATCAGAGCTGGTTTCGGGACATTAAACACCACAAATCAATCAATCAACCAATCAAACAATCAATCAATCATTTTTAATGTGGTGCCAAATTGAACAGTTAAAAGGCAGGTTTCCTTTATTACTCAGCCTTACTTTTCTTAATGCGAAGCATTTCTTTCATCTATCTATCTATCTATCTATCTATCTATCTATCTATCTATCTATCTATCTATCTATCTATCTATCTATCTATCTCTACGCCTCGGTGCTCTCCTCGTCGTATCATGTCCCTGGCAGATGCCAAAGCTTTCACGGTAGAGCATAACGGCATGATGAACACGAATGACTCACCTTTACATCGCTTACGTAACATCCTTAGTACGTCACGACTCACGATGCTGCGGTTCACACCCGCATTGTTCGGCCCATGAAGCACGGGTATGCTTCGAGTTATTTAAATTGAATTTATGCAGCCTATTTCAATCGAGGACCCATGAACGTATACATTTCACATATGATTGGAAAACACTCAAACACAATAAAGGCATTGCGCTTGGCACAGCTTGCGTCTCGAATGCAGAAACAAGCAGATAGTCAAACAAATACGTTGTGATTCAAAAAACACGCTGCAGATACGCTACCCCTCTGTCGATAATTTCAAATGTTTCCTTGGGAAGTGGCCTCCTTATGCTCTGTTATAACTTCAGAGAGTTCTAACGCGTATGATGAACCGTGTCATTTGTCGCTCTGCAGCGGTACCACTGTACCAGCTGACGCGGTAATCCGCGGTCAGAGTAGCGTGTTTCATCTGCCACAGTTCTTAATTCGCTATATTTGGCGCTGAACTCTCTCATATGCGTCATGAACATAAGATGTGCGCTCGCGTACACCGAAGAGACGTCCACGCAGAAAAGCGAGGGCACCTCATTGATGGGTGAAAATTCTGTTTCCAAACCAAGTTATCGTTTCCGACCATACACCTGTCTTCACAACTGCTCGATTTCTTTCATTAGCAAAGGAAGAGCCTGATATATTCTGAAAAATGCTTTTGTTACCTATCAGAAACGATGCGCATAATCTAAGTGCACAAGAAACAAGGTCGCGTTGTAATGTGACCGCGGAGTTGCTTGCCTATATATGCAGGGTTTTTTTCCGTTTTGCAACTTACGGCGTCCGCTAGCAGGCCGTCCCTTGAGCCACTACGCTGGTGAAGCTGCTTCTCGTCGGGCTTCCACAAATGCGCGGAATACCGATTCAATCTAGGGCCCGATGTGTGCTGTGGCAGATGTTAATATGGAGGCTTCATTGTTGTGAGCGAGAACGATTTTGATTTGCTGCGCCGTCTTCCCATGATAATCGTCGTGAAGTGATGCGTGCTGCCATAAAACAGCTGACTGACATTGGAATAGGAACCCGGCTTTCTCCGACCAACTCTGGATGCTACAGCTACACAGGTAGACATATTGTTGCGGCAGGGAAAATGTGGCAGTGCTATAAAGCACGGCTAAACAATGGTCGAAATCTCTATGTAGGAAAATACAGGGTGCCTTTTGCAATATTTACATTAAGCGCTAATTGTAAACGGAAAGGCGAAAACCAACAGTACATCATTTCACGTCGCATAGCTTAAAATGCAGGGTGTTCAAATTTATCGCGAATGATTAGATATTGAATACTGTCAGTGACAAAATCTATGGGGAACTGTCGTTGACTACACACCATGTGTTCATTGGCAACTGTTACTGATTCTATGGCACAACCTGACGATGTGCCGTCATGCACAGTATCATTACGTAATCCAGTTACGAAAATCATTAGGTAATACTTGGACGAACAACGCTTATGGTGCATTCATCAGTTCGTTGTAGCGTGTACTTGAACGAAAGAGATCCGTGTGCTTAGGAAAAACTTAAGTGCCAACGTAACATCGTACGATTGGCTACCATTCAGTCGCCACGCTGCTGTCAGTGTGACAAATTAGCCCGTGTAAAGGATTACAAGAGGGACGTTCGTCACGAATGCTTGTGCGTGGTCAGACGAGAAAGGCACTGAGAGGACACGGGAGCGTAAGAGGGAACAAATAACACATATTTATATGACAGGACGATGGGGATGGGTACGTCATGCACACTGGTGTAGTAAATGAGAAACGTTACGGAACAGAAATAGGATTATGGTCCACGACATGCGGAGTCCAAGAAAACAAAGAACGACGCCTCACTAGTTCGGTCACGACGCAGTCGTTGCCTCGTCGGTGGGCGTGTTGACACAGCAGCGTCCGGATGACTCGTCGCCGGAGGCAAGTCGGCGTAGCGTCGACTGTCGCCGGAGGCGACGACTCCCCACGGTGGCGTCACAGCGTCAGCTACAGCGGGTGCCGGCCCACGGCTGCTCTACCGTGGCCAGCCGCACTTGTGGTTCACCTCGCGCGGGAGGCGTCCCGGCGCTGGTCCTCCAATTAGGCCTCTCCTGGATGAGGCCGCAAGCCGCTCCAGGCGCCTAGATGAGCAGGCAATGCCTATGCCTGCTCCACGCGGCGTCACTGCAGGGACCCTCGCGCGTCTGCACTGACAGGCAGGCGCGTCGTCAGCAGGCAGGTCCGCCCAGGAACAGCCGCAGGAGCTCGGAACGCGGTCGTCTGCCGTATTCTTCTGCACCACGAGCTCTCTCTCTGCGCGCGCACCACGCGAGAGTCTTCTTTTTTTCCGTGCCGCCGCCGAGCACGCCACCTGCCCCTGGCTTTGGCTTCGTAGCGGTACATGAATGTCTTCAAGGATGCACTCAAATTTTCCCACACACAAAAAAGTTCCTAGTAAATTCAGACCATTCACTACAATTACCCCCCACTCAAGGAAGTTGTTTAGGGGCAACACAAACAACTTTTTACAAGCACAAATAGTTAGTGTACACACTCACGACATTTGGGTGAAGGACAATCATTCGCTACAAGTGGCAATTCACTTTTGAGAAAATGTCGCGTAAAAAGACAATTTTCACACGTAACCTCATTAGCAAGTGGGAAAATAAAATGACATATCAGGGGGTCCAGTGTGGTTGAGGTACTTGGCACTTATGTGGTCGGTACCCTTAATGTTCTCGGCCACGTAGACATATTCGGGGAATTAGCGAGCCCAGCAGAGCAGCAGTGTACAAAGTCATGGCCGTCTGTCACGTGAAAGGAAGTTTGAAGTTGGCTCGCCGGGGTCCTACGTTTTTTCCGTCGGCGGTTTCTTTTTCGTCGTCGCCGATCAACAAATGGCATTTTCTGCTCTTCAACCCGCTGGCCAGCAACCGACGACACGTGCTTGCGCCATTCCCTACGGGGTGAAGTTCTGTTTTCAATTCCCTGGTTGGTGGCTTGATGGTTACTTCCAGGCCCTGCTCGCTGTACCACTTCGGCAGTATGGCTTGTATGGCAACATTCCGCAAAAACGTTGCCAAGCACAACCTCGTAGAGTGGGTCCTCCATGCAAAAAGCGAGAACCTGTCCCTTGAACAACGGGCAATCAATGTGCACATTGGCTTCTGGCAAGTTCCTCATAGATTGGTCCAATAAGCGAATGGTTCGGTTTCTACCAGTCATCTTGCAGTCTGGGACCAGAGAACGCTTTACAACAACTGTGTTGCATCCAGTATCTCGTAGTATGCGTACTGGCCTTCTTTCCAGGTAGCCTTTCACTATCGGCATCTGGTCATACCCGAGGTCGCAAGCCGCACTACTCTCCATGCTGTCGCCAGTTGTGTTGCTTTGAGTCCCACTGCACATGTCATGACAGTGGTTATGATGGTGCTTGTCAGAAGCAGGTTCCATGGTTTCGGCATGCGGCGCCTTCTTGGATTCGGTAACGGAGCATGACGCTACTCCGTTTGAAGGGCAACTATGCGACATGTGACCTGTCTTGTTACAAGTCCAGCATAATGGGGAATGCGGTACTCGGGATTTCGTCCAGCAGTCTGAAGCTTGGTGCCCAGGCTCGCTGCACAGGAAGCAAAGCCATTTTTCTTTAGGTTCCCTCGCGGTACCTCCTTTGTCAGCCACAGTCAGTTTCTCTTTTCCTTCTCTCCCCCTTGCAAGGTTCACGATTCCCTGGGCTTCCATATACTGGTCTGCCGTGGTTGCCAACGCGTCCAGGTTGTGACAGCCTCGTTCCTTGAGGAAAACAGCCAACCTTTCGTCACACCGCCTCAGGAACTGCTCGGACACCATCTTGTCTCGTAGCGCGTCGTACGTTTTCGGGGTCTTCGCCAGCTCTTGCCGGTGGTCGAAGTATCCACAGAGACGTCCCGCGAACTGTCGACCTGTTTCCGCATTCTCGGGCCGGGCATCCCGAAACTTCGATCGGTATCCCTCCTCTGTATACCGGAACCTTTGGAGAAGCGTCTGCTTGAGCTTCGTGTAGTCCGTACAGTCTTCGACCGACATCCGTCCTACGACGGTCAAGGCTTCTCCCGTGAGACACAGGCTAAGTGACAGGGCCCACTTGTCAGTTGGCCAGCCTTGGCTCGTAGCGACCCTCTCGAACCTCTGGATGTACGCATCCAGTTCGTCCCTACCCTCATTATAGGGTGGAATCATCTTGTGTGGGCTGCGGAAACCCTGACCAGCAACCATACTTTCGTCCGCAGAAACCGTGTTCGGACGCTCCGCCTCTGCAACTCGACGTCGCTCCTCAAGGAGGAGCCTCTCAGCCTCCATGCGTGCCATCTCTCGCTCATGATCAGCCTGTGCTGCTAAGCGCGCTTCTTCTCGTTCTTTCGCTCGCTGGTCTCTCATTTCTTTTTGCTCTGTGCTCACCCATGCCAGCAACGCCTCTCCACTCAGCCCCATCTCCTTCCCGAGCTGCACTAGTGTTCTCTTCTCGTCCATTCTCGTCCACCACACACAAGCAACGTGAGGCTCTCAGATGGAGAGGAGAGCTTAGTCCTGTCGCGGACGCCAGATTGTAAAGGATTACAAGAGGGACGTTCGTCACGAATGCTTGTGCGTGGTCAGACGAGAAAGGCACTGAGAGGACACGGGAGCGTAAGAGGGAACAAATAACACATATTTATATGACAGGATGATGGGGATGGGTACGTCATGCACACTGGTGTAGTAAATGAGAAACGTTACGGAACAGAAATAGGATTATGGTCCACGACATGCGGAGTCCAAGAAAACAAAGAACGACGCCTCACTAGTTCGGTCACGACGCAGTCGTTGCCTCGTCGGTGGGCGTGTTGACACAGCAGCGTCCGGATGACTCGTCGCCGGAGGCAAGTCGGCGTCGCGTCGACTGTCGGCGGAGGCGACGACTCCCCACGGTGGCGTCACAGCGTCAGCTACAGCGGGTGCCGGCCCACGGCTGCTCTACCGTGGCCAGCCGCACTTGTGGTTGACCTCGCGCGGGAGGCGTCCCGGCGCTGGTCCTCCAATTAGGCCTCTCCTGGATGAGGCCGCAAGCCGCTCCAGGAGCCCAGATGAGCAGGCAATGCCTATGCCTGCTCCACGCGGCGTCACTGCAGGGACCCTCGCGCGTCTGCACTGACAGGCAGGCGCGTCGTCAGCAGGCAGGTCCGCCCAGGAACAGCCGCAGGAGCTCGGAACGCGGTCGTCTGCCGTATTCTTTCTTTTCTTTTCTTTCTTTTTTCCTTGAAGTTTGGCTCTTGCCCACTACGGGGGATTGGCCATGAAGCCGGCGGTTAATATAAAGAGGGAAAAAAATTGAGCTAAAACAAAGGAAGAATAAAGAATCGGTAACGTAAGTGAGAATGAAATGTTAGAAAAAGATAGGCTATTTATAATAGAAATGAACTATAATAAAATAATTTGAGGTTTAATCAACTAGTGGAAGCAATTTCGAGGTACGAAGATTTGGATTGAATGATGATTAGCAATGAATTCTTTTTGTGTCACGAAGGAAATTGCACATGGCTAAGCAGACGTTCCTGTTGCTATAACCTAGTGAGGACGCTCCAAAGGAAAGAATGTTCTGAGAATTTAGGGGAATGTTTAAATTCCTGAAAAAAATTTCGAAATGTCTTTTTCTCTGACTACTATAGCGCTGACAGGTAATTAAGAAGTGATCAATGTTTTCAGGCTCTCGACAATAACAGCATAGCGGAGATGGCACCAGACCAGACCTGTGTAAATAAAAGTTCAATGGAGGGATACGACAGCGAAATTTTGTTATTGCCACTTCCAGTTTACGAGAGGGACACCACTTATTATCCCAAACAAAAGAAAGATGTCCATATTCTTCAATTGGTAACTTCATTTTTAAAGAATCTTGAACTAAAGAGTACTTTCGGAATCTCGACAAAGTAACGAAGGCAGTAGTAGGCACCACGGACATTACCGGCCCATCTAGGGACCACCGCGCGAGAACATCAGCCATCTCGTTTATAAATTTGCCACGATGGCCCGGCACCCACACCAATCGCACTTCACGCACGTGGGGAGGAATTAATGATATGAATGTGTTTAGAACAGAAGACTTGGAAGGAGAAGCTGAAGCGAGGGATGTGCATACCGAAAGCGAATCAGTCACTATAACAACTGCCGAATTTTGTACAGGAAGTTTGCGAATGGCTAAAAGAATGGCTAAGAGCTCTGCTTCAAATATAGGAGTATAATGCGGGAGGCGCAAGGTATATGACCAGGAGGAAGTCTCTGAAAAAATGCCCACTCCCGCTTTCTCGTCACGCATGGATGCATCCGTCGCAATTATATCATCAATTCCCAATTGACATAAATGATCTTCTAATAAGCCTATTAAATATCTGGAAGGTAGGAGTTTGGCATTAGAAGGGAATATATTATCCAATTCAATTTTAGCATTGGCCAATGGTTTATCCGTTGAGACGATATCGCAAATGTTAACATCTAAAGCCTCTAGTTGATTCTGCACAAACAAAACTTGAGGTCTGTATATGCGAGACCAAGGCTCATGAAAAAATGTTAACGCTTCAGTGCAGAATACGAAGTGTGATCGCCTCTGTGCAGACGCATAAATTTGCAAATATGTTTTGACAGTGAGGATACGGAATCTGCAAGCTAACGTGGGGATTCGGGCTTCTTGGTACAGAACATGATTTGCAATAAATTTTGGTACCTTGAGACAACTCCGAAGAGCCTCTCGCTCTAAAAGAACCAAAGGATTAATCTTGTATGCCGGACCACCAGAGTATAAAATCCAACCAAATTCTAGAATCGGACGAACATACATACGGTATATCATAAGAAGAGTGTCTCTGCGTAACCCAGAGGGGTGCTGGCCAAGTCTGCCTATCATCCCAACAGCGCGAGTAGCCTTACATTTAATGTGCTCAATATGGTGGCGCCAACTCAGTTTATGATCATAAAACCTTCATGCACTCTTCATGCACTCTGTTTGAGGGATTATTTCCTGGCGATACTGAAGGGAAATGTTTACTGGATCATTCAAAGGAAAAACAATAACAGAACTTTTACTAACATTTAAAGTCATGCTAATTTGAGTAAACCATAACTCTAGTCTTCCTAAATAAGCTTGTAAGATTGCATGCAATGAGTGAATATCACCAGCAGACGCGAAGAACGCAATGTCGTCTGCATATACATACACTTGAATGTTATTGTCTAATGGTATTGAGCTTAACAGAACGTTAAATAATACAGGAGATAAAACAGAACCTTGAGGGACTCCTCGGGACTGATTATATTTCAGTGAGGATAATCCGCGCTGGGAACAATAAAACTTACTATTATTTAAAAACTCATACAACCAGTTAATAATATAGCTCGGGAAATTCAAGCTTTTTAATGAATTGAGAAGGATGACATGCTCGACACTGTCGTATGCCTTAGCTAAATCTAGAGTTACTAGTGCTGCATATTGTCGCCTGTGACGAGCAAGCTTAATTCGTCCCTCTAAATCTACATGTGCATACCATATGGAATATCCAGGTGTAAAGCCAATTTGACACGTGCTCAATATTGAGTGATCTTCCAAAAATTTCATGATTCTAACGTAGAGCACTCTTTCAATTAATTTTATAACATGGGAAGTTAGTGCGATTGGTCTAACATTATCAATATGCATATCTACTCCTCATTTTTTAAGCAGCGGGATAATTTTTGCAAGTGTCCAATCTGGAGGAATCCAACCTCTTTCGAGGGAGTAGTTGACGAGATTTAGGAGGTCCTGAGGAGACACATCAAACAAAATTTTTAGCATGCCTGTCGTAATGCCGTCTGGGCCTGGAGCCGAATTGGGGAGCGACTGAACTGCGCGCGCAAGTTCTTCTATAGTCACCTTCACGAAATCATCTACACATACAGGTTTGGGGAATACTGTTTGTATTTGAGTGGTAAAGCGCCTTCCTAATCCCAATGCAATATCATTTAATACGGCAGAAAGTTCTTTTGGAGCTAAAACAACCGATTCTATGGTTACGGGTGCAGAAATAGCCTTACGAAATCGAAGAAATCTGAAAAGAGCTTTCTTGTTTCCACTTTGTGAGAGAAAGCTGTATTGATTTTCGTCATGAGTAGCTTTGGCTACGAAAACAGTTCTTTTAAACATGGCTGAGGCATACTTGTAGTTACTCCAGCTAGTAGGGCACTGGTTAACAAGGAGTTTTTTCCATGCAGCTTTTCTGCGCCTGTATTCTCGTTCACAATCAGAGTCCCACCAGGCACTTATAGGCTTACTTTTCGCCGAGGATACGGTGAACTGTGCTTTTCTCATAGATCATTTTAGAACACCACAAAGACTCATCGCTTTAATGTCATTTCCAGAACTGGTCAGTGAAGATAAGCTTGAATGTAGACTTTTTTTAAATTTTGAGTAGTCGACAAAAGTCAGTGTCTGAATATCTAAAGGAATCACTGGATTATTAATGTCCATGAATATTGGGCGGTGATCACTATTTGTTGCAGTATCAACAACAGCCCAAGAAGAGACGAGCAAGCTTGAGCTGGCGAATGATAAATCTAAAACCGATCTTGTGTTGCACCGTACAAAAGTGGCTGCTTTAGAGTTAAGACATGTATAATTGTTCGTACACATCCAATTCCACAACAATTTACCCGATGAATCAGTGCGGTAACCCCAATAAACATGATGCGAATTAAAGTCACCTGCAAAGAGACAGTTTGCTTTACAGAAGCTCTGAATGATGTCCAGAATACCTTCCTCTTGTACACCAGATGGAAAGTAGCTGTTGACAATGCTGAGAGGAGCACAACCTGGGAGTGCTAGTTCAAGCACTAAAATTTTGTAATCACTTGATATTGCCTGATAAACCAGTTTCGCTCTATGACAAAATTTTGTTGATATAAAAAATGCCAATCCTCCACCTCGTGTATTCCTGTCCAAACGAAAACATTTATAATTTGGTAATTGATAATTTTGACCTGATGATAACCAAGTTTCTTGCAATAAAACTATGTCGGGAGACTGTTGAGATATAAGGTAAAGTAAATCAGTAGTTGCAGAAAGTATAGATCGGCAGTTCCACTGAAGAACCCTAAGGTTCCCTATTTTGCTGACAAGCGAGCAGCCGCAACTGCTTGATCCAAAATACTATCTTTTAAAAGGTCAGTTCTGGTCAAGGGCTCTTTCACACATTTTTTGGCTTTAGCAATAGAAGAATTCTGTTTTTTGTTAGTAGGTGATCTGGTGCGTTTAAGAATTCGAGCGTCCATGTCTACATCCTGAATATCTTGTAAACCTGAATCAGAAAAGCAATCTTGACTAGTGTTTTGTGAATTAGAAGGCCGTAACTCGTTATTGTTAGGAACGTCTGATTGGGACCCAGATGAAGAATTAAATAAGCTAAAAGGATTCTGGAAGCTCTTAGCGAACTGCTCCGAAATACCAGCCAGCTGCGAGGATATGACTTGGGCCAATGTCTCAGAGACAGTCAGAAGAAGTTTTTCTAGTGATTTTTCTACTGCTTTTTCAACGATGGTCGAAATGGACTGAGCAACTGATGCATCCATAGCGAGAGGCGAACGGGCTGTAATTCCGGCATATCCATGCATCCTGCTCTGAACTTCAGCAAGAGCGTCTCGACGCGAACAACGCCTTCTCTCGATAATTTCAATAACCTGCAGTTCTTTAGACCGAGCAGGACAATCGGTGTGATCAGCTGTGCAACTGGCTTGGCATAGGCAACATGACTGATTATCAGACTTGCAATCTTCAGCACTATGATCAGCTCCACAAACACGGCACCGAACATTAGATCGGCAACCGCTTGCGCTATGTCCATATCGCCAGCATTTGCCACACTGTAGAGGGCGTGGGGCAAGGGGTTCTACCTTGTAGATTAACGGCCATGCTTTAATCTCCGAGGGACGCGATGTGCCTGCAAATGTAGCAATAATTGTCTCGGTTGGAATCCTGACATTATTAACTAGCCTGTTACAGCGGTACACTGACACAACGCCTGCTTCAGAAAAAATCTCCAAGACTTCCGCCGGACTTAGGCTGACATCTACACCTCGAACTAGGCCTTTACAACAAGCAAGGTGGGGAGGGATGAAGCAGCTCACCGGATGAGTGGCAAAGGAAGTGCAATTTAGGAGATCTCGGATACAGGCCTGGTCTGGTGAGCAGCAGAGAATCCCGCCTCGTCCAAATTGACGAACCTCGGTTATTTGAAGGAAGTGTGGCGTAGCCGTGCGAAGCTCTGACTGGATGGCCTTAGGGTTCTTCATGCGAATGGCCCCACCATCCGTCGGCACCAAAGCAACAGGAACGCTGCTGATACCACTGCGCAGAAATAGCTCCAAAGGTACATCCTGAGAGGGAATAGAAGCAGACCAGAGGGCAGCCCTCTGGCCTGGAGATGAGACAGACATCTCAAAAAGTAAAAGTTACACTTGAATGCGCAGATAAATTAATACGGTAAACTAATAAAAAGTAACCGCCGGCAACAAAGCAAAAGCCCCCGAGAGAGACTTCACCAAAACAAGAAGCCAAGGAGAGAGCAAGCGCAGAGCGTTCGAACGACCAACCACGAGCTCTCTCTCTGCGCGCGCACCACGCGAGTCTCTTCTTTTTTTCCGTGCCGCCGCCGAGCACGCCACCTGCCCCTGGCTTTGGCTTCGTAGCGGTGCATGAATGTCTTCAAAGATGCACTCAAATTTTCCCACACACACAAAAAAGTTCCTAGTAAATTCAGACCATTCACTACAGCCCACCTTGAAGTCAGCTCCGTAGATTTTTCAGTGTCCACTGATCTTAACGAAACTTTCAATGTACGTTCTCTTCGGTAACGGAATAATATATATCAATCCTGGTTGTTGAAAGTGGCTTAGTTTTGCTGAAATATTTAGCAGTTTACCGAATGGGCCTTCCTGCGTTTTGACGTCAGCCCCTTCAACGCTGCCTACCCCGAACAGACACGCGGCCAAAATCAAAACGGTGATATTTCCGCGCTCAAATCGTCGCTCTCAAGTTCAAAAGAGCTGTCGTAACTCGATACATCCTCAGACGACATCGTAACTTTCGTTCTTGTGGCCCCAGCTCTATATTTATGATGGCGGGGAGGCTGTGACGTCACCGCATACGCTGGGTGAAGCGTCTATCAGTTTCGATTTCGGTTTCCGCACATCCTTCAGTCGGTTGTATCAAATTATTAGTGAGTGTCAGAGCAAACTGAACCGCCTTGCTGCAACAGGTGTGCTAGTACCTTTGGAAATGGTACTAACAGTATAGTACTGCATCAAAACATACAAATGGTACTAACAGTATATGGAACTATATCAAAATATGGTGAAAAAAAACGCAACAGTTTCCTTTTAAGCATACACCCACTCCGCACTTTCCCCAGACGTTATCTTCGTAACAATTCGCTGAACATAAAAAAAAATTAATCATGGGCAATTGCATTGCTGACTGCTTCACCTGACACTGATTCCCACCAATGCTTGTAATCTACGGGGTTTTCTTTTTTCGTGCAAATTCCACGGCAAAGTGGATGACCACGCCGCACGGTATCTCCCCTACGCACACGAGAGCAGTAGATACAAACAATATTGCGCATTAAGGAGCTCTTGCTCGTGTTATCCCACTGTTAAAATTACATCGTGCAAGGCCCAAGTTCTCCGTGTAACCAGGAAAGTAAAGCAGTATGGAATTTCCCATTTTGTAGTATTGCTTAAAGTTCTGCCTTAACGTTTTACTCCTTTGCATTTAGAAAGCAAACTCCGCATTTTGAGGCTATCGTGTTGTGTGCAAATTTTGCATGTGTAGCCGATAGCAGACATTTGTAAAACGCAAGACATCGAAATACAACACCCTAATCGTAAGCGTTCAGTACAAAAACACCGAAACTATTGCCCCATTGATGACACACATCGCGCCCTCTCTAGTTCTTTCCGGGGAATGCTGTAGGGTCCAATTTATTTCTACTTTCGCCAAAGGTATCCTCCTCCTTAATACATGGCTCTAAGCTTCGTGAACTGCTCACTGGAGTTGTCCACGCGGCTTTGTCGATATTTTTAAATGTTTCCTTGAGGAGTAGCCTCCTTATGCTCTGTTATAACTTCAAGAGAATGCTAACGCATACGCTTAATCATGTCATTTGTCGCTCTGCAGCGGTGCCGCTGTCCGAATCGGCCTGGTAATCCGCCGTCAGAGTAGTTTCTTTCATCTGCTTTGTTGCATTGTACCTGCTTGTTGTTGTTGTTGTTGCAATGAACCTGCTTTGTTGCATGACTGCCCTGTGTTGCGCATGTGCTAGTATAAACAGACGCCCTTATTCCGTCCTGAAAACAAAATCAGATCAGTTGGTGGTTGGAGCTGTGTGTGTCTGTGTGCCTCTCTTGTGTCTGTTTATTTCGCGCCGCGTAAGTATTTGCACCAATTTAAACCAACTAGCCCAAGAAGAAGCTTTATTAATTCAGAGGCACATTTGAGGCGGTTCCATTGAGTCCCGGTGAGCTCCCCTTACGCTTGGATTATTTCCATTTCTCGCACACTGGTTCACTCGCTGCTTCTGGGGTCGGATCATATGAATGCTGCTTTTGAATTTGTTGAAGACATGAGTACAAACACGTGTATGCTGTCTGCATCGTCATCATCATCATCATCTTCGGCCTGTTTAGGTCCACTGCAGGACGAAGGCCTCTCCCATCGATTTCCACTCCACCCTATCCTGAGCGAGTTGGTTCCACTTTATGCCCGCAAACCTTTAGGGGCGAAGCTCCTTAAGGCGTGGGTCGTGCGTCCCCGATGTATGTAGTAGTAGTAGTAGTAGGTAGCCACCGGCGCGTGCCTGCCGGGAGGCACGCACGCGCCGAGGGCGAGCGCGTGGCTCCCGGCACGCGCTCGCCCACGAGAGACAACGTTGGCGCAGGCAGCGTCTCCTAGCGAGTTTCTTGATTGAGAAATACCGACTGCTCGCGTTGGAGAAGCGTTAGAGAACCGCCAGTAGGAATTATCGGTTACCTTGCATTATCGGTTACCTTGCGAACGGAGCAGGAATTATCGGTTACCTTGCATTTCACGGACCACAAAGCAGTCAGTAACAAGGGACCACGGAAACCAGCAATAAAAGTTTGATGACATTTACTCAAGTGTTTCACTTTTAAATGTGGGGCGAATTGCACGGAAGAGTTTCACGGTTTACCGATGATTCCTTCCGGAGCTTCGCCCCACTCATCATCATTCACCCCGTGAATATGCTGTGATATTTTTTTAATTTCATCGCTCCATCTAACCTTTTGCCTGCCTCTGTTGCGTTTTCCCTCTCTTGGTATCCATTCCGTCGCTCTTACTGTCCATCTGTTATCTTTTCTCCTCATGACATGTCCTGCCCAGGTCTTTCTTTGAATTGATATAATAATATCGGCTACTCCTGTCTGTTCTCTGATCCATTCCGCTCGTTTTTTATCCCTTAGCGTTACCCCTATCATTTTTATTTCCATTGCACGTTGCGCGCTCCTTAGTTTCATCTCCAGTCTTTTCGTTATCCTCCACGTTTCTGCACCGTACGTTAGTACTGGGAGAATGCAGTGATTGAATACTTTTCGCTTTAGTGAGAGCGGTAAGTAACCAGTCATTATTTCGTAATTCCTTCCGAATGCGCTCCAGCCCATCCTTATTCTACGGAGAATTTCTTTTTTCATGGTTAGGAGTTCCTGTTATTAACTGTCCCAGGTATACATATTCGTTTACACATTGTAAGGGTTCATTGTCGATTTTAAATTCCTGTTCCTTAGCTAGGCTATTGAGCATAACTTTGGTCTTTTGCCTATTCATATTTAACCCAATTTTAATACTTTCCTTTTTTAGGTCATCAATCATGTTTTGTAGTTCGTCTCCATCATTGCTAAAGTGTACAATGTCGTCTGCAAATCTTAAATTGCTGAGATATTCTCCATCTATTCGAATTCCCTTGTCTTCCCAGTCCAGACGTTTAAAGATTTCCTCTAAACATGCAGTGAATAGCATCGGGGATATCGTATCCCCCTGTCTCACACCTCTCTCGATCGGAATTTCTCTGCTTTTCTCATGTAGGAGTAGTGTGGCTGTGCAATCTTTGTGTATGTTGTTTATGATTTTCACGTATACGCCAGGTACCCCTTGTCGGCGTAGAGCTTCTAGAACTGCTTGTATTTCTATGGAGTCAAATGCTTTATCGTAGTCGATAAACGCCATATAAAGAGGTTTGTTATATTCGGCGCACTTCTCAATTACTAGGTTGATAACGTGGCTGTGTTCCATTGTCGAGTAACCTTGCATAAAACCAGCATGTTCTCTCGGTTGGTTAAAGTCGAGGGTTTCTCTTATCCTTGTAGAAATTACTTTTGTAAATAGCTTGTATATTACTGGGAGTAGGCTAATCGGTCTGTAATTCTTTAACGTGCTGTCTGGATGTATTCTAGAACTGGGAAACATTGTTGGTGTCAATGCGGTTCAAATGATTGCCCCCGAAATTATACGCGTTTTCTTTCTGCATGGAATATTAGCTCCTATATCTTAAATAAAAAAATATGCGAGATGGCTATTGTGAACGTAACGCGCATGAAATTGTATGCAGCTATGAAGTTCAATTCTAATCGCAACTAGCAACCTATATATATTTGCAGAGTTTTCGCGCTTTCGGGCACTTGCGATATCCACAGCTCGACTGGACCTTGAGCCACCAGGTTTATGTTACACGAACAATCCTGCAATCTACTGCTTCGTGTCTTGTGAGGCAGACGCTAATTAAAGTTCTCAGTGGAGCAACACGAAGCGGTTTGATTTGTGGCGGCGTGCTACTGCGCTCATATTTTCCCAGAAACACACGGAGCTATAATGCAGCTCAGTGACATCACAATAGAGAGTCCTCACACTTTCACCCATTGCTGATGCACTTTCTATATGCTGCCACACCAAGCCTTTCAGATAGATATATAACTGCGTCAGAGAAAAGTGGCGCCGTTATAAAGCACACGTTAACAATGGGAGGGCTCCTTGGGGAAAGATGCATGGCGCAGGTATTGAGATTTCTACAATCAGGGATCAGTATAGTGGCAAAGTCCATAATTTCTTGTCGCATAAATAATTTAATATGTACGATACAGGAATACACTTGTAGAAGGTGTCTCATAGCGTGTTACTGGGCATACGAAGCGACTAAATGCAGTTCCACGCCTGTGAAATTTTAATAAAGAGCGGAACTGGGGCAGGGTTGTAAACTTGAAGTAACACGTAGGAATAGCGTTATTACTACAACTATCGTGCAGCGGTCGGCTAAGGCCAACGGTGTTGGTCGTGGGACGAGGGCAAGCGTGCATCTGCTTTTCCCTTATGAGGAAACACACACTTTCTCTTTGTTTCTTTTCTTGAATGCCACTATTGGACTGTCGCTACCACTGTCATGCCGGAGTTGGCTGAGGGCACGGGCGTACATAAGTAGGTTGAGGTGGAGTGCGGGTCCGTTTTTTTCACTTCCGTACAAACTGACACTGTTCTACCATTCTGCCCTATTCTCTTTCTTTCTTTCTTTCTTTCTTTCTTTCTTTCTTTCTTTCTTTCTTTCTTTCTTTCTTTCTTTCTTTCTTTCTTTCTATACTGCCGTCTCATAATCATGTAGCAGTGGGATATCAAACGCTCCGTTTTTCTCCCCTACATGACAGCGCGGATATTTGGATTGGCTGACATGGCTGGCCCTTAAAAGCCACTCTGTTTAGAACCGTGCGATCATGCTTGGATGTTAAGCGAAGCATGACACACGTCTCGTTGGTTCAGATTTCATGCGAAGCAGCCAGTAAAATCTCGCCTACGCAGGATTGTTTCACGTACAAGGAAGTGTATCGACTCGCGAAAAACATCCCCGTGCAAAGTGACATAGACTTGTGAGCTTTTACGTCGTAATCCACGATATGACTAAGAGAGACGCCCTACTTGGGACCCCGGATATTTCGACCACCTGACTGATTCATTGATTTATGGGGCTTTACCTTCCAAAACCACGATTTAATTATGAGAGACACCCTAATGGAGGGCCCCGGAAATGTCGACCACCTGGGATTCTTAAGCGTGCACTGACATCGCACTGTACGCGGGCCTCAACGTCGACCACCTCGGGTTCTTTAACATGAGTTGACATTGCGCCGTACACAGCCCGAAAACATGGCCCCTCCATCGAAATGCCACCGCCGCAGTCGGGACTCAATCCCGCAGCCTTCGGATGTGCAACCGAGTGCCATATACTAGTGCCCACCGTACCGGGGCCATATGCAGATTGTGTTGATACATGTGTCTTTATTACGTGTTTACCAGGGATATTTATTGCGCTATGGTGACGAAATGCTTGGTCACCGTATGACCTAGTGCCGCACTTAGGTTAGTGTGAAGAAACGTTTTTTAATCGAAGGTAGACGTGTGACATAGGTTCTGATGCGTATACCATTATTGGCGCTCTTTTTTCTAACATTGCCACGGACACGAGCAAAGCTACCCAAAAGCATGCTGAGTGATAGTAGCACATGTGCATTGTTCTTATATTGCTATAAAATCTGCCAAGAAACAAGGTGGCGCTCGCGTGCGCAAGGAGCCCCCATGGTCGAGTGGTATCATGCTGGCTTGGCATATCGGCGGCTAGAATTAGAATGTCTACCTTCCTGCCTCTTTAGCGTGTGGTAGTTTGCTTTCGGTCATTATAGGGAGCGCGTGTGTGTCATCTTGTTATGTGGAGAGTTTGAGACCTACGGGTAGCGAATCCCACCGCTACCGACCAGTTTGCTGCAAATGGCCTTCAACAAGCGCCCACTAGCGGGTACCGTTGTGCTGCGCTGTGACGTCGCACTGCAGGCAGAGGAACTTCGGCAACCGAGACAAAGAGCTATTGCAAATTCGTAAACTTAGTAATTTATCTGAATGGCTTACGTAATAGAAGCTTCGGGCCGAGAGCAAGCTGTTGATGTCCCTAGATCCCTGGTGCAGAAATATGCCTTAATTAGGCATCAGAATATGAACTCGTCACTCTCCGACCAATTGTTGATGCTATAGCTATATAGGTAGATCTATTATTGCAGCAGAAAAAAAGTAGCACTGCTATAATACACGGCTAAACCATGGTCGAAATCTCTACGTATGAAAATACGGGGTACGTTTCGCGACATTTACATTAGGCGGTAAGCGTAAATGGACAGGCGAAAAGCACGAGTATACAACATTTCACATCGCAAAGCTTAAATGTTAGGTGGGCAAGTTTGTCGCTAATGATTAGATATAGAATCCAGTGAGTGACATCATCTATGAAGAAGTATGGTGGATTGCACAGCATGTCATCATTGGCAATTGTTAGAAATTCTATTGCACAACCTGACGCTGACATCAGTCGTACCAAGCGTTTGTATTAGCGCGCACGGAATACCTAATGCATAGTCCGCAGTTTTTCTGTATAAGAAAGTTCTAACACCACCTTCAGGGCGGGTTGTTGGGCTTCTAGAAGATCAGAGCATGTGCCATGCTTGCTCGCTTTTCCTCATGTGTTCAAACAATATCACAAACGACAGTTTTCTACGGCGCAATACAGCTAGAGACACTTGTGGGCTCGTAGACAGACCATTAGGTTCCGCGCTCTTTAACTCGAATCGCTCTTCATGCCGATGGGAGGAAGGCAGCCTTCGTAATGTGTTATAGGGACCCTGAAACGGTTTTGATAATATCGTGCAATACGATGATCCGGTAGAGCGAGTCATTAGGATCATTAGAGGACAGATTTCAGCACTCTGCGTAAATTTTGTAATATACAATAAGGTTTTGAACACGAGCATCGCAAAAGATCGCAGCGGCTCGCCAAAAGGCGTTTTCAAATTCCCCCGCCATCGAACAATGGATGGGGAGGTCGCTGATTGGCTCCTAACTTCTGACGTGCACGTAATTTTCCCAACCTAACTGCTAACGACGTGCTCCTACAACGTCCGCCGTTTCATCCAACTGTATCGTCGCGGCAACTGGCGGCGTACACACGAGTCGCCGGTGCTCTATTCGCAACTCCAGAAAAAGTGGTTCATCTGGATGGTTCCATAGTGCTTATTTAGCGCAAAAAACAATACACTGGAAGGAAGGACAGGACAGGACCTGTGTATTGTTTTTTTGCGCTAAATAAGCACTATGGATTCACACCAACTAGCCCGACAACGCATTCTGTTGAACCATATTTCATCTGGATGGCTTCCACATCCAGGGTCACGGCCGCGCTTTCGCTTAGCGCTGTGCTAAAGTTTCTTGACTGCGGTGTGGAATCACGATGCATCGTCGACGCCGAAAGGGTTCTTGCTGCCGAACATGTGATACTAATCGCCCTAAAGGATTTGAGCGGCGAAACAGTGGAAATAATTGCGCTGTGCATTGAAACATCGCACTTGTTCGTAGGTCCGCATCAGATTTTTTTTAAGGATAAAGAGCCCTCCCAGCGAGCCTGAAGTGAAGAAGGCAGGTGTTCATGCGTAGCAGGCCTCTCCGAAAGATGCAAGCAACTGATTTTGATACAACTGATTTTAGTACAAATTTCGCCATTTATAAACGTGTTAAAAGAGTTCAGTTCTATGCGCAGTGCCGGAAAACAAAGTTAGAGGCGCGTTGAACAGGTCGAGGGCTCAAAGGTTGGAACGAGCGCAATAAATCCCGAATTGCCACCAAATGAACTCGAAATGCAAACGTGCTACGTTAAACGATCACACATTACCTCCATAACCACCAAACAAATTACAAGGCGCAGCGCGGGCATGTGACGAAGAAGGCGAACGAAGGCAAGCGCTCGCCTTATATATCTACTTACGACAATGCATGCGGGCAAAAGTACGTCAGCAATAATATTACCGCGGTTCAAGTTAAGCACTGACACGTTCAGAAAACGTTACCAGATATACACGTATAAACAATGGCTATTTTGTTCGCACGCTTGCCTAAACTAACTACACTCCGGCTCTTCGAAAAGCGCGCATAATAATAAACTGATTGATTTGTGGGGTTTAGTGTCCCGAAACCAGCTCTGATTATGAGAGACGCCGCAGTGGAGCTCTCCGGAAATTTTGACCACGTGCGGTTCTTTAACGTGCACTGACAACGCACAGCACACGGGCCTCAACATTTTGCCTCCATCGAAATGCAGCCGCCACGGCCGAGATTCGATCCCGCGAAATGATAATTAAATCGCGCACACATAAATATAATCTGTGTAATCACCAGGGAGGAAGAAATCGTCGCGAGTGATGTGCCTGGACCAAACTACTAGCATAGTTCCCGTCACTTTCTTGCCGATGCGCAAATTCCAAATGCATGTTGCCCTGCGCGAAGCGTCGTCTGCTTCATCGGGGAACCGATCAAAGGACGTGTTGCTGTCTTTGCATCGCGACGGCACGCACTGAGGCACGCAACACAGGTCTTTTGATGGGGATTATTTATTTTTCGGGCTACACCGAGTCGGCATTACCGCGCGCTGTTTTACAGCGCGCGGTAATGCTATGACATGCCGCGTTTCGAGGTCGACCTTGGATCAGCTGGTTCCAGGAGCGTCCGCTAGGTGGCGAGCATTTAAATGGAACCGCGAATTACAGAGGCTAGCACTGCCAAGGTCGATGACATAATTAAAGATATCGGGGCGCTGTGTGGCTGCGAAGGGCTCAGCAGAGCGGCTGACGCGGGAGGCGCAGTGGCCGCTAGCGCGCACTCCACAGCTGATCGAGTTGAGGAGGAACAGCAGTGGTAAGGAGGAAGGCGACAGAAATCAGCCCATGGCTGCCTGAGCGCATGGTGCTTCGCTTTATTTATGGTGTGAATGATTTCACAATTGTGTTGCCTAATGAGTGAACTTCCTGTGCTAATAGCGCACAGGAAGCTCGCGAGGCATACCGAAGTTCGTGTTGTGAGAGTATTCCGTATACTCTTCCCACTACGGTGCGAACGAAGGCGATTGGCTGTTGTAGCTGAAGCTGTCCCATGGCACGTAGAGCTGTTCGAAGTAAGTAGCCGCTTGTGGTGGAGCTCTCAACCGTGGTACGCGGTTAGGACAGGTACGCTCATCAAACGCTGCGGCATTTATAGTTGCCGATGAGGTAATGTCGCACGGGAAGTCACCAGCCTGCACGGGAGTCGAAAGATGCCGACGGAGTTCCTCGCGTACAATGAGTGCAATGGTGGAGGAAAGGTCGGCAGGCGTGGTATCTTGGAAAATATCGACTGCGGCGACCGTCGCGACGTTTGCCAGACGCTCAAACTTCGAATTGATGCGACGAGTATTCAGAGTCTCAAAGGTTCGACAGTGGGCGATTACGTTGGCGACACATTCCAGGCTCTCTTTGCCAATGAGGAATTGGTATACATCCTCTGCAATACCCTTGAGAATGTGGCCCACCTTGTCTTCTTCCGACATGTTGGAGTCCACGCTCTTGCATAGCTTCACGATTTCTTCGATGTATGTCCGGCAAGTCTCACAGGTGACCTGAGCCCTCTGTGACATTTCTTCCGCGCGTTTCTTTTTCGTGAATGGGTCTCAAAACTACTTCTTAATTTCCTCCACAAATATTTGCCACGTTGTCAACGAGTCCTCGTGGTTCTCAAACCATACCAGCGCGGCAAACTCCAGGAACAGCCCCCCGTGAGCTAACAGCGGCAGCATTCCAGCCATTGGACCGGCTCACCCTTTGATAGTGGTTGCTCGATTCATCTACGTCGTCTACAGGTTTTCCCGTGAACGTTCGCGGCTCCGGGTAATGGAAAAGTGACATTGGGGACCGTCATATGGTGCCTCGATTCGAGGGGTCGTCTCGGTCCGAGATAATTTCTGGAGGTAGTGGTGCCAAACCTGCTAGACGACAGCTGCGGCAAAGCTCGGCGTGTTGCCTTTCCGTCGTTAGTGGACGGAGTCGCTCCGTAATGACTTGGTAGCAGGTAGCTTACCCAGCACTTCCACCACAATTGTGACGATGGATCGCGTTTATTTATAAGATGGAAAATGGGTACACTCTCGTAGCTCAGTCAAAGCAGGAGATCGCCGCTCGAGAACCGTTTAAGTTCGTCCTCCTTCTCGTCTGCTCTCCGCTAGCCCGTTAAAATATCAATAGACATTTTTAGTTTATCGGGCTTACCGTAATAGCATAGTTATCGGAATAGCGGGATGGAAATGCGCATGCACGGTGCCGTAAACGGCCGATACCGTTGAGCGTGCACATGGTATTTCGCAGATTTAACGTTACCTTGTTTGCGTGTTTATCGTGGTTCACGTAGAACACGACGGCGGTTTCGGACGCCCGCCTCGAGTTGAATTCGAGGTTGCTGTGGCAGGATTCACTTCGTTCGCGGCAAACGACTGTGCAAAATGGCTTCGCTTGCCTCCAGGTAGCTTCGACGACGCATTATTAGGGATAACTTAGCGGAATTTTTGAGATCCCTTCCCATTTCGAATGTTGCTATGCCTAGCGAGAGAGCATCTGTGTACACTTCTGCAACATGTCAATTTATGCTCTTGGTGCTTGGTTCGTATATATAATTTCTCTTTATTCTCGAAAAGGTAGAATGCCGCTGCACGCGCGAGCGTACGTGAGAGTGCACGCGGGAGTGTACGCATGTATCCTTCGCTAGATGGCGCCACAATCACAGTTATCGGGCCGCAAACGCTTCTCCGATCAACTAAAGCTCGTTTCTGGAACGAGTGTTTGCGGTACGGTAACGCTATTGCCATAGCCCTGCTATCACGCTAACGCGATAAACTAAAAATGTCTAATGTGAAGCTTACCCCCGCACCCCCTTTTCCTCTCTCACCCCTGTCAAGCGTGCGAACACCTTATATTGCTAATGTCGTTTTAGAACGAGTGCCCACAATTAATGAATACTTGGCCAATATGTAAACGGTTGTTATAACCACAAGATGCTGATTGGAGGAGTTGTAGGGCATGGTGAATATCGCCCGGATAATGTGCTTTCATATAATAGTGTTACAGGAACGACGAGTGACCAGGCACCGCGATTAGCAGCTTTGGACCGTCCGAGCGCCTGCTTCTGGTTATCGCAAAAAGCGAGGGTCTTTTACCAGACCCGTTTAATCGGCACCCCGCTGTGCTTAGACGCATGCTACCCCACGGCGAGCGAGGAAGGAACGCTTGAACCAAAGCCATCCCGCGGCACGCGCGGGCCACAGCCCAGTGACCAAAAACAGGCATTTCCGACGGCGAACAACTAACGGTTCGCGAGTCTCCAGGGCCGTCACCACCGGCATGTTGCATGCCGACGCCACATTCAGCGTAGCCGCCGCAGGTCGTCGTAATGACGCCCGAGGTGCGGTTAGCAGAACGACCGAAGTGCCGCTATCGCTGCGTGCTCACGCACAAAAGGGCCCGCCTGGGCCTCCATTCAGGCAAGCGAGGTGGAAGCTTTGTCTCTCCGCGGTGCGGAGAATTGGGGGTGGGCTGCCATATCAGCTCGTCCGTCAATTTCGGAAGCACCGCTTTCCGATCCACCGCCCGCTTCCTCCCTGCGCATGCGGGCGCTCACAAGGTAGTGTACACACGCACACCTGGAGCGCCGCAGGGCGTCCTAGAGGTCCAGGCCATTCGGGGTCCGCCTGCGTCACAGCCGCGACCACTGTCCAAGCCTCCCGCCTCTTAGTCCCGCAGCGGGGTGCCCTGGTCCCCAGAAGACGCGGAAGACACATATGAAGAAAGTAAAGAAAATGAATAACAGATACGGCCGGGGAACGACAAACGAAAAGCCAATGCCGCGAAACGCGCCCCATTGACCGACGTCGCCCGTCGCCGAGTGAAATTTTAAAGAAAAGAAAACGCGCCTTGCTGGCGGCAGGCTTACACCCCCCACCCAAGACTTCGCAACGACTTGGTTACAGCGTTGCCGAAGCGGGAACACCAAGAAAAAGCCGGCCGCCATTATCGCTAGAAGGCGCAGAAACCAAAGAGGGGCATACACGACAACCGCAACTACGCTAATCGTGCGCATAGCTTGCGATAAGCTCCCTTTCCTGCAGCGATAGACTCCTTCTCTAGCCAGAAATCACGGAATGACGCTGGTCAAATGTAAGCAAAAAGATACACCATAAACAAAATAGAAGCATTGTTCGCAGCGCAAAGTCATCTAACACGCAAAACACTGCGCTCCGCCGCCGCTGATAATGTGTCATGCACACCAATCAACCCTGGCAAGTGCGATACACTCATGCGAGCTAGAAAAAAAAAACAATCCACAAGGGTAACAAAAAAACTGGGCGTAACTGCCACTAGCCCCTGTCCGCTCCCAGCATTACAAGCACATAATCTCATCGCCACAAAAAAAAAATCGAAAAGGAAAGAAATAAAATAATAAAACACCAGCAGGCAACCTCATCAAAAGCAAGCCAGTTCTACTGCTAATAAAACACACTAATAAACACGAGTTACGAAGCGGGCGCGAAAACCCATGCATGAAAATATACCTTAATATTAATCTGCAAAGCTGTCTCAGCGTGACTACGCATTATCCATAATGCAACATGCCGTAAGCATGTGCTTGCACTTACTACATAACCGCATGAGCTAATCCAACACCAAACACTGACAGGTTACCTCATCAAAGACCATGCGTATGATACAGTTCCCAAAGAACACACATAAAAAAAAAAGAAGCACCACCGAAACACCTAGTGTTCAATGTTCATTGCTCAGTGGCGCACGGTGTCTACATAGTTCAGCACTTCACCAACACAATGAAGTTGCTCCAGCCCCACCGCTCTCTGCCGATCGCGGTCGAGCCGTAACGTAAGCAATGTTACCCCTTATAGATAATAAAACCAGCCTAGCTGGCACTGTTGTTGCCGAATAACCTGCAACGTTAGGGGTGGCACAAGACTTAGCGTTAAATTCGTTCACCCCCTGGATCAAAACAATGCACCAGGAATCTAAAAATAAACATGCCGCCACGGGCCGCCCACCTGCATACGCCTGCCGCCCCCGTAGGGTCACCTCCCTGCGCCAAGGACACTTCAATAGCTACAATACATGAACTGTGACTGCAGCTGGTCCGATCGCTCAATGTAGCTAACAATATCGACCGCCCTCCGCGTGTCAGCTCAGTTACGCACGAAAGGCCTTCCATCTCCTCGGCGGGCCGACGCCAACAGAAGTTTGACTGCAACGGGTGCGCCTCAAATGTGTGGGGACTGTTTTCCCTGCAGTGCGTCTCCGATAGCCCACGCCGCAAGGTTCTAGCCTCCAACCCGTCGGCGCTTGCCTCCACTGCCGCAGCTACGCTATGTCCTATCTGTGCTAATTCACTCCGTGGCTCCTCGTTTAATTCGGGCAGCTCGCATGCAACCGCAACCGGTGCCGCGTCGGCGGTGTCAACAGGCTTTAACCAGGAAACCACGGAATGTGTACCTGGCACACGGTCCGCACCACAATCTCCGCCGCGCAGTCGTTCCACTAGGCTGGTTTTAACAACTGCCCCTGCGCTTGGTGATGACGCTATCATCGTTTCCTCATAGCCGCTACAGCTATTGCCAAGCGGGTCGAAGCTCGGGCACGACACCTGCAATTCGGATGCCTCCTGATGCTGCTTCGGAGAAGCAGCATCCTCCCGAGCATTCGCTTCCGCTATCAGATCAGAGCCCAACTCTGTATCAAGTCCGGCAGTCCGTGTTGCCGTTAATGCAGCATGCGTCTCGGTTTCCACGCCTTGCGAACACTGAGGCTCAGTGTCGGGACCATCGCCGGCCACAACGTCAGAGCACGGCACCTCACCGCGACCGGCCACCTGTGCCGCGAGCAACATCCCCTGGATTTGCTTCTCCGGCTCAGACGAGGCGGCACATTCCCGCTCTGTTCGCAATACGCCGGGAGACACTGCTGCCTTTCCCGCTGCCAACGAGTTCGCAGCGGGCTCCGAGTCCGCCCTGCACTCTATTACCTTGCCTACCTGCTACGCACGCGGAGCTCTCGCCAGCTTTAATTTTGCCAACTCTACCAGGAGTTGCAGCTGTCTACGGCGCTCCTGAGCCATCATCAGATTAAACTCCATTTCTTTTTCGGAGAGCTCACGATTTCGTCCTAACTCATAATCGACGTGGGCCAAATACGGCCACACGGCACTGGGATTAATTCCTCTCATTTCAAATGACATCCCCTCGGCTCGAACACGACAACAGGAGCGGGAGAAAATGGAGCCGAAGCAACTCACTCAGTTTCGAAGTCGATCTCCGTCACTGCTGTCGATGGTTCACCCATGAGCCTTGACGGTTGGTACAGCAAGCTGCCGAGGATGCCTTGTCGAGGACTGCCTTAAACCAGCCGTGCCTCGTCGCCGTCGTAGATGGCGATGAGATGTTCTGCCTTCCGCCGCGTCCCCAGTCGAAGGGCTGCGCTGGCGGCAGTCACCGGAGGTGCTGCCAGTCGAAGCCGTCTTGTTGTGATGCCTTCAATTTCTCCGTCTCTTCGCTCTTCGTCTAGCCAGCCTATCCTGTCGACTGTTCGCGGCTCCCGGTAATGGAAAAGTGACATTGGGGACCAGTAAAGTTGTGACCGTGGTGCCGAAGGTCCTTCTCCGGGATTCCAGCTCCCCGCTCGGCGTCCTAAACGCACCGTCCGGGACGGCATGGGCGAGTTGGGAAGGAGCTGGCTGCCGCTGGTATGGCGGCGATAGGCTCGCGGGCAAACCTGTAGCAATTGAAGAGGAGGCTCAAAGACTTCAGTTTAATACAAAAGGGAATGAAAACTTGTATTTACAGTATAGTATACAAAAAGGGAATACAGGGAGTTGACTGGTACATAAAAATAAAGTTGAAGCTGAACTATACGTAGGGCGACCCTACTCCGGCGTAGCCGGCAGTGCGTAGCACTTTTTCCACCCGTTCAGCCTGCCGTTCAGCCTGCCCCGTCCCATGGCGGAGCCATCTTTATTACCACAACCGCTCCACCTTAACGTCTCAGCCGGCGAATCATCTTCACTTCGCTCTGGCATTGGGCAGCGATTCCACCTTTTGTCCCGCCTCCTAAATTGGGACGGTCCAATTGGTGAAATCACCACCCAGTCTGTTGACGGTGAGAGGGGTATATTTGTACAATAACAAAAAAGCCCATTCATCAGCACTAAACAACACATACATAAAGGTAAGCAATGCCACCCAAGGTCGAAGGGCGATGGCAAAGATATGGCGCACGTGAAACGCGTCACTTGCGCACGTGTCGCGTCTGCTCGGGCGCTGTTACCGGAAACGAGCAGGCGCCCAAAAGATTCGCCCGAAAGAGTTATTATTTGAAGAAAACCTTCCCATGGGGAAGTTGGACCGTCCGCGCGCCTGCTTCTGGTTATCTCAAACAAGCCGAGCCGTACTGGCTCTTACTCAGACCCGTTTAATCGGCACCCCGCTGTGCTTAGACGCATGCTACCCCACGGTGAGCGAGGAAGGAACGCTTGAACCAAAGCCATCCCGCGGCACGCGCGGGCCACAGCCCAGTGACCAAAAACAGGCATTTCCGACGGCGAACAACTAACGGTTCGCGAGTCTCCAGGGCCGTCACCACCGGCATGTTGCATGCCGACGCCACATTCAGCGTAGCCGCCCCAGGTCGTCGTAATGACGCCCGAGGTGCGGTTTGCACAACGACCGAAGTGCCGCTATCGCTGTGTGCTCACGCACAAAAGGGCCCGCCTGCGTCACCGCCGCGACCACTGTCCAAGCATCCCTACTCACAGCCCCGCAGCGGGGTGCCCGTGTCCCCAGAAGACGCGGAAGACACATATGAAGAAAGTAAAGAAAATGAATAACAGATACGGTCGGGGAACGACAAACGAAAAGCCAATGCCGCGAAACGCGCCCCATTGACCGACGTCGCCCGTCGCCGAGTGAAATTTTAAAGAAAAGAAAACGCGCCTTGCTGGCGGCAGGCTTACAGGACCGTCATATGGTGCCTCGATTCGAGGGGGCGTCTCGGTCCGAGATAATTTCTGGAGGTAGTGGTGCCAAACCTGCTAGACGACAGCTGCGGCAAAGCTCGGCGTGTTGCCTTTCCGTCGTTAGTGGACGGAGTCGCTCCGTAAGGACTTGGTAGCAGGTAGCTTACCCAGCACTTCCACCGCAATTGTGACGATGGATCGCGTTTGTTTACAAGATGGAAAATGGGTACACTCTCGTAGCTCAGTCAAAGCAGGAGATCGCCGCTCGAGAACCGTTCAACTTCGTCCTCCTTCTCGTCTGCTCTCCGCTAGCCCGTTAAAATATCAATAGACATTTTTAGTTTATCGGGCTTACCGTAATAGCATAGTTATCGGAATAGCGGGATGGAAATGCGCATGCACGGTGCCGTAAACGGCCGATACCGTTGAGCGTGCACATGGTATTTCGCAGATTTAACGTTACCTTGTTTGCGTGTTTATCGTGGTTCACGTAAAACACGACGGCGGTTTCGGACGCCCGCCTCGAGTTGAATTCGAGGTTGCTGTGGCAGGATTCACTTCGTTCGCGGCAAACGACTGTGCAAAATGGCTTCGCTTGCCTCCAGGTAGCTTCGACGACGCATTATTAGGGATAACTTAGCGGAATTTTTGAGATCCCTTCCCATTTCGAATGTTGCTATGCCTAGCGAGAGAGCATCTGTGTACATTCCTGCAACATGTCAATTTATGCTCTTGGTGCTTGGTTCGTATTATAATTGCTCTTTATTCTCGAAAAGTTAGAATGCCGCTGCACGCGCGAGCGTACGTGAGAGTGCACGCGGGAGTGTACGCATGTATCCTTCGCTAGATGGCGCCACAATCACAGTTATCGGGCCGCAAACGCTTCTCCGATCAACTAAAGCTCGTTTCTGGAACGAGTGTTTGCGGTACGGTAACGCTATTGCCATAGCCCTGCTATCACGCTAACGCGATAAACTAAAAATGTCTCATGTGAAGCTTACCCCCGCACCCCCTTTTCCTCTCTCACCCCTGTCAAGCGTGCGAACACCTTGTATTGCTAATGTCGTTTTAGAACGAGTGCCCACAATTAATGAATACTTGGCCAATATGTAAACGGTTGTTATAACCACAAGATGCTGATTGGAGGAGTTGTAGGGCATGGTGAATATCGCCCGGATCATGTGCTTTCATATAATAGTGTTACAGGAACGACGAGTGACCAGGCACCGCGATTAGCAGCTATATGCAGGCTATCAGCAGCGGTTGCGAAGCAGACCGTTCCCGCTCAGAGTCCGAGCCAAGTGCGAGCTTCCTCTTCTTCTCTCCGTCGATGGTGGCCACGCGCATCGGCCGAGCTCCTGAAATGCGGCATGCGTGAAGCATGATCCCCCGGCGGCAGAAGCGACGTCTCGGAGCGTCTAAATGTCATCAGCTGGAGGTTGATATACCTTCAACCGTGTGACGTGCACGATATCACGTTTCAGGCGATATCATGTCAGGCGAAGCAGCTTGGGCGATACGGGCGGTTTCGTAGGTCACGGGAGTGACCTCACGAAACACTCGGTAAGGGCCTGTATACCGCGACAGCAGTTTTTCCGACAGGCCCACGTGACGTGTCGGAGACCACAAGAGGGCCAAAGAACCAGGCGGAAAGTGCACGTCTCGGTGTCTCCGGTCGTACAAGCGCCGTTGGCTCTCTTGGGATGTCAAAAGGCGGTCACGGGCAATTTCTCTTGCGTAGGCAGCTCGGTCGATAGCAATAGGTTAAGTGGCGCGAGTTCTTTCAAGCTTTCGAGAAAGCGCGGGAAATTTGCCAAAAAAAAAAAAAAAACGTTTGACAATCTCTAAGCATATTCTTATGAGATGGGAGCGCGAAAACGTTTCTTTTGGCTAGATTGTTGTGGTGGTGGGATGCTGGGAACTGGTGTTGCCGAGTTGTGTTATAAAGAATGAGGCAATGTGGTAGGCCATATTGTGTTTATTTGCATGATTTGATGCCATCGAAGTGGTGTCGATGCTTCACATCTCCTCTTCTATTTCTTCGTCTGGGCAGTATATGCAGATATTCCCAAGGCAGGTCTCGGGTATATCGAAGTAGTGCGACCGCCGCAGCGTTGTGAGTGGCGTCATTAGACAGTCACCGGAGTCGTCGCCCTCTTATTGTTCCTCTGACGGCGTCCTTAGGCCGCGATACATAGACACTACTATGGACTCGTGATTCGATGATTTGTGATCCGGTGGACACATAGATCACATCTCGCACTATGTATGGGTCGTTGGTGAATGCGAGATCGATGCACGTAGATCTCGATGTCGTGATGGCCCCAGTGGGTGTCTTCAATAGAAACCGAACTCGGCACGCATGACGGCGAGGAACGATGGGCCAGTTGGCGCGTTCGCACGCCGAGTATTGATACGGCGACGCCAGCAGCTGGGCGCGCACTTTCGCTAACGCAGTGAAGAAACGCGGCGACGCAGCCGCACGCAGCTGCAGGAGGTAGATTCCGCGGAGCGCGGCGCGTGCCGACTGCCGCTGGAGCATGTTGGCGCCGGCGTCACTTCCGTTGGGAGAAGTCGCGCTCTTTCCGGGCACGGCTTTTGCGAGCGCTGTTTGCGGACGGCAGCTGGGCGCGCGCTCTCGCCAACCTAGCCAAGGAACGCTTTCGCTTTAAAAATGCGGTAGATCACTCTGTCACAGAGATTGCATAACACGAAAGTGGAACGTGAATCGCGGGACGGCAGATTCCTTGGCTACAGTAGGCATGTTAACCCGTCGCAAGTAGACATCAGAGGCCCTGTGACACGGCACAGCGATCATCGACAAAAGAGGACGCGCGCTAAAGCTGTAGAACAATTCTAATTTATCGGGAAACGCTGCCTTGCACGTGCAGAGGCCCTGCGGGTACTCAGTAGTGCTCATGGTCGGCGAGGTTTTCTTAATTCGCTTTCAGCTATGCAAATAAAGGCAACGCACGTATACAGAACGCCAAGGAATGTTAAGCGAGCCTAGTCTGCGCACTTGTGGTGTTCTTTATTGAAACATAATCGTATTTGAAAAGTCGAAATTGCAAATTATTTGGTTTGGATTTTTCTGGCTTTACTGTCCGAAAACATGTGATTACAGCAAACGCCGTAGTGGAGGGCTCCAGAAATTCCTACCACGTGGCGTTCTTTAACATGCACTGAAATGGCGCGGTACGTGTAGCATGTAGCAAGCTGGCAACACTGTGCATGCCACTGTATAAAAGCATGCTACTGATAATAAACGGCACTGGCTGCTGAGACACTGACGCGCGTGTGCACTCAGATACATGGTGTCAGAAGCGGGATGCCCGCGTTGACGCCCACTTCGAAAGCCATGGCATAGCATCCGCCTACGGCGCCGCTACGGCTGGGTGAAAATGTTCCTGACAACTTGGTGAAGTTCAAGTAGCGTATACAGCTGTATTTTGCCGCCACCGAGCCGCAGGAACCCCAGAAACCACGGACCAAGGCGCAGACAGCAGCTATCTTCCTTCATCTTGCCGGGCAAGAGGCCACCGACGTGTTCAACACCTTGAACATCAGCGAAGAAGACAAAGTCGACTACAAGAAGCTGGTGGAAGCCCTCGAAGCCTACTGGCTGCCGCAAAGCAACGAAACGTATGAGAGGTACGTGTTTCGCATTAGAGTCCAAGCGGATGGCGAGCCATTTGAGCAATTCTACAGGGGCCTGCAGTTGAAGGTTAAGAGCTGTAATTTTAACGCACTGCGTGCGTCCATGTTACGGGACCAGATAGTTTTTGGAACCGCAAGCAAGAGCCTACGTGAAAAGCTGCTATCCAAGAAAGACTTCACCCTCGAGATGGCCGTAGAGGGAGCAAAAGCAGAGGAAATTACGAATTTGCATGGACCCCAGGAATTTCAATGAAGCGATCAAGAGGGAGCACTTCCAGCTTCCACGAAGGGAAGAGATTGAGAGCGAGCTTGCAGGCGCGAAATATTTAAGCAAACTGGACGCAAATAGCCTGTTTCATCAAAACCCGCTTGACGAGGATACTTCGCGAATCTGCACGTTCAGCAGCCCTTTCGGGCGTTACCGCTTTTTACGGCTACCATTTGTGATGGTTTCGGCGCCGGAGGTCTTTCAGAGGACGATGACGGAAATATTTGACAGTTTGCCCGGCGTGCGTGTCTACGTGGATGATGTCATTAATTTGGGGAGCCACGCTGCAAGAGCATACCGAGAGGCTGCATAACACTTTGAACTGCTGCACGAGCCGCTGGTTTAACTCTTAACTGGGATAAGTGCACGATTGCAACGTCCCAAATATACTTCATGGGTGACAAAATCAGCTCTTCTGGAATCGAACCAAACGACAGCCTGGTGAAATGCATCATGAAGCGCCCGACGCCTTCAACGAAAAAAGACCGGCAAAGACTCTTAAGCGCTGTGAACTACTTTTCTAAGCATCTGCCAAACTTGGCCAATCACACCAAAGCGCTTCGTGCCTTGCTGCGGGACGATGTCGTTTTTGAATGGATAGACGAGCATGACAAAGAATGGAATCTTTTACGCGAAGTGCTTACGAAAGCTCCTGTTCTTGCAATATATGATGCTTCACTGCCTACAAAGCTATCCGCTGACGCATCGGCTTTCGCTATAGGAGCTGCACTTTTTCAAAAGCATGGTGAAGAATGGCGTCCGGTAGGCTATGCTTCCAAAATGCTAACAGACACAGAGCGCAGGTACGCGCAGATAGAGAAGGAAGCACCGAGCACTGTTTTTGGGTGCGAAAAGTTCAGCGAATTTGTCGTGGGCCGGCAGATAGTCTTAGACTGATCACAGCCCTTTGATAGCCATTTCTAAAAAGGGGCTCGGTGATATAACGCCAAGACTGGAAAGACTTTTGTTGCGCATGTTAAAATATGACTACCAGTTGCAGCACGTTCCTGTGAAGAAGCTGATAATAGCGGACATGCCCTCTCGCATTGAGGGGCTGAAATTGCCGGAAGATTCTTCCGAGGATGTTGAAATTCATGCTATAAGCGTCTTGTCTGATCGAGTAAGTCCTAAAACAATGGCAGAGCTAGCTGAGGCTATCGCAGCAGACCCTGAACAGCAGATCGTGATAAAAAGGCTGGAAGCTTCGCGGCCCATCGAAGGTGACCTGAACAGATGCGCAAATGAGCTTTGTGTTGTCAGGGGCATACTGCTCAAAGGAACAAACGTTGTCATTCCCACTTCAATACGCAAACAAATGTTAGAGCGCCTGCACCGCGGCCGCTTGGGCACTGGATAGTGTAAAGCCCGAGCGCGACAGCTCACGTACTGGCCTCGAATCAATGACGACATAACTGCTATGATTGAGCGGTGCCCCTCCTGCCAATTACATGCGTACCAACAAGCCGACGAACCGTTGCTTTTACGGGATACACCTGATCACCCACGCGAGCGAGTAGGAGAAGACTTGTTTGAATATCCTGGAAGACATTATATCATTCTGTATGACTCGTATTCTAATTATCCGGACTTTGAGGAGCTTCAGGAAATTACTGCAAGAGCAGTAGTCAAAAAGTTATCATGCATTTTTGCTCGATACGGGACATGCAAGCAGCTCTGTACGGATGGAGGGCCACAGTTCACCGCGAAAGAGTTCAAAGATTTTTCCCAGATATTTGAACATGTTATTTCTAGCCCCATTTTCCTAGATCAAATGGCCTCGCAGAGAAAGGAGTCCAGGTCATCAAGAGATTGATGAGGAAAGCAGGAGCAGCTAGCGACATCTGGCTGGGGCTTTTAAACTACAGAACATCACCACTTGAAGACGGCAGGTCGCCCGCAGAGCTTTTGATGTACCGAAACCTTCGTACACCACTGTCCGAGTTTCAACACTCTTTCGAGTCGCAGCCCGTCAAGCATAGACAAAACGTGCAACACGGCACGCCGTTAGCGCTACTTCAAGAAGGTGACACTTAGAGTTATGGCCCATAACTCTTGGCGTTTGAAAGCGAAGGTGCTCTAGCTGGTGTGCTCGCGTTCCTACTTGGTTCTCACAGAAGAGGGAAGACTGATGCGAAGAAACCTTCGAGACCTCAGGCGAACAGCGGAACCTTTCAGCGAGCAGAAGACGTGGCCAGTGCGTTTGTCATCGGAAAGCAGTGCGACGAATGACTGCTCATCTTCAGAGAGCAGTGGAACTTTAGTAGGATCGTCATCGGGAAGCAGTGAAACATGTGTGCGCGTGCCAGTGGAAAGCAGTGAGACACCTTTGCGCGTGCCAGCGGGAAGTAAAACTGGTGGAGGTCCGCATTTAGAATACAACGGCACACCACGCAGAAGAGAGGAAGTGACGCCAGCAGCTCTACGGACGCAGCCACAGTCTCCGGACGAGCAGGCTGTCCGTGCCACTTCTACCAGCCCCATGGCACACACGTCGACAAGGGAGAGGCGAAAACCTTGCCGTTTGAACTACGATGAAGAATTTCGCCAAACAAATTAACCTGTTAAGTTGCTCTTTGTTTACCTTGTAAATAACAATGTTTTTCCTTTGTTTAAAAAAAGAAAGAGCGTGTGGCATGTAGCAAGCTGGAAACACTGTGCATGCCACAATGTATAAAAGCATGCTACTGATAAAAAACGGCACTGGCTGCTGAGAAACTGACGCAGGTGTGCACTCAATCAGATGCAGTACGTGGGACTCAAAATTTTGCCTTCATCGAAATGCGGCCTCCGCGGCCTGGATTAAATCCCGCGACCTTCTGATCAGTAGCCGGAATCCTTAGCCACTAGGCCACCGTGGCGGGGCAAAAATTATTTGCTTCCTGTCTTTCAAAAGCGATTCGGCCACATGATTATTTAGTGAACTGATATGATTATTTAGTTAATTAATATGATTATTTAGTGAAGCAACAGCACTTCTTATGGGCCTTGTGGAACTCCCACAACATCATAAACTCGCCAACTCGCATATATGCGCTTCACAGCGAGACCTTAGGCACCGCTGCGCACGCTAGAGATTTGAAATCACACCATCAACGATGTGAGAGTTTGCTATAGGTGCAGTAAAACAACAAAAAATTGGCCGTGGCTGCAGCAGACACCAATGACAGCGTGGCTCTATGGACTTAGCAAATTTTTTTAGCAAAGCGCACCTAACTCTTCCTGCGCTGTCTAAGCTACACAGACGGCAACAAATTATGAAAGTATGATTTTCCTTAAAGATCAGGTGTTTATTTCGTATACACCAATCTAATCGTAACTTCCGCTCATTCCACTGTCTCCTTGATCGCTTTCTATCCTTTGCTTTTTCTATGTCTCCCCCTACCCTACTCACCCAATCTCATCGTTTTTATTGCTTCTATTCTTTCTTTTTCTTCGCTATAACTATCATGTACCACTGTCACTATCACTGTCATCACTATCCCTGTCATGTGGCAGTGGTCTTTGATTAAGGTTACGGGTAGTGGATCAATGTGAAGCGTAGGTCTGCTTTTTCCTTCCGCGCAACCAGGGACTTTCTGTCTTTTATCCCATTTCTTTCCTTACTTACTTCCTTTCTTTTTCTTTCTTTCCTTGTATATTATCCTTCGCATAATCACTTGTTCAAAGCCGAGAGCGAGTCCACTTTACCATCCATTCTTCGTGACAGTACCACTCTTACATGCGGATGACGGGATGAGAAACCTGGCGTGGTTCTTACAGCTACGCTGTGAATGTACCATTCGAGCTGTGTTTTATCAAGGCAGTTAAAAAAAACCACGTTTTATGGCACAAATATAAAAAAAATACGAACAGATGTTCACGACGAGATTGACGGCGCTCTGCTGCCGGTTCGTAGCGAACGAATGTTTCACAAATTACTCTCTCCATAAAGCGATCAAGTACCGGCATTTCGCGAGTAGAGAGCTTTCGGATGTCGTTATTCAAGCTTCATTTCAGCTTAGTGACACCAACCCTCTGACACCAACCCTCTGGCTGCGTCGCTCTCCCGAGCTTCACGACAACAGCTTTAGAAAAGTGAAGTTCCCCCGTTCAGTTAGTTTTGCTGTGTCCGTGCACACATCGATGTCTATGCATATATCTATGGCATCATCTGAACTGCTTGCACCTTATTATATTCTGGCAAACCGGCCGCGCGCTTGCGCTTAACGACGCCTTAACTATGACCGGAAATCATTGGCATCACCGCGCGCGCAATTCGTAGATAACCTGTATTCCACGAAATCCGTTTCGCTGCGAAGAGTGCGCGTCAAAGCAAGAAACATTGCGACCAGTTCGGACTGTCGCATTTCCAGCCACATGTAATTCTAGCGTGAAGGTAGCAACTGCCAGACCTGCGCAGGAGACTGAGTGCAGTGGCAGCACAAGCTCTACTCTTTCTTCTTCTTCCGTTCTTCCTTATGCTCGCCTCCTTCAACTTCGTCTTCAACTACACCTCGCCTCACCTAGCTTAGATACTGCTTTACATGACCACATTACAGATAGCGACCTGTACGCAGCCTCATGAAATCACGTAATAGCTAGTCATGCGGTCGAAACCACGAAAACATCACGTAACAGCTAGCCACATGACGTGTTCACGCAAGAAGGTGAATTCACGCAACACCCAGTCAAGTTCTGTCATCAAAACCACGCTTTTTCTAGGTTAAAATGAGCCACCAGGAGAAGAGCCAGGAGAAGAGAGGAAAATGAGCCACCACTCGGGCACTAGCTCCACTGTTGCTTGCGGCCATGCCAGCACTAGGGCAGACAGCGCTAATTCCTTTCTTCAGTCGCCTCATTTTTTCTCGACATCTTCGATGAAAGCAGACCCGGCGACTGGCAACACGCGCTGTGTGTCATTAACACATGCTTTTAGCATGTGTTAGCATGTTTTAGCACATGCTTTTAGCCGCAAGTGCCCGAAATTTGCGTAGCGCTCTACTGCGGCCACCTTTACAAATATAGCGTGTCTTTGGCGCGTAAAACACCAGGTATTATAGTTATCTTGCGGCGTGGTATCGCATACACGGTAACCGCGTGGTAAAACGTTTCCTTTATTGCATGCTGTGAGGTTCGCTGACGAGTGTTCGGTGAGGTAGACTATAGTGGCAGTCGCATTGCGCAAGGGCTGGTAGTGAAGGCGGCCTTCGTGTGCCGTCATCACTGCCTTGGTTACGCGGGCTGACGAGGGGACTCATGACGCGTTAATGACCTCGCTCACTACCAGCCGCTTGAACGTGCGAAGGCAGGAGCGGGGGCAGCAGCGTCGCACGGGGGCGTCGTTCGCCGTATCCCACGATCCGAGTGAGCCCGCGGTGATATCCCCAGGAGAGGTGCTGACGCATCGGTTGATATTTGGCAATCTTTTGCAGCCGTGCCTCAGCGAATGCGTCCGGGCCGTTGTCGAAGGGGCAGGCGACGTCTAGCAAGATGGCTTCCTCGCCGGCCACGAGAACCAGGTCTGGTGTAAGATTGGTGTTGCAGAACGTGTGATTCTCGTAGGCGATGATGAAGCATTGTTGGGCCACCGATCACCGACGGGACTCAACCGTATTGTTCGCGCTTTCGGTCATGCAGTGATGGATGACGTGGGGAAACGTTTCCTACAGGGAGCCACATACGCGACTTCTTTGGTTGCAACTCAGCGAGGCCCACATGCAAGCGCCATTCAGGTTCAGTAAGCTTGGTCGCGCTCCGCGAGAGAACCTCCAATCAGCGGAGTTCGTATGGGTGCTGATACGCATGAAGTGGGCGCTCGAGAGTTCGGCCGCTACAGACTGCATGAACTTGCCCTGAGTAGGCCTTTCCTGGGGGACTCGGTCTCTAGCGGTGAGTAGGACTTCACCAAGTGAGCGCACCACAGTGCGACAACTGGAAGACGAGATTATACTGCTGTCACAAGTGATCCGTGGGGCTTCCGGGTCGAGTTCCCACAGGTTGTTCAATCTTCTCGACGCTTTACAGGCCTCCGTCCACGTGGAACGCAGCTGAGAGGACGCTGTACGAAACTCATCGTGTACCGCTCCCCCGACGTAGCGCGTTCTATATGATCCGCGTCAAGTCGGGGCGAAGACGCTGCGCAGCCACGGTGTACATGTCGATCAATGCCATGTCCCTAAGCTCTCGGTCCGGAGTTGTGAGCAACATGCTGGCGGTGTCATTGTGGCATAAGTCGCATAGTTCCGAGGCAACAGGGACTCCCACGGCACCACCTCTAGTACGGCCGTAGATCTATTGGTTGGTGGCATTCACTGGTAAATACAGCATCTTCTTGATGGGAAGCCTCAAGACATCATCCAGACAACGCCAGTCGGTCTTGCTGACAGGAATGGACGTAGTGCGTCCAAGCGTTTCCCTGGCACGAGCATTGAGAAGAGCATGCAGCCGGACGATGGTGGTGCCCACGTCGAAAATGCGGAATCCAATCGGAGAGCCGAGGAAGCATTGGGGCTCGTGATCAGCCAAACGCGCGATTGGGGTACCGGCAACATAAAATGTGGATGATCGTGTCCCCTTAGTGTTCCGCCGCTTAGTTGGATGGAGCAGCACATGGAAGGGTTTAAAGATAACCCCAAGGCCGTCGCCAAGGTTGTGACCCAATCAATCCGCACACTGCAACAGTCCCGTTCACGCAGGAAGTGCTGTTAAATCATCTGCGCGGGCAATGATGTGGTGCTTGCGGTCGTCGCCTTTGACAGCGCGGACAATGGGGGCGAGATTAAGCAATAACAGGCGACATTACCGCTATAACGAGGTTAAACAACAGACTGCTCAGAGGACAGCCTTCACGAAAAGAGCCCCAGATGGTCAAAATTTCCGGAGCCCTCCACTACGGCGTCTCTCATAACCAGAGCTGGTTTTGGGACTGTTAAACCCCACGTCACAACTTCCAGTGACTGTAGATCAGTCTTTCAATGCCAGGCGCTTTCTCTCACATTGCCGAAAGCACACTGAGACCTCGTCTGATGTCAATCGCGTCACTTTGACCGGACTTGATGGTACTGTTCAGCTAAACAGGATAGTCGTGCCCGGTCTTCCGACCGCCCACGTTGGCGCCCAGTGGTCTTCCAGTGCCGGAACTGGTACTGTGCACACACGGGACGGACCGTCAAGTAATACAGGAACCGCCCTACGACGATTCCTACGGCACAAACGTTGAATATCGCGGGTGTAGTACAGGTTGAGGGTGCGCGGCCTGAAGTTTCTCGACTGTGGAAGTAGTCTAACTGCAGATACTGAGCCAGCTTTGGGATTGTGCGTTAGTAACACGATAGCGTGAAGGAGTTTGTGCCACTGAAAATGCGATGACTGCATCGGCGTAGGTGACCGGCGGATATAGTGATGTCTAGCTGCTGTTAGCGCCGTAAGAATCCGAAGAACAGAACGCGAGCCTTCCGCCGTCACGCAGGTGTTTCAGTGGACAAAATTCAATTACTCAATGTAAAAGCTCTCAGGGAAACCATAAACTGCAGTAATTTTTGGAAGGGTAAGGTAAGGTGATTTGATGTGGCGAACTTGTCACTTCACACCTTCTCCTTCCTTCTACTTCTTCACTTCCTCGTTGAGCCGAGCTTCCCCAGCTGACGTTGCCGCTGCGAAGTAGATTGG
This sequence comes from Hyalomma asiaticum, assembly GCA_013339685.2. Taxonomy (NCBI): domain Eukaryota; kingdom Metazoa; phylum Arthropoda; class Arachnida; order Ixodida; family Ixodidae; genus Hyalomma; species Hyalomma asiaticum. Next base: position 83,725,548 of record CM023490.1, on the reverse strand, counting down.
GTGGAAGTCTTTTTCCTACTGCCGGTCCGAAGCTGCGTTGTCTCTACTTGAAGAATGGAGACCAGCCTTTTTCTCACACAAACACAACTTCACATTATATACAAGAAAGTTTACGCACATTTACAAACAGTAGCCTCGGCTCGTAGGGCTTAGGTGGAACCATCGCTTCCATTCGATTGAGCCGACCAGTGGACAGCTCCTGCGACTAGAACCACCACGCGGACTCGTACTAGACGCCCTCTCTAGAACTATCCGCTCCTAGCCTCGGTTGGTAGGACTTAGGTGCAACGATCGCCTACATTCGCCAGAGCCGACCAGTACATAGCTGGTTAAAATGGTGCCAAACACCATCTTAACCAGCAGGTGACTACAGACATTCCTCGACAGGATGCCCGAACGTCTCCCTTGGACTGTCAAACACCTGTCAAGCCGGTTCCCAATTGCCAGCTCCTGTGACCAGAACCAACACCCGGGCTAGTGCTAGATGTCCTCTCTAGCACTATACGCTCCGTCCTCGTCTCCACCTCCCTTCCAACCTCCCTGACAGGGACAAGGGGCTACCTTATAAACACTGGTTGCTCCACCCCTGAATCCCTGGCAGCAAGTCAGAAGAATTTTCACACTTGGCATTCCTCCTACATCCCCTCTCCTTTTACTGCACACTTGGACGAGGAGAGAGGTCAGTGCCAAGCCCCTTGCAACATACAGACATCAAACAGAACGTCGCAAAGCAACTGGCACACGGAAAAGAACGTGGAAACATACAGAAAGAACCATCCACACTGGAAACATAAAGAACATACAGCAATGAAACGTCCCCACTGACTTCAACCCGTGAACAATAACCTTGGCCGCCACTCTGCCCCTTACTCCTATGTGCTCTTAACAAAGACGCTCCATGGGATGTAATGGTGCCAAACTCCAGCCAGGGTGATCTAAGATGGTGCCAAACCCCATCTTCACCAGCTGGCGACTACACACATTCCTCGACAGGCTGCCCGAACGTCTGCCATGGACTGACTGTCAAACAGCTGTCAAGCCCGTTCCCAATTGCCAGCTAACCTGTTCCCAGCTGCACAACGAATTACAACAATGGTCGCCACCTGCCCCGCATATCCGCCACGTGGCTGTGCAAATTCTCAGGCGCATGCTCCACCATATCCGACTACCGTGATTTCCGTCGTTTCTCGACGACCAGCAGTTTGTACATAACCGTCGAACGCCGAACCTGTACCCGCGACCTATGGATACGCGTGCGAATCTTTCACTGCGCGCGAATACCGAAAGAAGACGCTTTGTTGTCAGCGGTAGGGCAAAATGCGCCGCAGCGCGCGCCCGCTCTTCACACACGTTGGATGGATTCGGTACAGTGCTCTGGTACCAGGCGCACTGCAGTGCCTTTCTCGGCGGTGAGTGTTGATGTCGCATCTGTTTGCTTGTACCCGACTGGGCAGCTGAGGAGGCCACACAAGACGGAGGCAGACTGCTTACTAATAAACCAATGTCATGTCATGGCACCTACGCACTTATGTGACTCGAGAACATGGCATGGAAATCAAAATGCGACGAGAACGGGGCACGATAAAGGCGAAGCTGAAGCGTCTCCCCAAAATTAGCTATATGCTGCGTCATCAGCATCAATGGCTTCATTGAGGGCGGCGAATATACTGGAGGAAGGCAGGGATATGTCCAAGCGAGCGACTTCGGGTATTGTCAGGCACTGTAACGTGTTGTCCGTAGACGAAGGCACAGTCGGCTATGGCGCAGTAGGCAGATCTTGACGGACACAGGAGAGCAAAAACGTGACGTAATCTGATTACCTGGCTTAAACGTGGTTTCTCGCGTTGCCTGGCGCGCGTCGCTCCAGCATAGCATGCCAATGTAGTGAGGCAAGATGGTTCACTGGCTCAAGTAAAGCGGAGTGTGACCATCGGCGCGGCCGTGATAACATTAAGCGAGAAGTACAACTTGCGTCTGGTTGATTTACCATATGGCCAAATTGACATGGAAGGAATTAAGACCATCATGCCTGGTACGCTGAGACATCAATCACTTGCTCTCTCAATCATTTTCGCCACAGTTAACGATAATAAGGTCATATGTGGTGCACACCTATGATCCTGCTTGGTAGACACCGAAACTCGCATAGGTGGGCACGAGTTTCACAGAAACATGACTAATAGGTTAAGATACCATATACCGAAATAAACGACAAACCTCCACAAATTAAACAACAATGCCACATTGTATATGCGTAACTTCGTAGTATGAGCGAACGTTAGAAATCAAGTGTGATACATTCCCAATATGAAGCACAGCTTTCCATTTCTTGCGTTGCAAGACCATCACTTTGAACAATCCTCTAGACGCTTGATGCAGTACCACTTGTGTCACTTAATGAATATCCTGGAGCACCAGCTATTTACTAAAATGTCCCTACAAATGTAAGGTAGAAGATAAAGAATGTCCCCAATGTACCCCCCTGTTGGACAGAATTTGGCGCTCGTACTCGGGTAGGCCCATAGCCCTTCCTTATTCGGAGCACCGCCCTTGTGCGAGCCGCCAAGTTGCAAGTAATGCATAACAGTCGACCCTTTTCCGTGGAACCAGTGTTTAATGTACTGGGGCAGTTCATTGGGAAAAAGAAAAAGAAAGAAAAGTTAAAAGTGTGACGCTGCGACAAGAGAAAACAGGTATAAATCACTAAAAAGGGACAGGATTAAAAACGATATCCTGGCACCGACAAAAGGAAAAGCTCATGTAGAGCGGACCAGTTTGGAAAAGCGAGACAGCACAATCAAGCTCCCGAGAAGTGTCCTGGTGGAAAGCCAACCGACATCGCGCTTTGTAAGGCCGAGTGCCTCACCCACCCTTAATGTCTCACGGCAAATCACTGAACGCGCACCGAATGCCGCACTAAGCACTTGCACCTGCCGGCCCGGGAACACCTCTTTCAGGGCCGCATATTTTGTGCGCTTCGCCGCACACATACGTATGAGGATGCCCTCATTGGCATCCCAGGTGACCGCAAAATCGATAATTGTCACCTGGTTGCCCTCCTCCACCACTAAGTCGGGGCGAAGTCGTACATTATCGTTGGTGGTTAATAAACGGTCCGTGGCGACTACTGCGTGAGACCTCTTTTCTTTGATCATGCGGACCAGATTTTTCGTAAAGAAATTGTGCCGTTCTGTTCCCGGCAAGCGCACAGAGGGACATTCCTGGAGAATGTGGAATGCTGTTTCCGGCCGTTGCACACACCGGCGGCAGGCGCGAGGGGCAGGGTCGGTGGCGTGCTTGTTCGATAGGGTTCTTGTGGGGTACAGGTTAGTTCGAAGTAGAAGTGCCCTGATTCTATGCCCAACCTTTAGCTGCTTAGAATCGTGGGCAAGCCACGGTTTGCGTGCGCAAAGAGGTCTTTATTAGAGTACTTCTCGGTCTGGCTTTTCCACCAGGCAACGGAACCTCTCTTGAGGGCAACCTTAACCTGCGCAGCCTCAGTAGTATCAGAAGTGCTAAATATGTGCCCAATTCTCTCCCTACAGGCCCCCAAAACTTCCCTAAACAACATGTCCACAGAGGCATCGCCCAGCCGCACCAGGCATGTGAACGCCTTGTAGTGCGTGACTAGGGCCACCCTCTGCAACTATAGCATCCCCAGCCCGCCATGACCGAGTCGGCATCCAGAACATGGCTGTTTGGAAAAAGCTATGGGGGAGGTGCAGCGCAGCTTTCACCCTGCCAGTAATAACGCGGTCTAGGCGTGCAGCCTCAGAATGGACCTGAAGGGAATTGGAGGACCCACAGAGAAAAGCCGGTTGCACCAGCTGTCGCCAACAGTGCAATTTCTGGAAATGCCGGAGTTTGGAACTTCCGACGAGCTCCAGCAGCCGGTTGGCCTTTCCCGAATCGACAGCAGGGGCCTTGTTAACAAAATTGAAGCCCGAGATATTTTAGATGCGAAGCAGCTCTTTGACTAGCCTGTGTAACGCTGTCCGTCCGTGTCTCCGTGTCGCTCCCCTCGCCGCAGGTGTTGGAGCGGTGCCAAGTAGGTCACGCCCCCCTCGCAGTGCGCGGTGACGTCACTCTCTCCCTCGCCTGCCGCACGCTCTCCGCGTGTCACCTCTCTCTCGCTTCACCCTCTCCACCGCTCGCTATGCTCGAGCGCACATCGAGTGCACACTCTTTCGGCTCGTTTATCTGCGATGGAGAGGACGCCGGAAGACGACGCGCCATCGCCCGCCGAAACATGCGCCGAAGCGATTTGGCCTAACCCGGCTGTCGCCGGCATTGCGAGGGTTAGCGAAGCAGATCGCGTTCGCGAATGGCGACGTCGCGCCTGCAAAACTGACGAGGCGCGAGCCAGGGAAGCCGAACGCAAGCGTCGGCAGTGGAAGACCAACAACACCGACGAGGCGCGAGTCAAGAACGCCGATCGCGTTCGAGAATAGAGACGGCGCGCGGGTAACACCGACGACACGCGAGCCAAGGAAGCCGAGCGCAAGCGTCTTCAACGCGTCCTCGCCTCCGTGTCTTTGCGTTTCAAACAAACGTTTACTCGAGTAAACGCTACACCGAGTTTCGCTTCAAACCGTTCTTCCAGCACCCGCGTCGACGCCCGTTTCAGCCTGGTCAACGCCAGTGCGCAGCCGCTGCTGCTTCGCATCCCATCAGGGTTCCCTTCGGGGAGATGGTCCATTTTTGATGGGCTGGTTCCTCAAAAGTGGCATGACTTGAAGGCCCACAACATTGATTGGCTCAATGTCGTAATTGAAGCCCTTGGATCGGTGGCTTAGGCCTTGAACCAAAATACTGAGACTTTGTTGGATTTAAAGATAACCCACCATTAGACAGATAGGCCTCCGACCTCCGAACAAGGGCAAGAAAGCCTTCAAAAGTGTCTGATAAAAGGACCAAGTCATCTGCGAAAGGCCATTGCCGACAACCTGGTTCCGCTCCAGATTCATGCCTAGGCAAGAACTATGCAGTTGTTCCAAAAGAGGATCTAGAACGCAATTGAAAAGGAACGGAGAAAGGGGATCCCCCTGTTTAATACCCCGGCGCACTGCAACCCGGTTTTCGTCAGTGAGGCCGTCGCACCAGTACGTTGTGGTGCAATGTCGGTACATGTCTTGGATGACGTGCCTCGTCCGTTCAGGGACGCCTCTCTCTCGGAGTGCCAAAAATATGGCCTTGTGCGAAACCGAATCAAAGGCCTTGCGGACATCCAAACTTAGGGCATAGAGGGGTCGATGCTTCTTTAAAAGCCTCATCAATGCTTGTAACACTAAACTATTAGAGGAGGTAGATTTATCGTCCTGAAACCCTGATTGGAATTTATGGTATCGGTTCTCTTCAGAAAGTCTGAACAGAATCATTTTAGAATAAACCCCATATAATACTGGGGATACTGTAATGGGACGGAAGTCTCCGGGCCCCTTGGGGTTTGCACATTTGGGAATGAATACTGTTCGTGGAAGCCTCATTTCGAGAGGAATTATACCGAAGGAGAACCAATTGTTAAAAATATGGACTAAAATACCAGGTGGGAGTCCTCTTTATATCGCATACTTTGAGACCATCAGGTCCAACCGCTCACTTGTTTGGAAAAGAAACCTCAGTGCGCCCCGCCACGGTGGTCTAATGGTTATGGCACTCGGCTGCAGATCCGAAGGTCGCGGGATCGAATCCCGGCCGCGGCGGCTGCATTTCGATGGAGGCGAAATGTTGAGGCCCGTGTGCTGTGCGATGTCAGTGCACGTTAAAGAACCCCAGGTGGTCGAAATTTCCGGAGCCCTCCACTACGGCGTCTCTCATAATCAGAACTGGTTTTGGGACGTTAAACCCCACAAATCAATCAGAAACCTCAGTGCGAGCCTCGCATTCCAGGCCATTCTCGACAGCAATGGAATCAGCCCCGAAAATACAGTCAAACTCGCGGTGTAAATCCTCGAGAGCGCATCCAGCTGTGGAGCCACCCAGCAGGAGTGAGTCCCCAAGGGCAGCGGGCCCCAGATTGTAAAGACGCTGATGCTCAGAAAACAGGGCTTTCCTGCGCTGTTTTCTGGGCATTCTTGAATAGTCGTTGCGACGTCGCTGTGCCCGAGGTTTCGGTGGACATCGTTTGACCTTTTAGCGGTCAAGCAGGCGGCTTATCTCGCTCATAGAAACAGGTCCCACAGACAATGCAGACACCAAGCCCTCGTCGTGGATGCCGACCTTGTGTAGTGTAAGGTAGAGCGGGGAGGTCGTCAATGTGGTCAAAGGGGCGAAGAGGAGGAGGCTTCAGAACACATTCTTTCGCCAATTGCAGAGCATCTCGATAGCGACTGGTGCGTCTGATTTGAGCGATCGCCTGCACAGTGCGCGACTGAAAAACTTTATGGAGTTCCTTGTTCACTGTACGAGTGCTGGAAAGCTTGGCCTCTGCAGTAGCATGTGCAGCAACATCTCAATCTGTCCATCTACAGTGAGAATATGTGGGTGCCTCGTAGACCACACCCGCAACCTCATCATCGTCATCATCCTGTACCTCTCGTACCAACTCGGCACCATCCTTATACCTAACGTTCCTTCTGATGTGTTCGATTGCAGCCTCAGTACGTGACGGAAACTGAGCTGCCAATGACCGCAAGACCGGCTGACCTCGAGGCAACCTGCTTTCAGCAAGTGCCAGTTGGAAGATTTCGTCATTGGACCAACGGCCCTGACTTGTGGAATGCAGCACAATGCCAGAACTGGGCCCAGCAGCAGCACTCAATGGTGCAGGCATTCCTCCCTGAAGATCGTGTGTAGAAGCACTACATGGAATTTCTACTTGAGCATCAGAAGCACTAGATGGAGGCACCCGATCCAATGAGGTGCGAGTATCAAGCACAGGCACCTGAGGTAAACCCACTGAACAATGATCGGCCTCAGCCGTCAATCCCGAACGCTCCTGTGACCTTCCAGCAGTCACACCCTGAAGCTCATTTGTAGGGTCCTGAGCCCGTGCCTGAGAGGCTGATTGAGCAGATGGCTGGGCTGTCTGCGAAGCCGGAACACATTTAACACATTTTGAATAGTGGGAGGAGATCTTTTGAGAGGAGTTGAAGTCGCGTGAACAAGAAAGGCAGCGCCAAAGCAGCTGGACCTGATGTGATGTGTAATGCTCTTCAAGCTTAATACGTGAGGTTACACGTAGAGATGGGTCGATCAGGGGTGAGCCGGATCTTTTGAGTGGCTCTTTCGAAAGAGCGAGTGATCCGCGGCTCAGTTAATATGAGCGGCGGTTCTTTGGGAGAGCGGAACGCGGTTCTCTCTCGCTCAGTGAACCGAGAGCGGAAGGCGGTTCGCTCTCGCTCAGTGAACCGTGCGTTCTCCCTCGCTCAGTGAACCGAGGTGAGCCGGCAAACACGTGGAAAAAAAGAAAACCGACAATGTTAACTGTGGAAACACTAGGAAAGTGGAAACACCAGACAGCCAACCACCGAAACCACACACGGATCAATGGAATGAAGAGCACCAAATCCAATGTGAAGAGCAATAAGAACGATAAAACATGAATGGACACCGCCAATGCACATAAACTGCCTTCAAAAAAGGACAATAAACCCCCCGCAGGGCTGTCGCCCTTGCCTCGGCAAGCCGAGGGCATTGCAAAGGCTGTGGAGCAACGAACCTCTTGGACAGAGCCCCTACCTCGGCGAGCCGTGGGCGTTACAAAGGATGTGGAGCAACGAACCACTTGGGCAAAACCCCCACCTCAGGGAACTGAGGGCGTTACAAGGGATGCGTAGCAACGAACCGCTTGGGCAAAGCCCCTGCCTCAGCAAGCCGAGGGCGTTGCAAGGGTTGCGGAGCAAAGAACCGCCTGGGCGAGGCCCCTGCCTCGGTTAAACCAACGGCGTCGCAAGGGGTGCGGAGCAACGAACCGTCTGGGCAAGGCCCCTACCTCAGCAAGCCGAGGGCGCTGATTTGTCAGCAGCTCAGCGAACTGCTTACGCCAAGAGCAAGGGTCCCACAGATAATGTACAAATCACCCATCAATTGCTCTGTGACCCGTCAGAGCTACCCCACGAGGCTAATTTGCAGGCGAGCAAAGCTCAAACCCAATCACTCAACACGTCAAAACGTGGAGGAACAGTCAAAATCGTGAGGCGCAGCGGAGAGACACAGGGCTCCATCCGCCACTCGCAGGCAAGCCTGCTAAAAGTCAAAGTTGGGGGATTGGCCCGTGGCCACATAAAGTGACTCCGGGAAAGGCAGCGTCACTCCCGAAGAGTAGGGTCCTCTTTGGCTAACTTCGTCAGAGGCCCAGGGATTTTCAAACGAACGTGGGAGTCTCTTCGGCGCTGGTTTGAACCCTTATCTGGTCAGGAGGCACTTAGCTACAAGATGTTTCCACCCTGTACCCAGGGGCGCCACGTGGACGCGTGCCTGCTCGAGGTGCGTCAAAAAGGCAAGTCCAAAACCAACCAAGTCACAACCTCACCCCCATATCGCGCGATTACTGAACGGAATAATATGCGCATGTACATTTGTGGGTAACTCACATCGCCGTTATTAGTCGTTACAGCGGTTCTCCGTTGCCTGAGTCCTGCTTCCAGAAGAAATCTTGTCAAAGTGCTGCAATAGTATCTGGGGTTTTACGTCCCAAAACCACGATATGAAAATTAGGGATGCTGTATAGTAGAGGTGTGCGGAAATTTCTGCCCCCGGAGTTGTTTCGCGTGCACTGACACCGCACTCTAAGTGGGTCTCAGCATTTCAGCTTCATCGAAGTGCGGCCGCAGCGGCCAGGATTCAATCCCGTGATCTTCAGATCAGCTGTATCCCGTAGCCCCTAGACCACTGTGACGGGGCCAATGTGGTTGAGCAGTTCTCTTTAATTCAATTCTGACAACATGTGCGCTTCCGTAGCGTCTTGCACCCAGTGTGTTATTGTAGTAGGTAGGTGTTTGTTCGTAGGAAATAAAGCAATTGGCGGAAGAACTTCAAACACATCCGAAGTGTCACCCAGGCGTTCGATGAAGAAAATGCCACTGCACGTAGCGCAAAGTCTTAATAGTAACAGCGTGGGGGTGACACCCTTGATACATAAGGGACCATTAAGCCGTTTCATAAGATTGCCGTTCCCAAGGTGAGAGTCGGTGTTGTTGTTGTTTTCTGGGGTTTAACGTCCCAAAACCAGTTCTGATTATGAGAGACGCCGTAGTGGAGGGTTCCGGAAATTTCGACCACCTGGGGTTCTTTAACGTGCACTGACATCGCACAGCACACGGGCCTCAACATTTCGCCTCCATCGAAATGCAACCGCCGCGGCCGGGATTCGATCCCGCGACCCTCGGATCAGCAGCCGAGTACCTTAGCCACTAGACCACCGTGGCGGGGCAGTCGGTGTAAGCTAGCCTCACAGGATTACAAATCAGCGTGTAGGCTAACATGTGAAGAGCCATGAAGAAAGAGAATTGCAGCGGCTCAACCAGATAGAGGTTTTTCTTCCTTGAACACGAATAAGATTCATTCAGTTCTAGCAAGATATGGATAAGATTGCGAATGCCCGTAAACACTGATGGGGGTACGGGCCGGATCGCAGTGTCCTGATGAAAGTTAAACTGTTGCTGAGGTTCCATGCAGCTGCCAACAGTCTGGCTATGAGAGCATCAAAAATGGTTTTAGGGGCTTCAGCCATAGAATGGAAAATTTCACTGCTTTTCTTCTCTACTCGATAGTCACCTCACAGTCATCTGGATATGAATCATTCCCTTCGTCGACTGTCGACGAAAACAGCAAGGTTTTAGTGTTTATTCGACGTGACCTCACCTATATTCATCACCCAGTACCAGCTAATGACGAAAATCAATACGTATGCTTAACAGTAAAGAAGAAGAAGAATCTTACATTCACTGTTGTGGGCGCCTACTTATCGCCGTCAAGTGGATTTGACCACAAACGACTACGGGATATTCTGTCCTCATCTTCTGGTCCGTGGGTCATCATCGGAGATTTCAACGCGCATCATACACTCTGGGGAAGTTCGAAGGTCAACGCGAGAGGCAGAGCTCTGGTATCTTTCGCATCCAGTGAGGAGCTATGGCTGTTGAACGACGGAAGTCCTACGTTCCTACGTGGCGCCACGTACAGCAGCTGTCTTGACTTGGCATTTGTCTCACGAAGCCTTGTCAGACGTGTTAGGTGGTTTGCGGACATAGAGACGCACGGAAGTGACCATATCCCGACATATATCACGATCAAAGGATTGGCTCCTACTAAAATACGAGATACAATTCAAAGAGTGGACTGGACCAAATTTTAATCCATCATGGAAGAACGCTGCGAAGCCAATACACCACTTGACTTGGAGGAGCAAACAATAACCGCAATGCACGACAATGTGCGTACTCTCGCATGCTGCGTAAAACCGACACAGTTCGATTTTGAATTGGAAAGACTTCGAGCAATCCGGCGGCATGCTGAAAGAAGGTACCGACGTACGAAAGCAATAGAGGATTTACGTACCGCTAGACGCACGCAAAAGAAGATCCAGCGGCGCTTAGACAAGCTCGAATCGCAACGTTGGACTGCCTTCTGTGAGTCACTAGATCCTCGCAAACCTTTGTCACAGCTGTGGAGGGCAGTGCGAGGTCTCCGGACACCACCTGTACAGCGGTTCCCATTCAAGGCCCTAGCCCTTTCACAAAAGAGACTAGATACTGACGTGGCAGAAGAGTTTTGTACCAGATTAGCTGGCCAACCTCCTGCTCCCAGCAATATGCCACCTTTGACGAGCTGCCCCCCACCAGGTGATCACCGCATGGACCTACCATTCTCAATGCATGAACTTCAGGCTGCCTTATCTTTGTGCGGATGCACATCAGCACCTGGACCTGACGGCATTTCCTACAGAGCTCTCTGTCATTTAGGTGAGCGAGCGAGACTTGCTCTCCACCTGTACAATAGCTCCTGGAGAGATGGTACTCTTCCCATCAGCTGGAAGACAAGCCGCCTCTTGCCACTGCTGAAGCCTGGCAAGTCGCCGCTAGAACTCTCATCCTACCGCCCGATCGCTTTGGCAAGTTGCGTGGGCAATGTCATGGAGAGGATGGTCCTAGGACGCCTGGAGTGGTACTTGGAGTACAACAACTGCTACCCAGATGCCATGGCGGGTTTTCGTCGAGGCCGATCGTCGATAGATAACGTCGTCGATCTGGTCACATACGTTCAGCATGAGAAAAGCCGTAAGCGTCCCTGCGCTTCCTTATTCCTCGACATCAAAGGGGCATTTGACAATGTTACCCATGAAGCAATCCTCTCTGCTCTCGAAGAGGTAGGAGTGGGTGGTTGGACGTTTCGCTGGATACGGAGCTATCTCTCTATGCGTTCCTTTTTTGTAAGCACCGAAGATGGCCGCACTTCTCTACATTATAGCTGCCGCGGTGTTCCCCCGGGCGGTGTACTTAGCCCTGTGCTATTTAATATCACATTAATTGCTTTGCTTCACACTCTAAGCCGCAAAGGACGAAAAGGGGTCTGTGGTTCGTCCTTTTGGGGGGTAAATGCATTGCCACAACCATTACTCCCTAAAGGACCAACGATTCGTCCCTCGGGGACTAACTGCGAAGGGACGAATTGTTCATCCCTTAGCAGTTACTCCTCAGGAGACTAACGGTTACTCCTCACACTTGCTCCCTCAAAGGACTAAATGTTCATCCAAGCAGATGCTCCCCCCAGACAGTTCATCCCATAGGACTAACTGTTCCTCTTCACACATGCTCCGACCAGACTAAATGTTCATCCCATAGGACTAAAACTTCCTCATTACACATGCTCCCACCAGACTAAATGTTCATCCCTGCAGATGCTCCCCCTTTCCCACAGAGCAACTGTTCATCCTGTTGGTCGAACAGTTTAAACTGGCAAAACCTGGTTTTCAGGGATGAATTGTTCCTCCACTGAGGGAAATAATTTATCCTTTAATATCACATGACTTTTCGTCTCCATCGGCCTAGGCCTCTGGCTGCATGCAGCAGTTGGTGAAAATGACAACACAAAGGAAGGGTTTGAACATAATTTATTAAATAAACACAAGTGGTCTGCCGCCTTACTTCTGCAGCAAGGTGTGGGCAACACGTTTGTTATTGTATTGACATGTTTTATAATTCAAATGTCTTTTGTAATACAATCACAAATGAATACTTGAGTTGCTTTACTGATGATGGCCTAATTTGCCATGTGCTTCCAAACGATGACAACTACAAAGTGGCATTTCAGAAAAACGAGATCACAAACATGTTCACACATACAGCAGTCCGTGTGAACATCTAGGCGCTCGCAAATCTTCACTTTTTCGTGCAGCAGTTAAGATTACAGAGCATCGAAGGAAAGTGTACGCGATCGCATGTGCGCCGACGCAGCTGGACCGACACAGCTGGACATGGCACGTCGGCGGAGCTAGCATACATCAAGGACCACTGTCAACAAAATGTGGTTTTACTAAAGTGAAGTTTTATTGAAAAGGGAACCAAGCGACAGTAGCGAGTAGCGGGAACACTGCCCAGCGGGACAGAAGAAAAGTACACGCACCAAGCACGAAGGGGTACCAAAATGAGCCGGAAAAACCCACGCGGTAAATGGAAAACCATACCTGTTTAATTAGAAAACAATGAATTACAGTACCCAGAAAGAGATATCCGCAACAGACTTCGTTCACGCACTGCGCACAGTTCGTTCGCTTAGCACACACTGCCCGTTGGTCTACTTCGTCGTCGCAGACACATCGCTATTTTGCAGTTGCCTGTGTAGGATCACACTGTAATGCCGACAGAAACACCTACACAGGAATACAGCGTCCACATCTCGGTGTTCTCCACACACGCGGAGTGGAGATAAAGCACATGGTCACTCGCAAACGCACGTACACTGCCGAGACACCGGGAAACTACGTTGACGAGACATGCCAACGCGCACCCCGTACGACCAGTCCGACCCCCGCGAATGACCCCCTTGCTCCCCTCCTTTTTCACTGTCCCGTGCAGCTGTGCGCCTGCTTACAAAAGAAAACACACAAAAAATGCGTTTAGCCCCGCTCCCACTCACTCGGAGCGAAAGACGCGCTTGGAAAGGCTGGGCTTCGCTCTGCTGGGCGGCTGGATGTACACACATTTCCCAGAAGCACTTGCGCGCCCACGGGTGGCGCTGCGGTGCTTGGAAAAGGTCTATTGTAAAAAAAAGTAGCCTGCGTGTATCTGCTGCGGATTCATATTCATAGACTTGTGTCTGCAGTAGGCACACACAGACTACGAGCATAACAAGCACATGACCTCAATAGGTACGCACAACACTGCAGACTAGGGGCATGAGAAAGCATGCAATGGGAGGAAAAGAAAAGGCTACGAGCGCTACAACGTCCTGCATGTTTTACATCTGCACGATCTACACACACACACCGCTAAGATGAAGGTAAGATTCCAACGAAAAGAATAAACGTCTCCCACGTGTGCCTCTTTGGTAAGAAAATCGAAAGGGCCAGAGGGTTAAAGAAAAAAAAAACACGCAGGAAAACCCTATTAACAAAACAAAGGAGAATGAGCAATACTTAACGCGCGATTAGAAGAGATAGGAAGTCCGATGAGCCGTAAGAGTACTTGCTAACACGTGGTCTTATCCGTGGCGTGCGAGCCGATAATCCATAGAAAAATCAACGGGCTGTCGATTCCTCGCTACGCTGATCTCTGCTGAAAACTGTTGGGCTCGTTCGGCGTGTCCGTGTGCTTGCAGAAAACACCATCTTAGTAACATCACCCTTCGGCCACCCTATTCACACCACGACCGCGCGCGCACACTTCTCAAAAATTCTGCCGCATGTTGACAGTGTCCTGTCGCCACCACTGACTGCAACGCTGGGAAGGCTACGCAAGTAGTCCGTAAAGAAAAGGAGAGGTGTATCGCTCCGACACACAAACGAGCTACACAAAACAGACTCGCGCGTTTCGATTGTTTCCCCTGCAATTACGAGCGTGTGTTGTTAAGCTGATCAGAACTATATTATGACGTGAGGCTGCGACCGAGGCATTTATTGTTTTTCGCTCCCGCAAGCAACGGACTACTTTTTGGTCGCGGAAATACACAGAGTAAACACAAGCACCATCTTTTACAGCGCTGCACGTGCAGGCACGCACCGCGACTTCCTACCGTGACTAACTTGATGCGAGTTTCGGTACACAAAGGGGCTCGCCGTCTGCGCCCCTCAGCCGGAGGGGTGAGCGCTCTCCTACGGACGCGTTCTTGTTTGTGCTTTTTCCAAATTGCCCCTGCTCCCTCCAAAATAAAGTTGTTTCTACCTCTACCAGCTTCCCTTGACTGGTACATGAAAGTTTTACGTGCCCTCAGTAGTTGATAAGCGTGACAGGCTTTATCTGTGTTTTTATCTTAGTTGCACAAATTCACCTCCTCTCTCGAACAATATACGATGCAGCATATATCAACGAAATTCATAGCTCGATGCTAATTGGTTCATAGTACTAAATATTGGATAGCACGGATTCGACCGTTCGACTGTTTGCTTCAGTGTGTGTGTGTTTTTTTTTGTCTATTGTCCTGTGTCGAATTCGCAGTGTCCAGTTCTTCTGAATGTAGCGGAGGTCTCCGTATTAATTCTAACCACCAGGGCCCCCTTGATGTGCTCGAGGACACATTGCACAAACGTTCGATTTCCGTGGGGCAGGACTGGGGTTCCTTTATTTTATTAAAGTTGTTCTCTCTCTGCCCCCGCAACTCCACCACCACATGGAATGTAGTGGTTTCGACAGACAATCGCAACCACGACCTCGTGCTTCGCTGCAGCAGGCTACGACCACTTAGCCACCGGCGGTGGATGAAAAAACAATTGCATATGCCGAAGCATATGCCAGAGGGACTAACAGCGACGCGTAGAGAGACGAAATGCCACCGTTCATCTTTCAGTTAGTCCCTTTGAAAATAAGGACGAAACATTTCGACCATGAGATTTGCGCGCGGCACGCATCGTTTTCAGTTACTCTCTCCCCAGACTAACCGCTGGTCGCGAGGACTAACTGCAGCGGTTACTCCGGTTTTCGTCCTTTGCGGCTTAGAGTGCAGCACATTCCCAGCACGGTCAGGCTGTCAATGTACGCTGATGACATCTGCGTATGGACGTCAGCAGTGACGCGGTTACAACTGCGAGCAAGAATTCAAAGAGCTGCTAATGAAGCTGCTATCTACCTCCGTAGTCGAGGCCTAGAAATTTCCTCCGAGAAATGTGCACTGATGCCTGTTACGCGCAAATCTATAACTCACTACACCGTAATGATAAGTGGCCAAATCATACCCTACGTTCGAACATATAAATTTCTCGGTGTCATAATTGACACAGATTTGTCATGGAGCCCTCATGTATCGTACATGAAAAAGCGATTGACGGGCATCTGTCACTTGTTCAAGTTCTTCTGTGGAAAAGCATGGGGAATGTCGACACGTGCTATGCTGCAGCTATACAGGGCGCTTTTTCTCGGCTTTCTGCGATACAGCTTGCCAGCTATAACGAACACGAGCAAAACAAATCTACGTACAGTACAGAGTGTGCAGGCTCAGGCGCTCCGGATCTGCCTAGGCCTACCACGGAGTGCACCGACAGTGGCGACAATAGCAATCGCTAGAGACCACCTTATCACGACCCAAATTGACATGGAAGCGCTGAGGACACATATCACGATCAAAGGATTGGCTCCTACTAAAATACGAGATACAATTCAAAGAGTGGACTGGACCAAATTTTAATCCATCATGGAAGAACGCTGCGAAGCCAATACACCACTTGACTTGGAGGAGCAAACAAGAACCGCAATGCACGACAATGTGCGTACTCTCGCATGCTGCGTAAAACCGACACAGTTCGATTTTGAATTGGAAAGACTTCGAGCAATCCGGCGAGCAATCCGACGGCACCTCGCCAGGACCCCTCGACCTCTCTTCTTTGCCAGTGGACAGACCACGCACCTCTTTCAGCAAAACGATAGCAGCCCATGGTGACTCGTTACCAACTTCTTTCACCCCTGCTGCGAGACCTTCAATTCCCCCTTGGTGTCTCGCTCAGCCGGAAATCACCCTGACAATTCCTGGAATTGAGAAAAAAGCCGCTTTATCATCACCAGCGCTTAAACAGCTCACGTTACTTCTATTGTACGAGAAGTACCGGGACTCTACGCATATCTACACGGACGGATCAGCGCTTCCACACAGTTCCGCTGTAGCAGTCGTGATACCCGCGAAAGTTAAAACCTTAAAATTTAAGACGACTCATCCGACAACATCGACGGCAGCAGAGCTCGCAGCGATCCTTATTGCCCTTGATTTCATCAGAGACGAAGCGCCACACAAATGGACGCTTTTCTGCGACTCCAAGCCGGCATTGCAGTCCCTATTGTCTCCTCTACGCCGCGGACCACATGAACAGCTGGTGTTCCAGGTTACAGAGATGCTGCAACATACAGGGAAGGCAGGCCACAAAATATCTTTTCAGTGGCTCCCAAGTCACTGCGGGATTATAGGCAATGAACGGGCCGATCAAGCCGCCCGTTCTGCACATAATATGGACCAACAAGTACACATTCCATTGTCAAGGACGGACGCGGCACGGATGCTCCATCTGCTTGCTCGCAAGTGTGCTGTATCGCAATGGGGTGGCACACATTTCACGCATTCCCGAATTCACTCTCTCGATCCGACGTTAAGCCTTCGAGTCCCACCCAAGACTTGCCGAGGAGAAGCCACGCTCTTATACCGCCTATGGTTGGGCGTCGCTTTCACAAAAGCATATGCGTTCCGCATAGGGATGGCCGACACCGCAGCCTGTGACCACTGCGGTCACGAAGAGTCAATTGAGCACATTTTGTGTGACTGCCCACGATACAGCGTAGAGAGGCAACCTCTTCGCCTTGCACTCAACAAACTGGACGACAAACCACTGTCGGAAGAAGACATCCTACGCCATCGACTAGACATCACGTCGCAGAAGAAGGCCATGCAAGCGCTACTGCGCTTCTTGACATCTACCGGCCTTCGTGAACGTCTATAAGTGGAATGTTCTTTGTGTGTGTGTATGTGTGTGCGCGTGTTTTATTTGTTGTGCTTGTCTGGAATCTTGTACCCTCTCTCGCTGTCATCTTTCTAACCCCCTCCCCTTCTCCCCAGTGCAGGGTAGCAAACCGGAGTCTAATATCTGGTTGACCTCCCTGCCTTTCTCCTCTTTTCTCTCTCTCTCTTTCCGGGGACCCGATACCATGGACCGCAAGAGTGAAAATTTAGTTGACGAAGTAGTGGACACCTAACCGAAGTAATGCTTTTGTTCGAGTGTTGTGAATCCTTTATCGAATTTAAAGCGCCCGATCGCCGCGCACTCTAGGCCTCCAGTCCCCTTTATGGCCTCCAGTCCCCTTTATGACCTGCGACTCATTTTTTTCATGAAATCAAGAAGAAAGAGAATGCCACGAAAGTGCTCCCCTCAGATATGTCTGCGGTAGGGAACTACGCGGGCAATATAATTCGGGGGGCCCTCCCCATGGAGTACTTTAAATATGGGCGCAGTTTCTAGACCAACCATGTCAAATTTTAAGGAGCAGGCTGTCCATAGGGGAGGTTATACCCACTACAGCCCATTGCCACATGACAGCGATTATACGATGGTCGATACAGAAAGGGAAAATGAAGAAAATAAATGAACACGGAAAGAGAGAAAAAGAAGCAATAGTCTGTGGCGACCCTAGGGGACTCGCTTTTGCGTCGACGTACTTACTACCCATATCCTTACTCTCAGCCCACTTCTACGTGGTAGTGATGGCGTTAGTGCTGCGTGATAACGATAGTCAACTTGACGCCCTTGTAGGTTCTCCCATGGCCGTCGTACGCGCGCCTGTTTGAAAAAAAAAACGCAAATCCAAAGAAAGACATAGAGATAGCAATAAAGAAAAAAGAAAGTGCACGGCCACGGATCTCATACGCTCAATAGATAATGATGACGGGTGACATTGCTAACAAAACTGACGTGTGGTCACATTGATAACTTGGAACGGTTGCGCCTTACGTCGTGATTAACGTCAAACGAACGGCTTTGCTGCTCCTACGGTTTCCACGGCGTGGAACTGGCTTCACTTTATTAGCAGCGATGCGCTTGTTGGACGGCTCTTCGCCGGCGACGGCATGCGCGCTTTACGCAACACCATAGGGTTTCTTACAATTACCTACAGGAAAATATGGCACCACCGCCTATGCTAGTTTCTGAAGGGGTGCTGTGCCGCGATGGGAATTATGGTACATGTCTCTGCGAGGCTTCTGTTGGCTGGCGT
The DNA here is from genome assembly GCA_013339685.2 of Hyalomma asiaticum. Taxonomy (NCBI): domain Eukaryota; kingdom Metazoa; phylum Arthropoda; class Arachnida; order Ixodida; family Ixodidae; genus Hyalomma; species Hyalomma asiaticum. The sequence goes on along the minus strand of CM023490.1, from coordinate 83,707,207 downwards.
GGAGCGGGGACTCGACTCACACGTGGATACGGCTTGATAAATATGTGTTCTCTAAACCAAAATCTTTGTAAGCGGGTCTCGTTCACACATTCTACGCCTTGTAATAAAATATTACTCACCTGCAAGGCACAATCAAATGGGAAAAAGAAGAAACAAACGACAGACGGACGCCGAGTGAGCGTTTGCGCTCTCGCCTGTCAGCCAACTTCAGCGGGCAGACGATGATTTTTACTTTTTGCAAAGCAGCATATATAGGTACAAGTTCTCAAGTGCAAATAAAACTTCCTTCTGAGTTACGCCAAAGAATATCTAGCTCATTACAAGCTGCTTCATCGCAAAATGAATCATTATGATGCGCGGAACCCGCCCAAGCCAGACGCATCTTGGAGGCGTCGGAGGTGTTAGTGGACGATTCAATTTCGAATCCACCACATCCCAGCAGTCGTACCCATACAACAGCGTCAGGGTCCCAGTTTTACCTCTAGTTAATAGTAGAAAACTCTATGTGCTAGACGGCGGGAAAAGGCGACCCGCTCCTAAACTCGCCCCTGTGATGCCCGTGGTGGCTGTGCGGAGGTGGCTTTGCGGCATTTCGACCCGTACTTCCACAATCTCGCGTGCTTATCCACTTGGTGGTGATTATGCCAAGCCAAACGTAATGAAAAAGCAGAGAGAAAGAAAGCATGAATGAATGAATGAACAAAAGAAAGAAAGAAAGAAAGAAAGAAAGATGTGCATGGGTGCATAGTGGACGAGACATGAGCTTCGGAGTTCCGGTCGCTTTCGCGGCGTGAAACTTGCTTAAAGGGATACGGACACAAAAGTTGGCGGGTGTCTTTTTTCATCAGAACAGAAGTTGAACTGTTGGGAATGACGAATACAACAAGCTACTTTCAAAAAAAAAGGACGCGAGACGCCTTTTTATTAGCGATTTTCAGATGTGCCTTGCCTCCAAGCTGCCGCCGGCAGAAGCTGAATTTTGACGTCATCACACCGGCGCGCGCGCGCGCCGCCAATATCGGCCGCAGTCGTCGAAGTATTCCCGGTGGTTTCGGTGCGCTTGTTTATCCCTGCCGGCGTTTTTGCACGCGGTCCGTCTGATATATTAGGGAGTTTGAGAACTGGGGCCCCAAGGAGCTTGGGGACCCAATTCTCAAACTCCCTATTGTCCCCGTCATTTGCGCGGACCATTTCGTCGACGACGATTACGTGACTATACTTAAAGCCTCGGCATGCCGCTAAGCTGTGTTCGCCAACTTTTGTTGCTCTGTGCAAAAGACGCCCTATCTCTCTGTAGGCATGTCATCACAGCAATGACAGCAGAGGCACCTGTTGAAAGAAATTACCCTTTCAGCGGCTCTGCAAGAACAGATATTCTCTGGTTGTGACAGAAATGGCTCACACTGCGAATGCATGCACTTGTCACAAAACAATATTGTCACATGGTGTACACTTTCGCTGCGTCTGACATCGAATTAAAGCATATCAGCACTGTTTTAATGTATAAAATATAAAATGTAAAAAAGCACAACCAGTAAATGAACCCCACACTACATATAGCATGCATGTGTAGTGGTCTAAAACGCGCAGCGCATTTATCGATATTGTTGTTTCACCTGTTGCTCTTCAGCTCGAAGCAAGAAATGACAGCCTTTCATAGGTATCTGCATGATCATGCCTCAGGTTTCATGAACTGTTTGTTCGCGTAGCATTTCCCCAGTAAATGCCACAGGCACTCTTTGCCCATGGCAACAGATTGGATGTAGCAAAGTGGTCTCGTCGAGGGGTCGCCGGCGCGCCCATCCACGTAGTAATAATAATAACAATAATAAATTACACCATCTAACCGAGGGGTGATGCGGACCTCCGCTGGGAGTTTCAACGTGCGTTTAACGGCGGTGTTTACAGGTTTGCAGCGTTGTTGCTTCCATCACACAAAACCACCAACTTCTTTCATCGGAGAAGGAGGAGATACTACTGAAGCGAAGCGCGCGCGCGCGCTCTCTCTACCCGCTTTATTTATTGCAGCAGCTGTTGGAGAGAGGGGAGGGAGAGAAGAGTCGCGCATGCGTAGTGTGAGTGCGGACGGACGCCGCGCGCGCGCGCTCTCTTCCCGCTTTATTTATTGCAGCAGCTGCTGGAGACAGGGAAGGGACAGGAGATTCGCGCATGCGTAGTGTGAGTGCGGACGCCGGGTGACGCGTGACATACCCGCGAGCAAGAGATGCTCCGCATCTCTTGCTCGCGGCCGCTTCTGCCGGCGGCCGCTTGGAGGCAAGGCACATCTTAAAATCGCTAATAAAGATAATAATAATAATAATAATAATAATAATAATACTTAATTCCCCAAAGCTACCAATTCAGGCAGTAAATGGCTTCTGATTGCATGGATGTGACAACAGCAGTAAACACAGGGCTGTGAAACGGCTGCAGAATTTCACACATGCTGTGCCTCGTCGCGCAAGAATGAACTACGCAGCGGTCGAAAGCCGACCGCGTAGGTAAACATGAAGCGACGAGCTACGATGCTGCCTACCATCAGTCGTAAGAGCTCTGTCTTCCTCAACGTAGCTCATGGAACTAGGCGTTTTGCATCCTACGTAACATCACTTCACGAGCTGCTGGCGCTGCACGTTAAATTGATGAGCGCGGTGCCACAAACTCGGGAAAGCAGCAAATTTGTTATTTCGCTGCTTCAAAGGATTAACTACAATTTCAGCTATCCCAAGCGCCGAAGGAATTCTTGCTCGCATATTGAACCTATATGACACATCGCAGCTGTATCCATTAGGAGAACCAGCTGGGCTTGTTCGAACCTGTTTTTAAAGAGGTGAACGGTAACGAACCATAGCTATACGTAGGCAGCATTCTAACCGTTTTGTTGAGCAAACGCCCCTTACACTACGCATCAGGGGAAAGTCAGCGCTCGAAAGGTGCGTTGTTTTTTTGCACGCTGTGGATCGCTTTTTGGGGATCACCATGTTATTTAAAGCTGAAGACGGGTTTGATTTTATCAGTTTGCCTAAAAGAGTAACTGTGGATCTAAAAGCGCGCATTTTTATCTCACTGGGCACGAAGCCTATTAGATATAGACTGACGGGGTTGAGGGCTGCGCAGTTATTTTTCGCACTAATAAGCACGTATGTTGCAAAAATATGACATATTTGAGCATTTGGTTGAAGCAAAGTAACTCTGTTGAATGAATCATGTGTTGAAGAAACTTACACTCGACTTCTTGAGTTACGCTGCGATGGCGTTTTAAGATACGCCAGTACGACTTCGTTCGTGGAAGATCGCTACTCAGACTCCCGGCGCGCGCTGAAAATGTGATCAAGGGCGTATTTTTCTCTTATCTGGTCATGAGACCCCTATGGGCATGTGAAATATTTTTGCTGTAGCCTGAAAAACACTTTGGGCACGCAAGTATTTTTTTCGCGTGCACTCGTCCCACTCTTTCCCTCAGTCCACTACGACACGATGGTAATTATGCGAAGCCCAAAGCGCAGCATTCGCAGTAAACACAATAATCAGCGCAAGCCAATCGTATGATCACCTGATCATGAAACACAGTGATGTAGCCAATAACTGCGAAAGACTTTATTGAACAGACGCGGTTAACACAGTGATGAATATCGGTGCCGCACGTTTCGGCTTCGCTTGAATTCCACCTGCGCGATAGGTGCATGGGCAGTGCATGGACGTTGAAATTTTCAAAAATGGCGTCAGAAGCACAGCTTCTCTCATACCTTATCGTGTGATTTTGTGCTTTCTGATGAACCAGGCCTGTTCAGCAATGAAAAATTATAGCATATCCACGGAGTGAATGATGATGAGTGGGGGAAGCTCGGGAGGTTCATCGTAGATCGTGCCGAGTTCCGGATTAAATTAGTTAACGCGCACGCTACGAATCCTTATGGTTCAACTATCCACAAGTGAAATCTCCCACCGGCACTTCATTGCAAGTCGAGATCCAGTGCCTATATATATGTATGGGTGGTCGGTGAACGGTTCTCCAGCGCGAGCAGTCGGGTGTTTCTCAATCAAGAAACTCGCTAGGAGACGCTGCCTGCGCCAACGTTGTCTCTCGCGAGTGAAGGCGCGTGCTCCTTCTTTGCGAGCTGGTAGAGCGTTCATCTAAGAAAGCGTTTCCATAGTCAATGCGCGCCTTTCGCTCTCTCTCTCTCACAAGACAGCAGATGGAAGAGTGAAAGAGACAGAGGCACGCGCCGGGAGAGAGAGAGAGAGACAGGCAAGCGCCGGGATGCACGCGCTCGCCCTCGGCGCGTGCCTCCCGGCACGCCGGTTATGCCTGACGCCTGACGCAGGACAATGTTAGACTAAGAGGAGCTTCGCCCCTAAAATTTGCACCATCTCCCGCTAAAGGGGACCATGAGGTGATGCGAAGCAGCGCGGGGGGTGCACACCGCGTTTGCATCGGTTTGACTAGGTGTCGCGTTTGCATCGATTTGACGCTAGCAGACGCTACCTGCGTCAGCGTTGTCTCTTGCGGGCGAGGGTGCGTTCTCGTTGCTTGCGAGCTGGTAAAGCGTTCATCGAAGAACGTTTCCATAGTCAACGCGCGCCGTTCGGTGAGGAGAGGAGGAATGTCGAGAGGAGAGGAGATGAGACGAGTGGGAGGAGGATGCGCATGCGCAGTGCGGGTGTGGATGCCGACGCCGTGGGACAAGCGAGAACGCTGTAGAAGTGCAAGCAGGTGGTAGGAGAGAAGTCCCTATCGGAAAACCGAGTGGCACTGGCCCAGTGACACCTGATTATTGGACAAGTGTGCAGCGTCACGATGCTGCGCACTGGGAAACTGGCGCACTGCGCGCTGCGTACTGGACGGTGGCAAGCGGATACAGCGGCATTCGTTACTGTCCGATAACGGCCATTCCGCACGTTTGTAACAGCTGTGATCATACGAATATTGTTTATGTAGGTATAGCGCACGTACTAATGAAATAAAAAAAAATAAAAAAAATCGAAAAAATAAGAAAATATGCAGCATTCGAACCTACTACACACGTACGCTTCACACTTTGAGGCGGGCGGTCTACCACGACGCCACGCTGAAATACGTCAGTGTTGCATTTTTTTCTCTGGTACAGACAACACTATATGTTGTATGTGTTGTCATTTTCCTTTTGGAAATGCAGATTCCAATACTTAACTGCGTGGACCAAGCAAACCGAAGGTAGCTTATCACATCGGTGTGCTCTCGTTGGGATATTAACACTCTTCTGGTACGTTTCGTAGCAAAGAAAAAAGAGACAGCCTACCTGAACGGTACATTTCGAACATTGGCACTGGTCCGCCAATAAATGGTTCTATACACTTTTGCGGGGAAACTGTCCCCCTTCTGTACTGCGCGCTAACTATTTCACATATCCAGTAAGTAAAACGTATACGAAAAATTCCTCGCTCCTGTTTACGTTCCGCGTAACACAGCCGCGCCGACGATTAGGCTTAGTGTAGTACTTCGTCCGCGATGGTCGATAACGCCTTGTACAGGGAACGAAGAGAATAAATTGCGAGGACCCATTAAACGTTTGAGCGTATTCGCGCTCATGACGCATTACAATGCGGTTATATTCGGCCACTTATCTACACAGATAAAAAGTTTGATCCATGAAGAGTGAGCGCGTTCTTAATGCTCCCGGGAGGATTCCGCAAGGGTATCAAAAGGCGCGCCTATCGTTTGCCTACTGGTCACCGTGACACACATAACTACAATCGCACTTTCTAGGTGTCTGCGTGGGATTGTTAGCGGTAAGCGATGGTGACGGCAGTTTGTGCCGAACTCGCGAAGCTAAGGAGGTTTTTCGCGTAAAAGCTAGCGATTACGCCGGTATTGTAGAACCGGCAAGAATTTCATCGACTTATAGCATCGGACGCTTTGTTGCCTTCTCTGCAAGTACACAACCACCATTATTGTGGCTGGAACTGTATACGAAGTGTTTACGAACAAGATGGAGTTCACCGATATGAACTCCCGATCTGATACGACTGAGCGATTTATGTGTTGATCGGATGAGCTCTCATAGAGTTCTTTCTGGACGAAAATGAACTAAAGTTGCGGCATTTCCTCACAATGCATCAGCGCCCTTCATAATTGTTAGTCTGCCATGAAACTTCTGCCCGCAAACAATAGTGTATAGGTCGTATGATAATTCCCCTATATCTAATCCCAAGCTGTTCACGAGTTCAAGCGTAAAGCGCTGTTGGCAGTCCATTGCGGTGGTCCAGCGTAGAGTGCGCCGCACTGCACTCTGACAGCGTGCAGTGTTTTGCGCTGCACACTGTCGGCGCTGTCGCTGCTCGCTGGGACAGTGTGCAGCGCCATTCCCAGCGCGCTCTGCCCCGTTTCAGCGCTACAAGTGCCCACCAGTGACATTACAGCGCTGCCAAGTGCTAATAGTGTCGGCCAGTGCCTCACAGCGTTTCACAACGACTTTAAAAACAGCGCCTACAGCGCCAGCCAGTGCCAAAATTGCACTGGGATACACTGTTTTTTCCGATAGGGGTGGAGGGAGTAACGCGCAGCTGTTGGAGAGAGGGTAGGAGGAGAGTAGCGCATGTGCAGTGTGAGTGCGGACGCCGACGCCGCGGGACATGCCACCGCTAAGAAATGCTTCGCATTTAAGAACAGCTCAAGAGTACTGCGATACCTGAGAAAGTGAGTAGCACGGGCTACCCAGCGATGCCAGTTGCGAGCGCAAGAAGCGCCGCGGGAGGGGCGCGCATCGCGAGCTGGTGGAGCCATCTCTTGAGCGTGGCTGGTATCAGCGGGGAGCGTGACCGCGCGACAGGAGGACACGACGGCCGTCGACAAGGTGACAAGGCGTGGCCCTAACGCGCTACGCACTCAACGATTCGATGTATTCTATCCAACAAAGCATACTTCGGACGGTAGCGCATGGTCTGGGCGCCGCGCAGACGCAGGCTTCCGAGAGGGCGTTTGTGCACGACGCAGCATAAAAGCATAAACAGGTACGAGTTCCGGAAGGGAAGAATGCTTTATCTCTAGGGGACGCGCGTCTCATCGATCGCTGTAGAAGACGCTCCGACGTCGCTTTTACGCACCCGACATTTTACTGGGTCCGAACAGGGCGGCAGAAGGTCAACGAGAAGTGTGGCACACGGAGGGGCACCGTAGTAGAATAACGCATCACAGCAGCTGGGATGGCAATCAATCTCCATGTCCCTCGAGCTGCTATGACAGACGTACCAATTACGCGCACCTACAGAGAAACTCAATCTTTTTGACAGGTTGATGCTTCAATTACCACGTGTATGCTTAAGCTAGCCAATGGTGAAGTATAAAGGCGATGTTTTATCCTCAGATGCGTTACTCGCGGAAGTGCGGAAGTAGTTTTATTGTTCCTCAAACCGGCGCTGTTCAGGAACGGACGGGGCTCACATCCAGGCCGAAAGGGATGAAAGGCAGTAACCTCAGCTGTCGGTAATTAGCTGCACGTTTCTAAACAATTTCAGGTTGTCAAAAATTATTGCAGAGCTATCCACTACAGGGCATGCCTCACAATCATATCGTATTTTTCGCACGTTAAGGCCGAGCAGTTATTATTATTATTATTATTAATATTATTATTTTTTTATTATTATTCCTTTGAGGTGAACTTTTTGAGGTCTAGTGTTAAAATGACGCAGCTAGGATTCCTGAACATTTCAGACTATTTTTATCTTTTTGCTTTACGACGCGACGTGCTGCTTCGAATGCTCCCCTCTATTGCGAACTAAGCTTGTCGATGAGGTCCATTGCCCCTTGATGAGCGCGGTGCAATAAAACCAGGAAAGCAGCGAATTTGTAATTTCGCTGTTTCAAAGGATTAACTACAATTTCAGCTATCCCAAGCGCCGAAGGGATTCTTGCTCGCATATTGAACCTATATGACACATCGCAGCTGTATCCATTAGGAGAACCAGCTGGGCTTGTTCGGACCTGCTTTTAAAGAGGTGAACGGTACCCAACCATACCTATATGTAGGCAGCACTCTAAGCGTGTTGTTGAGAAAACGACCCTTACACTACGCATCAGGGGAAAGTCAGCGCTCGAAAGGTGCGTTGTTTTTTTGCACGCTGTGGATCGCTTTTTGGGGACCACCATGTTATTTAGAGCTGAAGACGGATTTGATTTTATCAGTTTGCCTAAAAGAATAACTGTGGATCTAAAAGCGCGCAATTTTATCTCACTGAGCAGGAAGCCTATTAAATATAGACTGACGGGGTCGAGGGCTGCGCAGTTAATTTCGCACTATTAAGCACGCATGTTGCAAAAATATGACATATTTGCGCATTTGGTTGAAGCAAAGTAACTCTGTTGAATGAATCATGTGTTCAAGAAACTAAGACTCGACTTCCTCAGTTACGCTGCGATGGCGTTTTAAGATACGCCAGTACGACTTCGTTGTGGAAGATCGTTACTCAGACTCCCGGCGCGCGCTGAAAATGTGATCAAGGGCGTATTTTTCTCTTTTTTTGTCATGAGACCTCTATGCGCATGTGAAACATTTTTGCTGTAGCCTGAAAAACACTTTGGGCACGCAAATATTTTTTCGCGTGCACTCGTCCCACTCTTTCCCTTAGTCCACTACGACACGATGGTAATTATGCGAAGCACAAAGCGCAGCATTCGCAGTAAACACAATAATGAGCGCAAGCCAATCGTATGATCAACATGATCATGAAACTTAGTGATGTAGCCAATAATTGCGAAAGACTTTATTGAACAGACGCGGTTAACACAGTGATGAATATCGGTGCCGCACGTTTCGGCTTCGCTTGAATTCCACCTGCGCGATAGGTGCATGGGCAGGTGCATGGACGTTGAAATTTTCAAAAATGGCCTCAGAAGCACAGCTTCTCTGATACCTTATCGTGTGAGTTTGTGCTTTCTGATGAACCAGGGCTGTTGAGCAATGAAAAATTTAGATTTCTGGTGTTATTCGTCGGGAAAGCAGGATATGATTCCGAGAGACTGCCGTAGTGGACGTATCCGGGAATTTCGACCACCCAGGTGTTCTTTTGACGCGCACTAACATCACGAACAGCACTGGTCTGAACCTTTTGCCTCCGTCGACATGCAGTCGCCATGGCTGGATTACGATCCCACGACCTTTCGATCAGCAGCCGAGTGTCTAGCCACAAGGCCGCCGTGGCGTTGCTCCTGAGCAATAAAGTTGTTTTCTTCATACTTACGATGCGTACAATATATCCCGGACGCAGCGGCTGCATTTCGGTAGAGCCGAAATGTTGAGGCCCGTGTAGTGCACGTTGTCAGTGCACGTTAAAGAACCCCAGCTGGTCTAAATTTCCAGAGCGCTCCATTATGGCGTCTCTCATATAATGAGATCGTGGTTTTAGGACGTTAAAATTAAGAAATCAGTCAAGGTGTACAAGACAAGCCTCCACATTGCGTCTTGTAACGTAACGCATCAGTGCACGTTTATATAGTGTAATGTATAATAACCAACAGCTCGCCGTGCCTAGGGCGCTCGAGCTAGGAGCGCAGGACGAAGAGAAAGACGAAGGGCAGATTGTTCCCAGCGTGGATTATCCTCACCGAAACATAATCAGTCCAGAGGAGTCCCTCAAGGTTCTGTTTTATCTCCTGTATTATTTAACGTTCTGTTAAGCTCAGTACCGTTGCACAATAACATTCAAGTGTATGTTTATGCAGACGACATTGCGTTCTTTGCTTCTGCTGGTGATATTCACTCACTGCATACAATCTTACAAGCTTATTTAGGAAGACTAGAGTTATGGTTTAATCAAATTAGCATGACTTTAATGTTAGTAAAAGTTCTGTTATTGTTTTTCCTTGAATGATCCAGTAAGCATTTCTCTTCAGTATCGCCAGGAAATAATTCCCCAAGCAGAGTGCGTGAAGTATTTAGGTGTGTTTTACGATCATAAACTGAGTTGGCGCGACCACATTGAGCACATAATGTAAGGCTACTCGCGCTGTTGGGATGATACGCAGACTTGGCCAGCACCCCTCTGGGTTACGCAGAGACACTCTCTTATGATATACCGTATGTATGTTCGTCCGATTCCAGAATTGGTTGTATTTTATCATCTGGTGGTCCGGCATACAGATTAATCCTTTGGTTCTTTTAGAGCGAGAGGCTCTTCGGAGTTGTCTCAAGGTACCAAAATTTACTGCAAATCATGTTCTGTACCAAGAAGCCCGAATCCCCACGTTAGTTGCAGATTCCGTATCCTCACTGTCAAAACATATTTACAAATTTATGCGTCTTCACAGAGGCGATCACACTTCGTGTTTTTTACTGAAGCGCCAACATTTTTTGATGAGCCTGGTCTCGCATATACAAACCTCAAGTTTTTTTGTGCAGAATCAACTAGAGGCTTTAGATGTTAACATTCGCGATATCGTCTCAACGGATAACCATTGGCCGCTAAAATTGAATTGGGATAATATATTCCCTTCTAATGCCAAACTCTTACCTTCCAGATATTTAATAGGCTTATTAGAAGATCATTTATGTCAATTGGGAATTGATAACGTAATTGCGACGGATGCATCCATGCGTGAGGAGGAAAGCGGGAGTGGGCATTTTTTCAGAGACTTTGTCTTGGTCATATACCTTGCGCCTCCCGGATTATACACCCATATTCGAAGCAGAGCTCTTAGCCATTCTTTTAGCCATTCGCAAACTTCCTGCACAAAATTCGGCAGTTGTTATAGTGACTGATTCACTTCTGTATGCACATCACTCGCTTCAGCTTCTCCTTCCAAGTCTTCTGTTCTAAAGCATTCACTTCATTAATTCCTCCCCACTTGCGTGAAATACGATTGGTGTGGGTGCCAGGACATCGTGGCATATTTATAAACGAGATGGCTGATGTTCTCGCGCGGTGGTCCCTAGATGGGCCGGTAATGCACGTGGTGCCTACTACTGCCTTTGTTACTTTGTCTAGATTCCGTAAGTACTCCTTACTTCAAGATTCTTTAAAAATGAAGTTACCTATTGAAGAATATGGGCATCTTTCTTTTGTTTGGAATAATAAGTGGTGTCCCTCTCGTAAACTGGAAGTGGCAATAACAAAATTTCGCTGTCGTATCCCTTCATTAAATTTTTATTTACACAGGTCTGGTCTGGTGCCATCTCCGCTATGCTGCTATTGTCAAGAGCCTGAAAACATTGATCACTTTTTAATTACCTGTCAGCGTTATAGTAGTCAGAGGAAAAGACATTTCGAAATTTCATTCAGGAATTTAAAAATTCCCCTGAATTCTCAGAATATTCTTTCCTTTGGAGCGTCCTCACTAGGTTACAGCAACAGGAACGTCTGCTTAGCCATGTGCAATTTCCTTCGTGACACAAGAAGAATTCGTTGCTAATCATCTTTCCAACCAAAACTTCGTACCTCGAAATTGCCGCCACTAGTTTATTAAACCTCAAATTATTTATTATGGTTCATTTGTATTATAAATAGTCCATCACTCTAACATTTCATTCTTCCTTACATTACCGATTCCTTACTCTTCCTTTGTTTTAGCTCAGTTTTTTTTTCCTTTTTTATATTAACCGCCGGCTTCATGGCCACTCCCCCGTAGTGGGCAAGAGCCAAATATCAAGGAGAAAAGAAAAAAGAAAAAGAAATAAAAGCTGGCCTGCTGCAAAGGCGCTGTGTCTGTCTCGTTCTTTATTACAATGGCGCAGAACAATGCAATTCTTTATTACGATGGCGCGATGGAACAATGCTCTCGGTGGTGGGCAGAACTTTTCATCCACAGCAAATACCGACAGGGTCCTCGTGCGTGTCAGCGCTCGAGCATGTGGATACGCCAGCTCCTGTAGTGCTAGATGCTCCACAGTTCCGTGAACCAACCTTGTCCGCCGACAGCATTGAAGAGACGTGTACCCGGCAACTCCACGAACCGGACGTGTCTGTTTATGCAAGAAAGGTTCCCCCTGCGGACTTGGAGCCAAATTTGCGACTCTCGTCCAATGACTGCACAGGCATTACGCCTTTGCAAAAAAATGCCTCGCTCGAGGACACTCAGTGCCTCGATGTCCCAGTCTCCAAACACAAGCTAGAACAACCCAAGCATTCTGTCATTCCAGTGGTTAGACAGGAAGGGTCTGCTGCACGTGGCCCCTCAAGATACGCAGGTTTGTACCGCAAAGCGGACACACCAGCAACAAAGCTGTTGAAGTCCAAACCGCGCCGCCGACCAGCCCTGGGGCTCATCCATCCTTACCGGACAATAAGACAACCACAGTGCCCCGTGGCTCTTAGTTTGTCTATGTATCATCGGCCATTGAAGAACATGCGGGCAAAACTGAGACTGAGGCGACGAACTCAATGCCGTCTGTCACGAACATTTCTGACAGCTCACCATATCAAGTCGCAGCGTGGCCGAGAGAGTCAACCACTGTGGCAGAACCACAACCACCCATTGGAAATGTCTTTGGCAGCTTTGCAAGCCAAGGAGCAGAGGAGTGGTTTCTACGAAGACCACCGCGGCAAAGCCAGTGCCGTCCCACCCGAAGCGTCTACGTGGATGTTCGCTCGTTACCACGCATCGGGCCGAGCCCTGCGACGGCCACCTCGGCACAGTCAATGTCGGCCTCGGGAAGCTCCCTTCGCGTTATCTCCCAGCCAATCGCAGCGACGCCCTGAACGCCCAGAGCGATACAGCCAGTGTCGACCAGCAGAAGATTTGTGCGCGGTTCTACAACCCCGACCGTTGAGAAGTCCAGACCGCCCAGCGCGGCACAGCCAGTGCCGCCCTCCGGAGAAGTTTCGGCCCGTTACAGACACTCGCAGTCGTGGCCGAGTGTAATGTATAATAACCAACAGCTCGCCGGCCTAGGGCGCTCGCGCTAGGAGCGCAGGACGAAGAGAAAGACGAAGGGCAGATTAGAACAGCCGGCCTGCTGCAAAGGCGCTGTGTCCTGTCTCGTTCTTTATTACAATACCAGTAATTTTTACACGAGTAAAGTTCCGCAGCATACGTTTCACTTCAATTTCACTTGTTCATGCCGAAAAAAATAAAATGGCGGACTCTACCGACTACCCGCCGTGGTTGCTTAGCAACTAGTGCGCACAGCGCAGTGCCGACGAGCTGAAAACTATTTTACTGCATTGTTTAGTAGTTAGTCGCTGCGCACTTTTCAGGGATCATCAAGTTGGTGTTCCTTCTCTGCCCACATGGAGTTCTTGAAGAAGGACTATCTCGTGATTTCGGGACGCGTCCAAGAGTTGCATTCAAGAGAAAGCTCGGGGGTTCATTACTTATCTTTTGTAACAGCTGGGCTTTGTATAGGCCCGCCATGTCTGTCGTACCCGATGTACCCACTGTCCCCATGTCCACTGTCATGAAGAATGGAAAAGCGAACCAGTTCTTGCCCTTGACCTACTCCACACACGTTTGTCATCAGCCAACCGCTGCATGACTATAGGTACGTGAACAAGAACATAGAAAGAAGTAAAGAAAGAAGCAGGCAATCAAAGAAGGAAGGAAAGAAACAAAGAAATTATTCGGGTTGTGCAGAAGAGACAAATGGGCTCTCGCATGCCCTCGGCTTACTAGCCACATTCTTGTCTCGAGCCTGCCGCTGCATGAGAGTGATGGTCATAGTGACAGTGTTACATAACAGTGAACTTGACACCTCCGCCGCAGCTCCGCTTTTAGCTCAGATTTCACAGGCCTGGAATTGGTTTATAGATTCTTTTTTAGCTGCATTTCAGCTATCGTCAGAGGTGTTTCTATTCAGCAGCTGTCCTCTGAAGCAAAAGCGACAATATGGACCCTGTGTCACTGCGTGTATCCATATCATACGGACCTGTCATACCGCTGTCATAGAGTTTCCTACAAAATATACTAAAGTGAACTCTGGTGCTGCGATCGTTCAGTTCCCATTGGAATGATAGCTAGGACATGAATTTGTATAGTCTTCGTGCTCGCGCCTTCACACGTTATATTGGTTTTGTTTATTGCTGTTTTGGAGCTTCAGTGGCGTGACTGACATTACTACACTTCTTCGTTACGCAAACAGAATAGCGGGTATAGTGCACACTTTACTGGTACTGAGCATCGCACTGTGGCTTTTATTAACGCCGTTTGCAATGACGAGGCTGCTGTGCCGTATGTCCTGGTGTTGTACTTGTTTTTCGGGCATAAAAATTTTTCGTAGTGTTGTTTGGCTTAATTTCAAAAGCACTTAAGCCCCGTTTCAGGAACCTCACTGATGCGGTTTTGCTGCTTCTTTTTTCTTCTCATTCATTAAACACGACACAAAATGTAGAACACTTGGGCCGCTTGCACTACTAACATATATTTTTGTGCCAAGGTGGTTAGTATTTGTTGTTTGCAGCACTTCTATAGTACTATATAATCAATTCAAAGCTCACCAAATGCACCAAGCAAGCGCATAATATCCTTGTCTAGCACTAGTCGACTAGGCGATAAGTAGACGCCCCCGTAGGTGATGATCAAAAAATGAGCATCACAGTTCTTGGCAGAGAGATAGCTCCTAGCGCAATTTAACAGAGGATAACTGTTAGCTATAGTTCTAGCGCCACGTTCAAGCAAAACCAACTACTAAATGCTAGGCGACACTGCGCTTCTACGGCCTTCTTGCAGCGGCTTCTGGCATAGAGTCTGTCAACTTCAATGAGGATTCCTGGAGTTGGTGATGCGTAACCTCATAAACATATCAGCACAAATGCGAGAGACAGAAGCCAGGAAGACATGGGACGGAGTGCCGTCATGGACGGAGTGTGAGGATGCGGTTGTCACGGTGTATTTATTAGGCCTCGATGATGCAGTCAACTGGCCGCGCCCAAAGCACCGAACAGACTCCAGATGATTACCCACACCCGATGAAGAAGAAATCTTTTGTGATGATCATTATGTACAGATGACGAAGAGGAGCCTTTCAAGTGTCCACAGTAGGTTATTTTCGTTCCGCTTGCGTATTTATGGGAAATACCTTCAATAACAGCTAGTTGTCCCCAAGAAGAACAAAAGAATACATAAGGAGGAACCCCTCCAATATCATGAGTCCCACCACAGCATTCCTTCCAGCTCAAACGTTCACTTCTTATGTAATGATAAATTTTCATGTTCTTTCCTCGTTACCACACCACGAGCCCGCCCGGTCAATTTCCCAAGCTTCAATGATTCCACGCGCCGTGTTATTCCTACATCTGCGCACCACAAAGGTTCCCCTTTAGAGTGGATTGCAGCCACAATGGCGGCAGTGCAACGCCAGGTGACCCGACATAAGTTCCATCACGTTATAGTGGTGTTCCTTGTGTCTATCATTTAAGCTCCTTCCCTTCTGGCCTATGTATCTTTTTCGGCAGGATAGGGGCATGGGGTACACCACATCACCCACGTAACTTAAAAATGATTGACGGTTTTGTTTCGTGCATCGGGAGAAGGTTGGGGGAGGGGGGGGGCGGGCAGGTTCATCAGCATTTAGTGCCTTACGTATTCTAGACAATCTGCCTTATTACCTTATATATACCACGGGGCTATATACGCAGATGTGCCAGTAGCCTGCTATATATAAAAGTTTGAGACGTTTTATTTCTCGAGATTCAGTCTATTGGTCTCCTGAGATAAGCATATTTCGAGCCCTCCAGATCCATGGAGCTTTCGCAGAGTGCGCGTCATCAATAACTTTCCGGAGAAAAACGTTTGCTCATTGAGGACCCATTAAAGCGAACGCCCTCCGCCTCTGATTTGTCTAGTCTTCGTGGAGCTCAGAGAGGAACTCTAAACTCGCGTCTCTATAAGGTACAGATTTCTGTTTGGGCACTTCGAGATCAACAATCTTAGTAACTTACGGCTCATTCTTGCAGGCGTGCAACCATAGGCATGTAACCAGCGCCAGTGCGGATTAAAGCATGCTGCCGCTTGTTCATAGGCGGGTTCACCTTGACAACTGGCCAGATTTTCCTCAGGTTACTAATACAGTAAATAAAAGCATGGCACGTGCATTGGAAGATTCATTCACCCATCGAGTACCCCTGTTTCCTTAAACATTTCCAAAAAAATCCCGCCATATCCACGAAGTGAATGATGATGAGTGGGAGAAGCTCCGGATGTAATCTGGTAAACCCTGCATCCTTCGTAAATGCCCGCTCATCCTCATACAAAGACGTGAGAACACGGGGGTGTGGTGTGACTATATATATAAATGCTTATCGGTGAAACCGTGAAACATTCACCCACACATCAAAGAATCGACACGTTGTTATAGGGGTGATTCTATATAGACTTATATACACGACGCACTTGACGATGACGCACTTGACGTAACGAAATGCCACGCGGAACGTGTTGAGCTGGCTGTCGCTTAACCCAGCGTCCCCGGCCTTGCTGCGCGAGAGCTTGAAAGCCGAGTGCACGCTGGTTCCTCCCACTGCCGCCGCCGCCTTTCCCGTGCTCGCGCAGATGACGAACGCGTTGTGGGGACCCGAGTCGTTGTAGCGGTTGTAAACGTCCATGACCAGGCGTAAGACGAACGTCTTGCCACACCGGGCAGGTCCCGTTAGGAAGATGCGCAGCGTAGGAGTTGCCCCGAAAGTGGTGGTCTGCCTGTGGATGATCTCTCGGAGCAACTCATACTGCTCGGCGTTCGTCATGCGCATGAACGACGTGCATTCACTGCGCTCCCGGAAGGAGGAAGCTCGCCAAAAAACGAGCACTTTAAATCGGCGATGCCCTATAGTGGTCAGTTATCTTACTAGAGCACGCGCCGAGAGTGGAGCGAGCGCCGCCGCTCCATCTAGTGGGTGTCAAACGAGAGCATAAACGAGAGCACAGCTGCGCCTCCAGCGCTCGCCTCGACAACTAGAGTACACGCCGGACAAGGGACAAGCCCCGAGTAAGAGGAGCTTCACTCTAAAACATCGTGCCTTTAAGGCAGGCAATAAATTTTTTCCATCCATCCATCCATCCATCCATCTTAAAGGCAGTGATATGTGGCATTTCTAGACATGGAACTCTTTCGCTCCGTAGGCACTTAGATTCCTCACGCCTCGTGGCATTATTCATTCTTCAGTGTAGTGGCGAATTGTAGTATGAAGTGTCGGCCTCCTCCAGGGAGAGAGAGTGAGAGAACGATGAATGCTATGTGAAAGCCACCGGGGTTAAACAGAGCAAATAATATAATAATAATAATAATAATAATAATAATAATAATAATAATAATAATAATAATAATAATAATTGTGTCTTCCTTAAAGAAATGACTCAATTTTCTGCAGCCCCTGGAACGCCGTTAGGAAGGGCTTCAAAAACTCGAGTACCTGGTTTTTGTTTTTAACATGCAGTGACAACGCAGGATGATGATGACTGCGGTTCGGTTAGGAAAGGACGCTACTTTCGGCAGCCCATATCGGGAGCATGGCAAAGCGTCCGAAGGGTAGGGGAAAGGGACTGAAAGATATGGAGGAAAAGCCGCAGTGGAGGGCAACTGAAATTTAGACCACCTGGGGTTCTTTAAGGTGCACTGACACCGCACAGCACACGGCCCTGTGGTATTTTCGCCTCCATCGAAAATGCGACCGCCGCGGCCGGGCTCGAACCAGCGTTTTTTGGGTGGCAGCCGAGTGCCGTAACCACTAAACCACCGTGGCGGACCGACGCAGGATAAAATGGTGTGTAGTACGTTCCTCTCTCCTTGGATAATGGAAACCGTCACGCCGGGCTTGGCCCCAGGTCCTTTGCGTCCGCAGTGATACACCGTAACCGCAGAACAGCCGCCTTGGTATACCCTGCAATGGGAAAATTCGTAGCTCTTCTTTAGTGATACTGCCGATTTATGAATACTTGCTTTATATACGTTGGTTTTCTTTAGTGCCAGATGTAGCCTTCATTCATTAACAGGAGAATGCGCGTCGCGTTAGTTATTTAGTGTAATAATTAACTCTGAGGATCCTTATTACATTATCCTGACACAGAGTACACTCCACTGTTTGATCGCAGATCAGTGAATGGTGGAAAACGTAGCGAATGTGAGATTTGGTGAAGGCACCCTTCGACGATATTTTGATCGGCGTGTCGTTTAAAAATCGCTTCGAAACCCTTGGAAACCAGGTGACACACTTAAGGAAAACAGTCTAGCGCTCTCAATAGTATTACAGGCGTCAATTCTTTGGCGACACGACTTACTGAAATCGCTTCTGAAACGCGCTGCTGCGTTTTTGGAGTTCTACTAGATTTTGCTGAACGGGAGAGGGACTCGAATGAAAAAGCTCCTTGTTTCTCTCTCTTTTTTCTTCTTTTACAGGCTACTCTCTAAACAACCATGGGGGACGAAGCCATTGTTATCAGCGGCTTCTCCGCCTACTTCCCTCAGGCAGACCACCTGGTAGAATTCAAGGAGAAGTTGTACGCGGGCATCGACATGGTCACCGAGGATGATTTGCGTTGGCCTCCCGGTGAGTTTCGTAGCTTGTCTCATAAGAGTGAAGCGCTAGGTCCCACCTGCAGTGTGCTGTAATTTTCTGGGAGTCTTCAAACAACTCACGGTCACCCTCCATCATCATCGTCATCACATTCACCCCTTCCACCCATGTCGCCTCACTACACACATGGGTCGTGCTTCCTCAAATAAAGTTGAAAGCCAGCGCTGTGTGTGTGCACTTCTTTTGTCCTTGTATCTTGCGTGGTGTCGTTAGATTTTATGTTTCACCAGTCAGCCAAAATCTGCGCACTTGAGGGTATAGAGATACGATGATCTGTATTTTCTGTCCATCGGGGAGCGGAAGTTTGCCTGAGGTATGTAGAGTTTGAGATCGTCATAATAAAATGACGAACTCCATATTAAGATGTGCCGTTGCCTTGTGCAGGTTATCCACGGTGTCCGCGTGGCGCCCATTTAATCTAATATCAAATGGTTGACCAGTTTCGCCAGTGTATAGCTTCTGACAGAGTGAACATTCCAATATATAAAAACATTTGAACCATTGCAAGGAAACCTGGTTTTATATGATGGACGTAGTCACTTCCCGTGCTTTTACCTTTAAAATCACTTTGAATATGCTTCATAGTCTTACATTTGGGACGGGAGTAACTTATTACAAAGGAGGTGCGCCGAGGGTTTACTAAGAATCTCCTTAAAGTTCCTACTGCGGTGGTAGGTGACTCTTGGTATTTCTTAAAACGCTTTTCTACAGCGATCGTTGCAATTGTTAGTATTGGCTAGTATTTACGAGGAATAATATTTTTTTGTAAGCGCATTGAAGCATTATGCTATGAATGCTAGCGGCCGGTTGGTCTGCGCTTTAGTGCCTCTTTTTTCTAGTGATTGTATCCTATCTAGTTTACGCGCGTCGTTGTATGCCGTGTTGAGAGCGTCGTGCGGGTGATTCCGTTCAGCCAGCGTTGCCTTTAAATTGCTTAAATGGTGAACGTAAAGCGTGTCGCTGCTACAAATCCTTTCTGCACCTTGCCTGTCCTACAGATATCCCCTGTTTGCAGTGTCGCGGGTGACGACTAGTATAATCTTGGTATTGCTGGCTATCCATTGCCTTTCTGTAAAGTGTCGTCTTTAGTTTTCCTTGTTCGATGGATACTGTCGTGTCGAGGAAATCAATTTTTGCAAGAACGGTGGTACGCATGAAAACCTTAATGCTGGGACGAAATATCTTAAAATGCTCAAAAAATGTGCTTAGTGCACTTACACCATGTTTCGAAATAATAAAGATATCGTGTGTGTAACGGAGTTAGGTGCGAGGTTTTAGCGGCAACGATTCCAAAAGCTGTGCTTCTAGTTGCCGCATGAAGATATTAGCTTAGGTCGGCGCCAAAGGAGTTCCCATGTTGGTACCAAAAATTTGCAGGTAGTTGGTCAAGTCGAATTCAAAGTAGTTAAGTGCAAGGGCTAATTTCAGTAATGCGACGTAAACTTCAGCGTGTGAACGCTTTGTATTCTGCATTGCCCTCGAGAGCGCTTCGATTTCTTCTGTGATAGGCATGTGCGTGCATAAAGCAGACACGTCTAATGTTACTCATCTGAGAGTGCTTGAATTTCGTCAATGGACTCCATAATCGGAGGTGTATCCTGAATAAAGGACAGTAGGGTGGACGGCATGTCAGATAGGTGGTGGTTAGGAGACTTCGATAATGGCTACGTCGGGGTGTGGTTGTTGGATACATGGGTCTGCCCGGTATTTCAGCGGTGAGTAGCTCACCTATACTAACCTTATGGATCTTAGCAAGGAAGTACGAACGGCCTGCTTGTTTATTATTAGGCATTAAGAAGCGATACTCGGATTGTGTGATTAATTCGCTGGCTAAAAGATATGTTATCGTACGTCGTATCCTGTTGCTGTATTCCACAGTCGGGTCGGAATCGAATTTTCGGTAATGTCCATTGTTAGTGAGTTGCTTGATTGCCTCGGTCTTGTACTTTTCTATTGGCCATATTACTATGCTACCACCCTTGTCCGCTGGTTTTATTATGATGTCGTTTCTGTCCGCGAGTAGACTCAGGGACCGATGTTCTTCGCGAGATATGTTTTTTGTGGCGGACTACACACTTTTCACTCTCGAGTATCTCCCGCGGCTACTATGCGGTGCTTATATGAGCCGCCAATATTTTGCTATACGTACCAGAGCATAGATTGAAATAATAAAGAGATTGGGCCACTAGTCTCCACCCCCATTCAATGGGATGCTCATACCATCCGTCCATCGATCACTTCGCTATCTGGTCAGTGCAGTTGGCTAACACTTTATATAGGATTACCTTTTCTTAATTCTGCGGATGTGCACACGCTTTTACCCTAAGGTTGTGCGCAGATCTGAAAGAACAAACGACAGACTTCGAATAGAAAGGAGTACAGGCTGTGTTCCAATTCTGGAGAGCATCGTAGATAATCTACGCTGAGAGGTTCGCAGATACCTTCACGCCCTTGGCATCCGACTAATGGAACGCGTCCGGATGGCGTTTGCGCGACAAGACGCCACCTCGTGTCTACAAAAGAAAGCCAAAGAAAACGCACACGATTTTCCTTCATTTTGCTTATTTCGTGCTCCAATTACGAAAGACTCAATGTAGCTCTGCGACGTGGTTTATTGGCGTCTAGAGGCGCAATAACGTCAAAGGCAAGCTCTGACAAACGGCGAGTGTCAAGCAGCCAAAATCCGGGCAAGCGCTCCCTCGAGGCATGAGAGCATCGCCAATGCTGCGGCTTGCTTGCCTGCCTTCCTCGTCTTCCTCATTACAATGACCCCCGGAGACGAGCGTAGGCATCCTGGCTACTTAAGGCACTGATAGTATGGCGGGGTCATAACAGGGCTTGAGACGGCTCAAGTGGACGATTTCCAGTCCACTACGACGTAAGTCCTGGGATGGAGTCAAGGGCTCAACTTCGTAGTTCACGGGAGATGTCTGAGTGAGAATGCGGTAGGAACCATGGCATCGTGCGAGGAATTTCGACGAAAGTCCAGGCGTGCTCGGGGGTACCCAAATCCAAACGAGGCCTCACGTCGGGAATGTGGAAAGCGAGCGGTCACGATCGAGTCGAAGCTTCTGGCGGCCTTGAGCGTCATCTCTCATCGAACGAACCAACTGTTGACAATCTTCTGCGTAATTATCAAGATCAGAAATCGGTGTGTATTCAGTGGACTCAGGTGTGTAGGCCGGCACAGTGTCCAGCATACACGATGGAGTCGCGTCCGTATAAAAGAAAGAACGGTGAGAATCCGGTGGTCGCTTGCGTAGCAGTGTTGTACGCGTACGTGACGAATGGGAGGACGGCGTCCCAGTTGGTCCGGTCAAATGCGGTATACATTGTCAGCATGTCACCAAGAGTGCAATTAAAGCGTTCTCTCAAACCATACGTCTGCGGATGATGTGGGCTCGTCTCGCGGTGAGCGATGTTGCACTGAAGAAGCAACGCTTGAATGGCATCAGAGAGAACACGTCCTCTGTCGCTCAAAAGTTCCCTAGGAGCACCGTTGCGCAGGACAAAGTTGCGTAGGATAAAAAATGCAAGTTCTCTCGCAGTAGCTGTGGGCAGTGCTGCGGTCTCAGTGTAAAGTGTGAGATGGTCCACGCCAACAATTATGTACCTGTTCCCAGATGTAGTTGAGGGAAGCGGGCCGTATAAATCGATGCCAACGCAGTCGAATGGACGGCCAGGACAAGGGAGCGGCTGGAGTGTGCCAGTCGGGTGTTGAGGAGGAGTTATGCGCCGTTGACATGCGGATATACTTGCGGATAAGAGCGGATAAGACATGCGGATAAGAGCGGATACTTACAAAGGGGTATATGCCAGGTCTGTAATAGCGTTGACGAAGGCGGTTGTAGGTCTTGGCATAAGGAGGCGTCGCAGCACGCACGGTTGGCGGGGAGGTGTGGATCGGAATCGCGGGTCGGAAATACGGTGCAGGCTGTTGAGGTGGTCTAGCAGCGACAGAGGCGTAGTAGGTAAGAGGCGCAGTGATAGATGGTGGCTGTGGCATATGCGGGATGGTCTCGGCAACATGAGTGCGAATGACCTGTTGAAGGTCCGAAGCCAAAGACGATGTAGGCGCATGCGTGAGAGGTAGGAAGGAGAGCTGACGTGCTGCCTCTTCACGGATGAAATCCTGGATTGTGGATAGCAGCGGCTGTTGATCGGCAGGGCGGGAGGCCGGCTGCAATCTTGAGAAACCAGAATGCCCGCAAGGAGTTGCGAGGGTTTGGCGGGCGACTGCGCGTTGCCTATGCAACTCGTGAAAGCTCTGACACAACGAGATGAGGGCGTTCACCGTGGTGGGATATTTCGCGAGAAGCATCAAAAAGGCGTCGTCCTCGATACCTTTCAGAATGTGCTTGATCTTCTCGTGCTCAGTCATTGCGGAGCTCACAAGGCTGCACAGGTTGAGCACATCCTCGATGTAGCTCGTGAAGTTCTCTCCTGGTTGCTGAGCACGTTGTTGCAAGGTCAGCTCTGCGCAAAGCATGCGCGCCGTACGTCGGCCAAAGACGTCCGCAATGGAAGTCTTAAAAGCAGCCCAAGTTGGAATAGTGGTCTTGTGGTTGTGGTACCACGGTTGAGCGACATCGGCGAGGTAAAACGTGACGCGACTCAACTTCATTGGATCGTAACACTTGTTCTCACTTGCTCGTTTGTAGACAGTTAACGAATCTTCAACATCCGGGCCACCTGAGCCGTTGCAGATTGGCGGGTCCCGTTGATGGTGGACGGCGCCGCAGGTGTCATGGATTGCCGAAGGTCCATGCAGAGCGGGGTTGGCGTCAGCCATGATGACGCTGAGGACAGGCACAGGTCGAAGTGTCCGGCAGTGAAGTTCCAGATTGGTACTAGGAACCCACGCAGCTCCACCAAATGCGACGTGGTTTGTTGACGTCTAGACGTCGAAGAACGTCAAAGGCGAGCCCTGACAAACGGCGAGCATCAATAACCAAATCCGAGCAAGCGTTCGCTCGGGGCACGAGAGCATCGCCAACGCTGCGGCTAGCTTGCTTGCCTTCCTCGTCTTCGTGCTCATTACAGCTCACATTAAACGCGCATGAAAGCGCCTATTTGCGGGCACACGACCATTCCGGCGGTGTCCATGGATATTCAAGTAATCCGCTTAGCCGACATCTTGTTTGGACAGCAAAGTAGCTTGCATCGTTTTTGTCTTCGTATGCCGTCCTTGCTAAGCTGTTGATTTTGCCGCCTACGTGAGAAATAGAATGGGACTTAAGATGACAGCTGTCACGTAGCGATCTATTTAGCCGTCTATCGTGAGTATTGGAACACACCCGTATAGGGCAATGAGATGGTAAGACGACATGTTGTGCGAGTAAGGTGCGCTAAGAACACGGCAATCAAAGACATGAAGACACACGGAGCGCTTCCGTCATCTCTCCTTTCAATGGGTAGCCACAGTCCTCTTTACGTTTCAGTGCGTCATCGAACAGGTAATGCTCAAATATATTACGTTATATGAAATCAGAAATGATTACTTTTTCAGCATAGTCGAGAGAACAATAGTTCGAGATTTTCTTACAATAAAATGTTTTATGCCGGGGTCCAGGTAGAAGCGCTGCCACCACGCCACCGACAGACTTGCAGCAAGGAGGAAAAATTGGACCTTATATGTTAACTACACCGCTTCACAATTTGCATCTAATTGATTCCAGGTTAAAGTGAACGTACTTAGCATGCAAAATTGCTCTTAAATTAACAACGCTTCCCTTTCACTGCACTCTTTGTTTTCATCGGTGGTGCCGCCGCTTAGGAACAATACAGCGAAGTCGTAAATCGTCTTGTTAATATGCGCGCCGGCATTTAACGCTACAGTAGTCTCGGCGCCTCTACCACTGCGCAGCCTTCAGCGTCCTGCTGGTCCTACCGGCGCGTCGCTTCAGCCACGGCGCTACAGAATTTGTCTCCTGTGATATATAATACAGCCAGTTACATTGCCACGCGTTCTACAATAGGAACGCAACGATGGCCGCCGACAGGCAAATGTTGCGACTTTCGCACAGAGAAGTGTGCGTTCACGATCCGCTGACAAACAATTCGGCTTCGCTTGCAAGGTTTCACCGTTTGCGGACAGCCCTTGTTCGTGGCAGGTTTGTACAGGGCGCTACCGCGTTCAGTGCATTGTCTCCGAAGAAATGTGTCGTTCGACAGCATTCGCTTGTGTGCAACTGTTGAAGACCACTGTGCAAGGTCGAGGTGCTCTGATGTCTGCATGCAAAGGGCTCACATGTCCAGGGTGCCCAACGTATCTCTCGCTCCTCGATTCGCCAGATGGCCGCCTCTGTGTGAAGACAGGTGTCACTTTCGTGTTAACCGATTCCTGTGACAGAGGCATCAGCCGCATTTTTTTCTCAATTTCGGCACCGCTTTAACTCTCAAGCACCACGTGAACACGGAGATTCAGCAGAGGTTAAAATATAAAACAAAGGGCGCCTGAGAAGATCGCGGGCAAAGTTTGCATTCGTGTGCCATGCTCGAGGTTGGCGAGGCACGAGACAAAGGTTACCCACTTAGAAGACCACGAATTCACAAAACTCTTTCGTAAGTGCTATTTCCCATTGGCTGGCAGGCTTCTCTAACGATATGTCCACTGGAGCGTGAGGATTGTTTGAAACTTTCTCTTTCAAACAATTCTATGCTGAGTTGTTTTGCGAATATGGGCCCTTTTTTCTACAATGGCGGCGGTCTCGCCGTCAGCGGCTCTTCCCCAGTCTGTGCAGGCAGCTTTGAAAGAGTCTGCGTGGGCATCTTGCTACGGTTACCGTGTATCGGAGGCGAGTTTCGCCACCGGAAAAGCTGGCTCTGTGGTCGGTGTCATGTACTTTTAGAAATCGTGCAGCTGGTTGCCTGCTGGAAGTTCGCGGCCAGGAACGATAACAAGTATTTTAGCATCACTGCTTGCGCAGGATACGTAAGCTAAGCTTCAGTGCAAAACCATAAACAAAGAAGACGTCGTAAAAAATGTGGAGAGTTGGGAGTGCTGGTACATTATTCCGAGAACAGCAGCGCAATGCAACACAAGGACGCGAAGCGCTTGTCCTGGTCGTCTCTTTGTGTTGTCATTGTGCCTTATTGGCGCAATTCTTGGTCACGAAAAAAAAAAACAATCAAACGCTCAACTAACGAGAAAGGAATGCGTGCGATGGTCGTAAGTTGCTTCCTGTGGCGCAGAACGCGTGACGCGCGGAGGCCCTGTGGCGAGGTATGCGCTAAATTGAAATCACCCTGCAGCCACAGGATGCGAGAGTCCCTCTTTGCTCCTCTCCGGTGAGGGTGCACTCATTATCGGCTGCGCTTACAGGTGCGTCAGTCGTTGCGCACCTGGACGGTTTGCCGTGGTGCCTGCGGAGAGGTAGAGAATGCGCTGCGCCTTTATTGCGTTTTTTTTTTTTCGAGCAGGAACGGTACGGTCAGGTATTCCGAGCGTCGCTTCCAAAGCAAATAATGAATCGTCGCGTGCTGTCATGCACTTTTTTGTGCGAGTGAGCCTTTAGCGAAAGTGTTTTCGAACGGCTTAATTGGAAAGTGAATACACCAAAACACCTGTTTTTGTCGCATGAAATGCCCATATATTGTGGCTAAAGCATACGGCATAGCAGCTGTAGGCCCGTTTGATATATATCTTAGACCTTACTGGGTACGAAATCAAGTGTTCCGCGGAGAGCTGATCTATGGAGCGCTGCCTTGTTATGCGTGGCGTTTTATGTGCCGCTACAGAGGTTTCTAGCTTGTGCACCATATAGGAAGACCAGCCTAGCTGTATTTGCCTTTTACAGCGCTTTTTTACAACTTAACAATGTTACATGTGGCGAATTCGTCTTAATGCGCCATACAGGGCAAAGGTTCGTCTTTTATGTGATGCGCCAGCTACAATGGCGGACATACAGCACCAATGTCAAGACTGCTGACGAGAACGGGGGCGAGCTCTGAGACTGTTGTTTGCGAACGCGGGCGGTTTTTTTCGCTTTTCACTGCAATTCATTAGGCGTGGTCGTGCTTGCTTTCTAAGTAGCGGGGCGCGGCCACGTTCTTGCATGACCTTGCTTCCTCTGCAGGACGCACGTTTAAGCTCGCCAAACAAAAATTGTTCGTTTTCATAAAGCAGTCTCATAAGTTTAAAGACGAAAAACGTATTGTGTTGTAGTATATATTTCCAAAATGAGGCCACGAAACATGCTCGTCAGTTTCAGGAATGTGCACCCTTTTCCCTTCAGTTGCGCTCGCCATTCCATTCTCGCATATTTTATCGGTCACCCTGTGATAAACAGTACCCACTCAAAAAAAGATAGTGACCAATCCTGAAAACCTGTGCCGCACTCAGCCTCACCAAATCCACAGCGCGCTCGACGAGAGCAGGTCCCGGGCGGCGAAATGTTGAAGCCCCTGTTTTGTGCGATGTCAGTGCACGTTAAAGAACCCCAGATGGTCGACATTTCCGGAGACCTCCACTACGGCGTCTCTCATAATCACACCTGGTTTTGGGACGTTAAACCACACAAATCAATCAGAGCAGGGCCGGCACCTAATAACGTTGCAGCGGGAGAAGGCGTTGTGTTTCGTACAAAGATCGCCGATCGCGCCCTAGTGCTGTTGTTCTTGTCACCAAGTGAAGAAGTGCAGCTCGTCTTACATGGTGTTTTAGCCTAAAATGCAAGGAACGGCAATCGGCAATACGCAGTTGGTGACATGTCGGGGTGGGTAAATGGACCGTGGTCTCTGGTGTCATCTCTACTTGGCGAATACAATTTCCGGACCATTTGCTTGTAACTTCGCAGTTTGTTCAAGTATTTACTGCGTGAAATTGAAAAAGTTGCCTCTCTGTGTCACACGAGCCTAAGCCTTCGCATAATGAAGTACAGTGGCCTTATATGTATCTCCTTCCACGGGCTGTCGTGAAAGGAAACCGTTTGAGCAAAACACAGAACAAGGGCACACGAGGCACCCCTTGCAGAGAAGTGGCTGTGTCGATAACCTACACATCCACATGCATCACTAAATAAACTGTGCAGTCAGTCCCTGTTGTCACATGGTTGAATCTTCGGCGTAGCATACCTAACGAATATACGTTCCTGCTTCTGTTACCTAAAAAAAAACAACATTCAAGCCAGCACTAACATACGTATGATTTTAGCCATTCACGCTAAAATCCTACGTTTAGAGGTGCCGGCCGCGGGCGGTGATTCCTTACCGCAAGCGCGAAGAAACGTTACCACCACTCTAATATCCTTAAAGGTCAACTCCGCATTTTCAGCATCCACTGATCTCAATAAAATATTCAGTATACATTCTCCTCGGTACTGTAATAATATGTACCAAGTCAGGTGGTTGTAGGTCATTTATTACCCCTGTAAAAATTCTAAAAATGTTTACTGGATTCTCACGCGGGCCACCCTGTGCTTTTGACGTCATCATCTTCAACGCTGCCTACCAGAGCTAACAAGCCTTCTAAAGCAAAAAGCCAATACTTCAGCGCTCAAAGCGTCGCTGTCAGCATCAGAAAAGCCGGCATAACTCAATATATCGTCAGTGGACCTTGCCACTGCCATTTCTTTTTTTTTTTTGGCACCGGTTCCATATTTCTGGTGACCGGACGGTCGTGACGTCATCCCATATGCTTCACAAAGCATCTACCCGTTTCGCTTTCGGTTCAAACACGACTTTCAATCAGGGCTGAGCATTATCGCGATACTAGAGTATCGCGATAGTATTCAGAGATACTTTTGAGTATCTGTACTGCTGTATCGAGATATATTTGAAAAATCTATTTGTATCTCGGTAGTGAAATACTTTTACGTTGTATTGCCTGCATCGCGATGTTATGCAGTACACGGGTATCCCATTACTTTTTTTTTCCGTGGATGAGCTGAGACGTGTTCCCAATGATGTGTTTTCACGCGGAAATTTGGTGCCGACGATGTCTAGATGATGGCCGATGATGTCTAGATGACGGCCTATTTAAGCAGCTCCTGCTGCTTAAGTATAGTTAACAAGCCAAACTTTACATCAACAGAGATCTTTGTTAAATAAATGTATACTTTTTCTCAATTCGTTCGTTAGTGATTCCAGAACTTCGCTTGAGGTGTGCTATTCCTAGCATAGGTAATACCAGAGTCCTTCAATGCTTTTCTGGTCACGAAAGTGCCGCCTCAGCTTCATATCGAGCCCGCACTGGCCACTAGGGGCGCAGCTGTGCACGTGAGGGCATGCTGCCGTCCGCTACTGCTGCGGTAGTGTGTTGGTCTGCTTCGATTTCCAAGCTTTCTAAACTTCTGCAAAAATCGTTTCACTTTCCCGCACTTACTTGGAACATTCAGCGTGCGTCGGTGACTGCGTGAACGCGCCGTCTGCCTTGAAATGAGCACCCGGAAGAAAAGAAGCAGCTCGCCGCAGTCGCAGTCGACAATGACACAAAAATTAGGGGTTGAGAACCATGACATGATTTTGAGACACGTCGTAGTGGGAGATTCTTGATTAATGTTTAAAAGCTGGGGTCGTTTTTATATGCATGTAAATCAAGGTGCACGCCTGTTTTCTGCTCTTGCGTTTCGCCTCGTCGAAATGCAGCCGTCGTGGCCGGGGGAGCACCGCTCGTTCGTCGCAATACTGCAACTGGTCCAGCTTTTCAAAATTTGCCTCAAATCAGACACTGTACTTTCGCAATAATGCACTTGCTGTGTCACTTGTTAACGGAGGCGAACATAAGAGTTGTTACACGTCCATTCGCCCGCAAGTGAGCGAAACCTCTCGACTGCGCAAACTTGCGCATAAGGCCAGATGGTTCGCACGGCATGGCT
The DNA here is from genome assembly GCA_013339685.2 of Hyalomma asiaticum. Taxonomy (NCBI): domain Eukaryota; kingdom Metazoa; phylum Arthropoda; class Arachnida; order Ixodida; family Ixodidae; genus Hyalomma; species Hyalomma asiaticum. Next base: position 83,677,916 of record CM023490.1, on the reverse strand, counting down.
GTCAATTTCTATTAAACTGTGAACATTATCAGACTCCTGGTGTCATTTTATTCGACCGAAAACCCAAACAATTAAACCAGCACTGCAAGAAATGCTTCCGTAGAATGCCTTCTTTTATAGACAAAAAAAAAAGAAACAGCTGTTCCATGCGCTTCAAATTTCTCGACCTAAAGATTAAATCCCACTACGAGCCTTAGGTACAATATATGTAATATCAGAGTCCTTAAATGCCAGCAATGAAGGACTCTGGTAATACTAACCTCATAGCAATCTTCGGTGCGGCGTGTTGCCCCGCCACGGTGGTCTAGCGGCTACGGTACCCGGTTGCAGATCCGAAGGTTGTGAGGTCTAATCACCGCGCGGCGGCTGCATTTTGGTTGAGGCGAAATGTTGAGGCCTGTGTACTTAGAGTTTGGTGCACGTTAAAGACCCCAGGTGGTCAAAATTATTCCGGAGCCCTCCACCACGGGGCGTCTGTCATAATCACAGCTGGTTTTGGGACGTAAAACCCGATCAGTGAATCGGTGCGGCGTTTAGTTTATGACCATGGCGAACGTGAAAAGTAAGGTCGAACACAGTTGACAGTGTATTGCAATTAGGCCATTGTTTTATAAGCAGTCTTATATAGAAGAGACAGTAAACCAGTAACTTACGCCGCTCGTGCTTTCGACAAAAACACAGCAGAAGTTATTTTGGTTCTTTTAATGCGCGTCGCCGTTGATATTAAAATCATAAGAAGTGACAATGTCCGAGGCGTCGAAATGCTTTGCACACACACGTGTATATTTGGACTCAAAGTTGAAGTCGCCACTTTCCTGCCGCGGTATGGCCCGCTTCCATTTCTCGCGCTGCTCCTTGTCCGATGGAAAAGAAAACAACGACTTGGCCGTTCCTCTGTAGCCGGAACGGCACCCCGGCACGCAACACGTGTTGGGCATCGTCGTCTTACAACATTTTGGCTAACTCGGACACGTACGCACACTTTATCCACCAGCTTGTCTCGCTGTGCGCACGCGTTTCAGTACGCGAGCAGCCCGAACGATGCCCTCTGTGGCGCAGTGGCGCCGCGTCGCGGCAGCTTTGAGCAGCGTATGAAGCTCTCCCATAGAGTGACGGCGGAGTTTCGTGACCAGAAAAGGACTGAAGGACTCTGGTAACACTGTTCGCCAAGTCTGTCGATTTTGGTATACAATGTACGTTCCTCTTGCTGTAATACTGTATCATATTTTCATTGCAAGTGATATCTGTACTTCTGTTGTTATGAACAATTATGTACAGTGTAACACTCCTTTGTAATGCCTTAATGGAACTCAGAGTACTCTGATAAAGTAATGAAGAAATTGCAAGTTTCAATGCGCAGCAAAATCTTAAATATTATGCTGCACATAATAAATACATTTACGGAGTATGAACTTCCCCAACATAGCAAAATGTATTTCAGTATAAGTATTGCTGTATCTGTATTACGGAATACTTTCTTCGTCTTTTTGCAAAAGTATCTCAGAAATATCCCGCTACGTCAATTACAAATGTATCTCAGTATCTGTATTTTGGGCTTCCGAACCGTGTATTTCGATAGCTGTATTCCGAAATACTTTTCGGAGCCCTGCTTTCAATCAATCAATCAAAGAGAATTTTATTACACAATATTATGAAAAAATTCAAACAAAGATATAGGGTCCCCTAGCCTTAAGCGGCTAGTGATGGGTCCAATAGAAAAAAAATGCTGCAATAATTAGCAGTCTGATAAAAAAATAACCAACTTTCAGTTGGTTATTTAAAATCATCGGTGCTTTCCTTAGCGAACTGAGCCACCCCGTGGAAGGATGGTGTGGTTTGTAACCTTCCTTCCATTTTGTCCTCGTGTTTCGCGCTGACCGACCGTCAATATGCTGAACCACCTTGGCTGTTGCAGGAATATCTGTATCATTGGAAAACGTTGATATCAGAACGTGGTGAAAAACCGCCGAGTTGCCCTTTAAATGCGATCGCCATTTTTCTACGCGCCATATATGGAGTCAGCCAGTAGATATTCTAATGCAGTCATTTCGAGAAGTATAATGGGGTCATTGTGAAGGGTAATCACAGGCTGAGCAACTAGCTTCCTTTTTTATAGAAATATGGTGTAACGGACGCAGCGACGCCTCGCATTCGAATTATAAACAACGTGCTTTTGTAAGCAAAATACATGTACGTTCTACCTGCACGCGTAGGACATCATCTCCATCATTTCGCAGGTCACATGGGTTTGCCAAGACGCCAAGGCAAGATCCGCGACCTGTCACGCTTCGACGCACAATTCTTCAGCACGCATCCGAAGCAAGCGCACGTGACAGACCCACAATTGCGGATGCTGATGGAGACCTCATACGAGGCCATCGTGGACGCTGGCTACGATCCGGATACCTTTCGCAAACGAAACGTCGGCGTCTTCATTGGCCATTCGACGTCAGAGTCGGGTGACGCGTTTCGACACGACGAGAAGAAGATGGACAGCCACTATATGTTAGGATGCTCCGGGGTCATGTTCTCCAACAGGATATCGTATTCGCTCGACTTGCAAGGTGGGTTGCAGATCTGACAACGTATTCTAGTCCCTTGCCCAAAACTATTTTGCTTGGAGCACCAAGAATGCGCAACTGTGTGTTGTACGTTACCACCGTTCCCCAGCAAGCTCATCATGAACGCTCCGTGAGGGCCCTCTACGTACGCGAAAACGAAAGCAGTGATGGGCACAAAAATGAATTCGCCGTTCAACGCAAGCTCACATCTCCGAGCTACTGCACGTAATTGCATGTTGGCGTGTTAGAACAGTTTGCAGCCTTCCTACCCGCCTTCGCTGCGCCAATGCATTAGGGGTAGCGACCCGACGACGTCCAATAATTGTGGCAGGGGGCTTTATGTTTTCCATGTGCTCGTACAGTGTCCATAAGTATAACAACGAAAGAAAATGCCCTTCTATTCCCTGTATCGCCTTATGTATCCCACAGGAAGGCTACTTTGAAAGAACTGTAGCAGAAAAATATCGTACAGGAAACAGGGTGCAAATGTATGCTACGACAACAGAAAGAATAAAAAATAATCATGTCCTGAAACATCAATGCTACCGCGGGAGCCGCGCCTTAGGACGATAGATGCCGAACCATGTGGGGAGAGTCATGTCCCAGGCTCGAGTCTCGTCGATTTTGTATACGATGAAATTTTCAGGAATGGGTGACTCATGACGTAAATGATATGACCAGTATTGCGTATGCGAGTGGGAGCGAGGAACGCACAAGTTTGATCCACGCGTAACCGATTCTTAACGACTACAGCCTATGCCACGTTACACTCACGTGGTGTTCGACTGCCATGGCTTCACGGTAGGAACCCCTAGCTCAGGGGTTAGCCTACTTGGCTTTCACCTTTGCGTCTCGTAAGCGGCGATTTCTTTGCATTAAAAACCATAAATATAGTCGTGGCGGTTTAAAAAAAATACTAAAAGACGTAAGATCATATGGCCGGAAAACTTCTAGCGCAGCCTACTACTGCAAGTTGTAGAAACTTGTTAAAAGTGCAGTAACGTTTGAGCTTTGAACTTTCATTTGACTCAGCATGGTCGTACAAAACACTTCTCTACACGTCTGGATCCTTAACACCATGCAAATGGTGTTAAGGATCCACGCAGGAACTAACGTCAACAACTTACTGGCAGGAACAACATTTCTACATTATCACACATAAAATTACGCATAAATATAACAATCTAAAAAGAATGAAATATCTACTGCATATGGACATTCCTCGTATATTAGTTCTGCTATTTCTACATAGGAAATATAACCATTTTTACATTTCCACTGCAGTCGAGTGGTAGGTTTGCATTCAAAACTTGCAGAATGATTGTAGAACCATTTTAGCTTGACATAAAAAAGCTTGGTGTTGTTTTTTTATGAACCGGGAGGCTATTGCATAAAGATGTGCCGACACTAGTTAGACACCTGTGATGTGTGAAGTGCGCGAGAAAAGCAGAAGGGACGCAATGAAAAAGAAGACGACGTGAGAAGACGCTCGCGGACCGGGAGGACGGCACATGAAAACGACGACGAATGAGAAAGGCGTGGCCTTGCAAAATTAAATAAGATGAGAAAACAAAGCAGCCAACCACAAACGTCCACGGAGTTCCTAGCGGCCACTGGCTGAATAACACGGTGGCACAGCGGTGGCCAATCAGACAGGAACAAGTAAGCAGAAAGGAAAGAAAAGCGAGCGGCATCGGATTCTTCGGGGGGTTCCACGAAAGAGAGTTCCGGGAGAGTTCCGGGCAGGAGAGTTCGAGGAAGGCAGCGGATCGTCTACCGGCCCGGGCGTTGAAGACGGCAGTCGGGTTCCGGACCCGAGCCACAAGGGCTTCACCCGACCGGGACCTCCTGCTGACCTGTCTCCAGCCAAAGGAACCCCAGTGGCTCGCAACCTCCAGGCGAGGACTTCCTGAATCTTGTGCCCGCAGGCATAGTGTGAACAGTCGGGCTGCGGGTCCGAGTTCCACGCCGAGACGCCTGGACAAGAGGCCGCTATCACCCGATCGAGCCGCCTAGCTGCCCACGTCCTCCGTCGCCACCAAACATCTGGCATGGTGACTTTCGCAAGCCTGCTGCACGTCCCTAACTCGTTCTTCACGAAGCTAATCGACAATTTGGTGAGCCGTCCGATTCTCCCGCGTCACCTTCACACATCTCTCTCGGACCCTTAGTTATTAAATCGCCAGGACTCCCGTAGCGCTTATAGAGACTTATTAGAACTTTAATCAATTCTCTTATGCTTTCGTTTCCCTTTCAAGTGTTTATCGTTTAGTGTTTCTCTATTTCCAACAGTTTAATTAAAAGCTTGTGTGTGTGTGTGTGTGTCGTGTTCTGTGAAAAAACGGCTTTGTCCTCAACTAGGCTCTCGGAGGCTTCGCCTGAGAGAGTCGTCCGAAAACGAGTCTGTTCAAGAACCTGCATAATATCATCACAACACCCTACCCGGTATGCATATTTTACAAGCTATTTAAGGAAGTTGCCACTTTCATAGCGTCTTGTTTTTCATAGCGAAAGCATAAAACCTGTACTGTGAAGGGGAGCGTTGCTAGTTAAAGAGTTGCACACCATAATTGTAGTTTTATAGTTTATTAGCAAATGTAGAGGGAGGATTCGGAATTGAGAAAAGCGAGGTTTGGAAGCAACCGCATAGTTTGAGTTTGATATAAAACGAATTGCGCGTTGTCGCAGGACTTCAACCAGCCTTAAAGGGTAACTCGGGCGGTTCTTTCAGCATGCCATTTTATCAGTGTTTTCCCACGGTACTGATACCACTATAACAGGCAGGGTGGTTCAGCTCGCTCAGAAACGCGCCAATTATTTTAAGTAACCAAATGAAAGGCGCGCTGAAACCGAAACAGGAAGGAGTAGATGCTTCGTGCAGCGTATGGAATGACGTAACAGCCTCCGCGCCATCAGCTGGTGCCAGAAAATGCCAATGGTGAAGTCATTCGACTATGTATTGAGCTTTTCTGCTTTGAGCTTCGATGCCAGCTTTTCTGAACTTGACAGCGGCGTTATGCTCTTGACGGCCGGCTGGCTCGGTTAGGCAGCGCTGAATTTTAGAATTCGATGAATGGGTATGTGCAAATGAATTTTAAAATTTTTTATCGGATCCTCGCGTGGGAATCCGCTAAAGAAAATTTTAAAATTCATTTACAGGAAAACTACTTCACTTACAACCGCCCGACTTGACATATATTACTACAGTACCGAGGAGAACATATACTGGAAATTTCGTTGAGAGCAGTGGACAATGAAAAATCGCCGGAGTTGCCCTTTCAGTAAGAAACGTAGATGTTTGCCCGCTATTCGATACAGTATATCAGTTTACTATAGACTAAGACAAAATGTATCTTTCTCAAGGTTTTCATATAAAAATAACTGCGACATTTGAAAACTCTAAATAAACAGTGGTAACCTTTTTTACAAAGAAACTTTCCTGCCTTCGGCCACAGGGTCTCCGCTGAAATGGTGCTGTCATTATCAAAGAACCACCTTTATTCGTTTTTCAAGCTCGATCCATGGATTTCATGGTCTTCGCATTCGCTATTCGTGCGCCTTATTTCATTAGATATGCGTCTTTGTGCCATTTGCGGCAAATGTTTCTCAGACAATCTAGAGCCGTCCACGATAAGGTTTTCACGCGATGGCGTTAAAGCTCGTTTACCAGAAATGCCGGCGTCGGCGTCGGCGCCGTTCGTTGTGAGCGGAAAATGAGCGTTGTCAATGAGCGAAAATTCGACTTGGTTGAAAATCAAACACGAGAAAAAGCTTCGGTTTGTGTGGGGATCGATCCTGCCACCACTCACTTAGGGGCGCGATACGCTACGCGCAAGTCTACCCTGCATACACCCGGCGGAATGCTAACGGCGGGCTATTAATATACACCATTAACCGTTCGTGATATGCATATCTCAGAGGCGCTTCAGCGTGACAGAGGCTTGACTGTCACCCGCGTGATGGCGCATAGGGCCCACGGCGCCGTATTTCGTCGCGCAGCGTGCATTGATATCTAGTCGGTGGGTGCTCGCACTTTGGCTTACGAGCATGTAGACGTTCACTCACGTCGCCGGGCTGCTGACACGTTTGTGATGGATTCTGTGAGGCGTGCTAGCGCCAGGCTAATTGCGGTGTCTTCTTCATCGGCGAGTTCTTAATCGACGTCGCCAATTTGTACTTTATTTCTGGTGGTTTACGTCCCAAAACCAGCTATGATTATGAGAGTCGGCGTAGTGGAGGACTTCGGAAAATTTGACCACCTGAGGTTCTTTAAAGTGCGCTGACATCGCACAGTACACGGGCGTTAACATTTCGCCTCCATCTAAACACAGCCGCCGCTGCAGGGATGCGCTTTGTACTTTGCCCATTACATTGCAGTTAGTGACAATCTCAACTTCACGAGTTAATAGCATACAGTAACAAGTACCTCCCACTTTGTACCAAGTGGTGTCATGACAATTACGTGGCTAGGTGGCTCAACAGCACAGCAAGCGAAAAAGAGCGCGATTAGAAAGGGGCCAGGCATCGCTATCGTGTTCAACTCTTAATGTGAAGCTTAAGGGTCCCACAATTATCATTCCACCAATCAGTGCCCCCTCTATTTTATTTTTTCAGTGCCTGGGCGAACGCGCTCCTCAGGCCGTCGAGCGCACGCCCCGCCTCCGCTCGCCGCTACCGCGTGGCGGCGCTGTGCGAGTATACTACGAGAAGCTGGCGCTGAACGGCCGCGCGTATTAAAAAGCTCCCAAATTCGTCTTTACACCCGAGTTTCATTGGTTTCGTGCTTCGTGCAAGCTTTCCCAGGTACCTATACCGCATGCAGTTTCACTAGCAGTCATGCCGGTGCGAAAATTGCATTTAAATTTGATAGTATTTGTGTTTGATTTTCCATTTCGGTCTTTCGCAATCACGTGCTCCCTATGCGTCGGTATGTCAATATTGCTGTGTACCACTGTGGAAATCGAGCGGAAAGAAAAAACACTGATGGGCTTACAGTCCATGAAATACCATCAGCCGATGGTATACAGGAGAGGTGACTCGCAGTCATTAGGCGGGATAACAATACAGATACACATTACGAAAAAAAGTCCCTTTCGCGAATGTATGCGAAACTGTGAGAGGGGCATACGCTTGTATGACGTGCGGGAGTGTGCCTCAGCAATAAATATGTTACATTCCGCCGCGCTGAAACAGTGCAATCATTGTAAACAATGAATCACAACGCATTGGTCTTGAAAGTGAAACTCGTAGGTTCTCTTATGCCTTTCGCGAAGACGACTCGAAGACGAAAGCCATCTTTTTTTTTAAAGTTGAGGTATTGTTCCTTGCCCCCCCCCCCCCCCCCCCGGGCGACAGCTTTGTGACGCCGTCATCACGTGACGTTATAGTGAAGTGTGAAGTCAAAGTTTGGCGAATTTGGCGAACTGTGACGTCAAAACGTGATAATTTTTTATATCGCTCGTGTTCACGCCGCCGACGCAGGCGGTCAATTCGCACATTTAATGAGGCATCTGAAGCGTTAGCTTTAATGACCTCTCTATTTTTGCATCGATATCTACGTGCATGTTTGCAAAGCCTCTCGTTACTAACGGACAGCACTGAAGGCAGGCCGCATTTTTCACGCGAGTAACATTATCTCAAGGCTCAACACTGCGACTTTAGACTTTCGTTTTTTTCAAGTCTGCCTTCAGGCATAACAATTTGTCAATCAAAAGTACACATCCGGCAGAGTTGCAAGACGCGCGCTGCAGAAGGAGCTCTTTTTTGTTTGATTTTCGTACCATCACGATAGACTGCTTTAGGCTACGAAATGTTTAGTAGTGCATGCGCTAAGCAGCTTTAGGCTACTTAGTGCACGCACTCCAGGCTTGCGTGTAGTCAGCTAAACCAATAGGCGTTAGCATGCATCGCGGCTCTCGAAGCGCCCAAGCTATCAGTATTAGCTACTGGCACAAACTTCATTCTAAAAAAACAGGGTGTGCAAAGGCAGACACCAGAAGTGACGACACCACAAACGCCGACTAAAGACCTGTTTGTGGTGTCCTCACTTCTTCTTGCGTCCACGTTCGCACTCCCTGCTTTTTAGAATGAATAATTGCCAACTAGCTCAGCTCTCTGTTATTCATGGCACAAACTGCTTTCAAAAATCGACCCTCAGACAATGAAAATTCGACTCTCAGAGCAGCGAACATGATGGTGAAAGAACAATATTCCGCGCATTACTCAACCGCGCTGTCATATCGGCTCAGTGCCCCGCCACGGTGGTCTATTGGCTAAGGTACTCGGCTGCAGATCCGAGGGTCGCGGGATCGAATCCCGGCCGCGGCGGCTGCATTTCGATGGAGGCGAAATGTTGAGGCCCGTGTGCTTTTGGCCGACTGTGTTCAGAAGTATGAAGGTAGCCACCAGTTCAAGCTGGGTGGTCGTTGAGGAAGGGGTTCACCTTTCGCAGCAGGACAGACACCACACACACACACACACACAGACAGACAGACAGACCAAAATTTCTGCGTTGAAGTATCCCAAGAAAGACTATCGTCTTTAAAAATTCCGCCCGCACCTTCCCACGGGGGAACTCGAATAAATGCGTCGCAGAGTGGTGGGGGTATCGCGTGAATGTTGCGTATTTGGGTTTGGTTCGGGAATGCTTAATTGTTATTTCGTCTTTATTATTCTTATTTATTGAATGAAGGAGAAGCGAAGGCAAGGAGTGTAAAGTTAAAGTGTGTCTATATTGCTTGGTGCCGTCGTTGTATTGGACGGCACCAAGGTGGGCGCTTGCGTCCACGAGCAGCGTCCGGAGCCGCGTCTCGTTGACGACGTTTGCACGCCGCTTCTGGCTCACGTACCTGAGGTCTTAAAGCTCGCTGCTCACGTTTCGCCGCTGCTTCTCGTGCACGAAGTTCGGAATCCGCAGCTCGGCGTTGCCGTTTCGCAGAAGCGTCGCGCAGCCCGAGTGATGGATTGAATTCCGAACGCGCGCTCCGCCGCTTATATACACACCGCCCGCGTTCGAGGGAGAGGAGTGCGGGGGGAGGTCCACACCCCCACTGCGCATGCTCGGCTTGCTGAACGCCCGGTGGGCCGGCACGAGACGAGCCGAGCATGCGCAGTGGGGGTGTTGACGGCGCCACCGACGCCGAAGCGCGACATCGTGCGACTAAGAAATGCTCCGCATTTAAAATAATTCGGATAAATGCTTCCTACGCGCGGAATCCAACCAGGAACCTTTCACTACGTAGCGCGTGACGTATATAAGGCTCGCCGTTAGCTCCTTGAGCAGACGCTTCAAGGAGCTAACGGCGAGCCTTATAGACGCTTTTCCGCAGCGGCGAACGGGCGCTGCCATGTTTGAACACGTGATCCAATGGCCTCCTTTCTACTTCCCCTTCACCGTCGCCGACGGCCGCCCGCGTCTCGCCGTAGGCCAGGGCAACGGACGCCACACGCGACATCGCGGACGCGCCGCCGAGGAGAAGGCCATGGTGCTTTTCTTGCGGTGGCGCCATCTAGTTTTGCTTAGACAAACTAGCTGCGGAAAATCGTCTATATACACACCCTTTAGCGCTGGCAGGACTCAGAGGCGGCAGGCGCTTATAGCGTTTCTTCATTACCAGCGAGATGGCGCGAGGAGCCAACGGGCAGTAAGGTCCCTAGATAAAAAAGTTTTCAAGGTAGCGACACTCATTGTTCTCTGGGCCGTCCTCCTCACTCTCGCGCCTGCTCCTTCTTTTTTCTGCCATACGCGTCTGTGATTGGCGCATTCCTTGCACGTGACGTTGTTAGTGGTTGGTGGTGACGTTTATTTTTCTGCAAAAAGGTTCAAAACTAGTGCGCATGCGCCTATGGTCCCGATCGGATTGTGGCCGTGACGAAAGACGAAATTCTAGCCAAGACATACGCTGTAGAAGAGAAGCGTTCCAGTTGGCGCGAAGTCGGCCAAACATACTTCGCTGTGGATACGTCAAGTACTTGCCAGTTTGTGAACAATGCCGGGTTGTTGTGCTGTAGGCTGCAGCAACAAAACAGAAGATGGTTTCTCGCTCTACAACATACCTCGCGGCATCCGGAATAGTGCACGCCGTGAAGTGTGGCTACAAAAATTTCACGCGAGGACTTCTGTGCAACGCCGTCGACGCGTCTTTGCGAGGTTCACAGTGAGGTTTGTAAACGGCGAAATCCTGTGCACAAACAAGAAACTAAGGCAAGAAACCAAGCGGCCGCGCCAACATTCGGTTGACACGCTGGAAGACATGCGAAGTGGCAGCGAGTTTGCTGCAAAGCCCCGCGTTCACTATCACACTTTTTTACTACCGAACGCTCGGTATTCCAACACATTTCTGTTGCTTACCGCTGACTATATGACGACGAGCCGCTGACATCGTGCAAGGTTCATCACTTCGGGACACGTAGCGTGCACTCGCGTTGCGGTGCCGCGGTCCCTGTAATTGTCACTCTAATAAAATTCAGCTTTAGAATAGCGTGTACAAGGCTTTGCTTCAGCGCTTGGCACCACTGAACACGCGTCGTAAGCTACCGCTTGCGGGCTCCCGTTACGTGACGGAAGACGGAAATAGCGGGCCAAAAACGCTAACTTAGCGTTCGCTATCCTAAAGCTGCCTAATACAACACGCACCACGATTACCTGGGGTCCTGACTGCGAAAATTGACGTAGTCTCAAATATATATATATATATCGCACTTCGGCTAGCCAAGCGTTCGTTGCACTCTGGCCGCAGTTTTCCCTCCGAAGTGCTTAATGCGGCTGTGATCACTGACGGTGCTGCCCTGTGGTCACTCACGTTGTCCAGCAAGAAGCGCGTTAATTGTGACACATCATTTGCACGAGCAAATCAACAACTTCGGAGAACTCAGTGGATGGTCTACTACTACTACGCCGTATACGACGCCGTACTGAACGCGACGCCATGGCTAGCGGTGTGAAATACAAAACTTGCACAGCGTTGCCAGTTGGGCAACACACATCATGCTTCTTCTTATGGTGTACCGTTTATATTCAACTAAGTAACCGTTTGCTCTATATCTCATTTCCTTCTATTAAAGTATAATTGCTTCCATTCCACATAATAACTCAAAGGAAACATTGCCTTTTTTACGCACGCTTGGAACCTTCTTGCGGGCGCTCCAGGCAAATAAGCGAGGAGGAAAAGGGAGGGTGTCGCTACCTTGAAAACTTTTTATCTAGGGATCTTACGCGTAAGCGTCTCGATGCGCCTCCAACTAGCCGCGAACTGCCTATAAAAAAGCATTGTTGCCATGAGCGACAAGTGCTTCCCTATCTCCGTTTACAGAAGTGTTCATTATACTTCAAACAGTGTGAAATACAGCCGAATACTCAAAAAAAATATAACAGCTGCGAATGCAGCCGCGGCCTGCGTTTCCGTGCGCGACAGCGTGACGGTAACTCTACTCTAGTGGCGGCGCGTTGCGGCCGAAAGCCGTACTGACGCCGACGGCCGATTCCCATTGCTCCGCGCTCCATCGCCCAGGCACTGAAAAAATAGACGAGGCACTGCACCAATATAAATGTTCTTCAGAATCGTCATGGTGCTCCTTGGCCATACTAAGCCACTGCGCCGCAAAACACAATTAATCATCACCACACTCATTATCATGGCTCGGGACCTTGGTTAGGTGCCATTGCTTACTGTAATTCTGAGGAGACTGGCAAACTGAACGTTGCTTGGTGATAGATAGATAGATAGATAGATAGATAGATAGATAGATAGATAGATAGATAGATAGATAGATAGATAGATAGATATTCGAGCAGGACGACGTACGCACGAAACATCTGGTGCATTACTGTTTTGCCTGGTGAGCAACACTTGTACGCATGAACCATTCTGGCGAATGTTCTCCTTGGCCAGAAGCAGCCGACACCATCTTAAACTGTGCATTTCTTACTAAAATCCTGCTCTTCAATTATCTATGGAAACGCGTTAACAGTATTTGCACGTCCATTACGGCCACTAACTCACGCATACCACAGCAAAATGTCCGATTTCACTCTTGCGACGGGATCGGATCAGTACTGTGAGTGTGGTTGCCTACATCAAACTTGTGTTTTCACATGTCCACATTTATTTTATTTGCGTTTATTTTTGTTTCCTGTATAAGTTGTTTTCATTTCCTTTGTGCACTTTTTATACTTTATTCTGTATTGTTCTGTGTTGTTTTGAGTTTGCGTTGCGTTGCTTGTATATTATATTTCGCATTTTGCTTTTTATTTTATTGAATTGTTATTACCTCATTCTGTATTTCCACTATTCTGGCATGTTGCTGTTTGTTTTCACTTACAAATAATTATTATTACCACCTGCTCATCTTCTGCCAATTGTTTTTAATTCACTAATGTTGTAGTTTTTAACTGAGGGTCCCGTTTTGAGTATCCATATTCTGGGACCCTCATCTTTACACAAGTATTGTGTAACTGATGCTTATATAACCAATAAACTAAAACTGAAACTGAGACACGGTTTCTACATCAGCACCGGTACGATGTCATGCTTGATCACGTTTGTTGGAGCCGTGGAGGCAAGCATAATTTCTTTATCATTTTGTGCCTTTGCTATAGCTCGAATGAACAGTGTTGTCAGTGCAGTAAAACTGCTAATTCATATTGCGGCTCCTTCGTACACTTCTGAGAGATCAATAATTTAGAGGTGCTTTCTTAGACAACAATCCGTGGCTTCAATGGCTGACAGTGTTGCGCATTTTTGGATCACAGCGTTGTTGGTAGCAATTACGTTAGCACTTACCCGCAAAGCTCTGTATCTAGATCAATGGAAATATTTAAAAAACAGTAAAAACGATCATTATATCCATTCAATGATATAATGTTCATCACTTCTTTCTTACGTATAGAGCGCTATTAACGCCCTGGAGTTTAGTGCACCACATCGACTTCCGCTTTGTTTGTTTTGCAATTTCTTTCACGGATTTTACTTTGAGAAATTGAATTTTGTTGACGGAAGTAGCTCCGCCATGGAAGCGGCCATGCGTGGTGTGCTCCTGGTCGCTCAAGGGTGCGGTAGCGGCAGCTCGAGATGATTATTTCAGTCGGAAGTCTACGCCGACGCGGCATTGACTGCGACACGTGCTTTTTAACAGTGTCCAGTTGCTGTGGAGCAACTAATCTAGCGGACTGTTAGTGATGCGCACTTTGCGTCAACTGGTACTTTGTGCCCACAGGCCCGAGCATGACAATCGACACTGCGTGCTCATCGGCGTTGGTAGCGCTGAACGAAGCCGTCCTGGCGATGCGCGCGGGGCGCTGCGAGGGGGCCATCGTCGGTGCGAGTAACATCAACCTCGATCCCTACATTGCGATCAACTTCAACCAAATGGGCGTGCTGTCGGTTGATGGAAAGTGCAAGACATTTGATTCAAGAGGTGAGAGTCTCGTTCAGTTAATCAAACAACGAGTGTCTTTACACGTGCTTTCGCCTAACGCTGTCCCGGGAGCAATGCTCCCTGTAACAAATAGAGTATGTCGCCTTTTAGGGGCGAAGCTCCTTATGCCGTGGGTCTGTCCATCCTCCGTTTGTAGTAGCCACCTCTAGTTCGTGAAATGCTCACTAGATGGCGTCATGGCGCTGCGGTGCTCGCTTCATTCAGATGTATGGGAACGCGTACTATGGGAGTCTCTCTGTGTGTCTCTCCGTCTGTCTGTCTGTCCGTCCGTCTGTCTGTCCGTCCGTCTGTATGTCTGTCTGTCTGTCCGTCCGTCCGAGCGCTGCGGTGCTGCTTAGCTATTACGTGAATTGATCAAAAGATGGCGCGGAGGCGCTCGCTGCGTGCTCTAGTGTGATAGGAGAGCGCTAGATGGCGACACACAGTGTTTGTCACGTCTTTGATGTACTGGGAAAGATTCACGGAAGATTCACGGTTTTTATCCATGAACCCGCGGAGCTTCGCCCACTCATCACCATTCACTCCGTAGATATGAATGGATTTCTTTTGTCAGAAATCTTCATTTACTTAATTATCTCAATTATTCTGACCTTTTATGTTCGGTACCGCACTCAATACCGTTCATTTGGCCATATTTACTCTTATTCACTGAGGCAGAGATTTCACATGCCGGTACCTCCGCTCTTGGGCAGTCAGTTCTCATGAACAGATTGACGTTGACGTGCACACCCTAAGGGCTGTTCCTGGTGGAACATTCTCAGTAAGAAATATCTACGTAGTGCATGTCTACGATGTACAACTCAAAACTAATATTTTACTCGAACCTGTCTTAAGGCGTGTTCAATCCGCACTCGAAAACAATTCACCAGTCCCCTTTGTAAGTGCGTTCAGGGTAGCTGATCGGTGCCAGCTTGTGAGTAGCGTTATTGCTGAGGTAGCGCACAGTCTGAGCGCCTCGATTGCACCAGCGTTTCTAATGTCTGCTATGTACCGAGAAAAATAATCCTACCGAAATAACCCCAGCTCACCAAGTCAGTCTTTGCGAGCTCAACTAAAGACGCAGCGCGAGTCGACCCTGTGGGACGCTGTGCGAGCTTGCGCGCAGAGAGACCGAACGCGTCCAAGGCTGACAACCAAAAAAGACCTTTATTTATCGAGCGTCTTACTGAGCTGGGGAATGGCGCTGGCGTCGCTAGTGAGGTCGTTGACGTACGCACCGACGCCACAGGCCACATCTCCTTGTCTTTCCATATAGAATATGTCTTCGCTCAGTGGTCCTCCACATAGCGTCGTGGCTTTTGGCGCTTTCTAGTACTTCGCCTAAGTGGTTGGGGTTCAGGAGGCTGCGATGATGTCGCTGTTGTGGAGCTATAAGATCTAAGATGCTCACGGTTGCGGCGAAACTCTTCCCATCTTCGTTTGCCACGATGTATGATCTCGGTGTTGGAACTTCAGTGACTCCGATCGCCGGGGACCACTCGGAGTGGCGGCTGTTGAACACTGAAACCGCCGACCCTGGATGTAGACGTGCTAGGTCTCTTGTACCTCTGTTATAGTACGTCTTTTGTCGCTGACGGATCTCCTTCAATCTTGCAGTCACCTGCTCGGTACTGTTTTGGGCTCTAGAAGTTTGGTGTGTACAGGCAGCTGTGTCCTTGTCTTCTTCCCATCAGGCGCTGAACTGGGGATTGCAGTAGCTTGTCCCTTGGACTGTTTCTCCATTCTAATAAGGCGTTGTAGAACCCTGCGGACCCGTAGGCTGTCTTGCTGAGAAGTTTCTTCGCCTCTTGAACGGCTCCTTCCGCCATTCCATTGGAACGTGGGTAGTGTGGGCTTGACGTAGTGTGTACGATAT
Source organism: Hyalomma asiaticum (assembly GCA_013339685.2). Taxonomy (NCBI): domain Eukaryota; kingdom Metazoa; phylum Arthropoda; class Arachnida; order Ixodida; family Ixodidae; genus Hyalomma; species Hyalomma asiaticum. The sequence continues at coordinate 83,662,064 of CM023490.1, read as the reverse complement.
CACACTGCTCCACGTATTCAGCAAACTTGTGGCTGTTAAACGGTGGCCCATTATCGCTGATAAGTTTGCGAGGAAGAGCGTGCGTAGCGAAGACTTCTTGGCAGAATTTGATGACGGCTTCTGCAGTGGTATGCTTCAAGCGTCGAATCTCAAAATAAAACGAGTAGAAGTCGACAAGGATCCCGTATTCCTCTCCCTCGTGGTAGAAAAAATCGATGCCAACTGTTTGCCAGGGTAGTTCGGGGACTTCGTGACTTATCATCGGTAGTCGTTGGTTCCTGGGCTTATGTTGTCTGCAGAGTGCACAACGATCAGCTTTCTCTTGAATGTCTGCCGACACACCAGGCCGAAACATAACATCTCTGGCACGTTGCTTCATCTTTTCCACGCCTCCATGGGCTGCGTGTAGAAGGTCTCGGACATGGTTCCTCATGCTACTGGGAATAATCTGTCGGTTGGATCGGAAGAGAATATCTTCTTCGACATGGATCTCGTCACGGTACGGCCAGTAAGCTTTGACTTGTTCAGGAATTGACTTTTTGTCCTCTGGCCACGTGGTACTCGCATATTGCTTCAAGGTACAAAGGTTGTTATCTTGACTTGTTTCACGCTTGATCTGCTGCAATTTTTCGGTGGAGACTGACAATTCTTGGATAACATTTACTTGGAAGTGTTCTTCTTCTGGCAGCTTTTCTTTCGACGGGAACCGAGACAAGGCATCGGCTATAAACATCTCGTTTCCTGGTTTATATGTTATCCGAAGTGGATACTTCTGGAGTGTCAGACGCATTCTTTGCAGACGAAGTGGACACTGGTGGAGTGGCTTCTTGAAGATCGCCTCAAGTGGGCGGTGATCACTTTCCACCAAGATACACGGCTGTGCAAAGACATAGTCATGAAATCGAGTGCATCCATGTACAATTGCCAACATCTCCTTTTCGATTTGCGCATACTTGCGCTTGTGTTAGTGAGCGAGAGGAGTAAGCCAAGGGGTGTCCGTTCTGCAGGATGACTGCTCCTACTCCATGCTGGCTGGCGTCTACTTGTAGCACGAGAGGGAGCGTCTTGTCGTAGTATGCCAGGACCGGTGCTTGTGACGAGGCTGTCCGCAGGCTTTCCAAGCTTTCTTGCTGTGCATCTGTCCACACCCATGCGTTCTCCTTCTTCAGTAAGTCACACAGTGGTGCACTCATCTCCGACATGTTCGGGATAAACCTTGCAACAAAGTTTACCATTCCCAGGAATGTTTTGAGTTGCTTAGCGTTCTCTGGGACTTGAACTGCGAGAATTGCTTCTGCTCTTTTCGGGTCGATCGAGAGTCCTTTATCGGTCAGCCTGAACCCTAGGTAGCGTACCTCTGTTTTGCAGAAGTGGCACTTGGCCTCATTTAGCTTGAGATTTACCTCCTGGCACCGTTGCAAAACATTTCGCAGACGTCTGTCGTGCTCCTCCTTGGTTGACTACCTCGACGATCCATGACTACCTCGACGCCATCAAGACCTTGCAGTACTTGATGCATGGCTTTCTGAAAAACTTCCGGTGCCGTTGAAATTCCGAATGGCATCCGCAAGAATCTGTATCTTCCATAAGGTGTGCTCATGGTGCATAAGTATGAACTGGGCTTGTCAAGCCAGATTTGCCAAAATCCAGGTAGCAGCGTCTAATGTAGAGAAGCACTTCGCGGACTCTATCTTTGTCACGACGTCTTCAAGAGTCGGCATGTGGTAGTGCTCTCTATTGAGTGCCTTGTTAAGGTCTACAGGATCGAGACATATCCTTATTTTGTCCTTTTTAACCACCACTACCATTTGACTTGCCCACTCTGTCGGTTCGGCGACAGGCGCTAGAACCCCATTTGCTTCCATCCTGTCAAGTTCAGCCTTGATTTTTTCGCGGAGAGCTAGTGCAATGCTGCGGGCGAGCTTGACTACGCCTTGAAATCCCTTGTGCAGGTTCATGTGATAGACTACACCACGTAGCTCACCGAGGCCTTTGAATGTATCCGCAAATGGTCTTGCCACTTCATAAAATTGGCCCTTTTCTGTCGTTGTGACTGTGCCCACCTGTCTTATAAGTCCGAGTCTCGGTGACAGGTCTCCGCTGAGAGTCGATGGTACTCGTTCTTGCACGACGACAAAATGTGCCTGAGTAGCTCCGTATTTGCTTGTCACTTGTAGGGTCACTCTTCCAATTGCTTTTTATTGCGATAGCAATTATATGGACAGTCTCGGCTGGTTTTTGCCGTCCCCGTCGCCGCCGTCATGTACCGTATATGTATAAGGATGTATATATATATAAAAGTCCCAAAGAAAAATAATCCGGATAAATGCATCCGACGCGCGGAATCGAACCAGGAACCCCTTACTCCGCAGCGCGTGGCGCTAACCACTGCGCCACAAAGAGCAGACGCTCCAAGGAGCTAACGGCGAGCCTTATCTACACACCCTTTACCGCTGGCAGGACTCAGAGACGGCAGGCGCGTTTCTTCACTACGAGCGAGATGGCGCGAGGAGCGCGACGGGCGGCCGCCTTTGCAACAGGAACGCTGTTGAAACTGAGACTATCCATTGTGACAGCTTATTCGCGCTCGTTCGGTGTATATCCGCGCGGTCGTTTCGTGCGTGCTTCACTTGATAGTTCGCGCTTATGTTCTGTTTGTTCATTTAGCGGCCTCCCCTAGCTTTGTATGTGTAGCTTTGTGACACACAACGTATAAAGCCCTTCGTACCAGCACGCGCTGCTCACGGGAGGCGCTCACTTAGCAAGTGCATGTTTGCTACAATTAATATTGCTCCTGAAGCTGCGAGCGTCACCTCGTATAGCATTACAGTTTCTTGCTATCGCATTCATTGCTTCGCCCTCGCGGCGAAACTATGACTTTTTTTCTTCTGTCCGAAGAAAGTGTTCAGTCACGTGTTGCTGGCGTCCGGTTGCATGCTTGTTAATGCTTTCAGTTGCTTGAGCGAAATTACCGAACAGTTCGCTCCCGTGTCCAAGTTGCAGAGCACTGGCTTGCCCTCAATCTCAATCTCAGCCTTCCAAACTCCTCTCGTTTGCGTGTCGAGACGGCATGAAGAAAGTACCTTTCTTCGCATTCCAGACGGTCAACTTTCCGAGTCTTCGTCTGTGCCGCGTTCCTCTTGTTGGGTTTCTTTGACCGGCAGACGCTAGCAAAGTGGTTGCGTTTCCCGCACTACTTGCATTTCTTGCCTTCGGCTGGGCAGGCTTGATTCTTGTGGAACGCGTATCCACATTTCGTGCACGTTTTGCTGTTTTGAACTAGCTTGACCTCTTCGGGGCAGTCCGGGCGTTCGTCAGCGTTCCCGTAACTTCCTTGGGTCGTTCTCTGTATTTCTTCAATTTGCTCCTTGCTTCGTTCTCTCGTACGGCAAATTTCGACGAGCTTGAGGTAATCTGGGTTATCGTTGATTAACTGGATTTGCAGACGCTTGCCTTTATGCCCAGAATGATGCGACTCTTCAACATTCTTTCTTCGAGTTGCCCAGACTCGTAGTTGCGAACCAGCGTTCGAAGGTCTGTGAGCCATTCATCAAAACGCTCTCCCGGCTTTTGATCTCTCGTGCCGAGAACAAAGTCGTGGTACGCGAGGTTGACGACAGGCTTGCAAGGGTCTTCAAATTTTTTCAACAACTTGTTTACGTCGTTACGGCCCGCTTCGTCTTCAAATTTAAACGTGCGGTAAATCCTCCGTCCCTCTTCTCCGATTATGACGAGAAATGTTGCCGCTTGAACTTCTTTAGGCTTACCCGAGAGTCCAGTTGCAGTGGCGTAGAGCTTGTACTCGCTCTCCCAAAGTTTCCAAGCTACCCAGAGATCTTACGTCGTATCCAGTGGCTTCGGTGCTGGGAGCAAGGAAGTAGCCATGGCCAGGCTGCACGGGTGCGTCGTTGTCCGGCGAAGGCTTCTGGTTAGGCGAAAGGAGCTAGGCGTACTTCGTCGGGTCTTCTGACACCATGTGGGACGCTGTGCGAGCTAGCGCGCAGAGAGACCAAACGCATCGAAGGCTGACAACCAAGAGACCTTTATTTATCGAGCTTCTTACTGAGCTGGGGCATGGCGCTGGCGTCGCTAGTGAGGTCGTTGACGTACGCACCGACGCCACAGGCCACAGACCCTTCGTAGGAGTCAACACTTGCAGTGAGTCGATAGTCGTTACACAGGTTATTTAAACACACTTTGCTTGACCACTGTAATCATGTGTGCAATGAAACAAGTTCGCTACGACGTTTCGTCAGAGAAGTATCTGATTAGCAGCCGGCGAAGCGGCCAAGATGTGCCCAACTTACCTCAAAAACAAGGCTAAGTGTTCGAAGAAAATGTTTTCGCACAGTATGATATTCTGGGGCTGGAGGACCCAAATTACCTGCAAGCTGTATTTCCCAGCATAAGATGGGCATGCCATCGACGGTCCTGCTCCGTATGTGTGTGGTAATCAATAAGGACCTTTGAGCACGCCATGAACGCCGACATAAATTCGTACAACACGCCACGCACGACCGGAACCACAACTGCAGCAGCCCGTTAATTCCTTATATCAATGCAGCAAGGGTCTAGACCAAGCTACAAAAAAGTACTGCCGGGCGAACAGGCACCAAAGTGCAAATGCTTCGTTTCACACCCGATATACAAAGGTCCGAACAAAAGCGAAGCTCGCGAGCATGCGGATTATTACACGTCACGCAACAGTGAATTCAAGCTGATTGGAACTTACTGTACAATACTTTGAAACGTGCCGTCTCGGCTACAATGCTGCATAGCTATGGTGTTTGCAGAAGGGTTCGGGGGAAGCAATGAAACACAAAGCAACCGCTGCACGTTCATAGCGGAACCACAGAGTGCGTGCGCCATGACAGCGGCGCCGTCGCCGCGAATGATCCGGTGTTTGAAATTTTAATATTATAATATAGAAACAGGCATGGTACGTGCCCTTTATAAATCGCAGACTATAACGGCACCCACGAACAAGAAATCACAATAAGTGTAACTGCTTATTCTGCCCCAAAATAACATTCTGTTGCGTGGAATGTTAGAAGCGCTCAGCGGACGCGGCGTGCTGTTTAGGCGTTCCATCAACGTTGGTTCGGGCGATGCTACTGCGGGAGAGTGAAACAATCTCCAACTCTGTCAAGCTATAGAGTGAAACAGTCCTTGACTCTTTTGACCCAGAAGGAGTGAAGGACCCATGCGCTCTTAGAGAGAGTAGAATGAGGCCTGCAGGAGTACTGAAGCCATTTCACTCTTGTTGCAGGAGTTCCATTTTTTGAGTGTATAGCATAGGTTGCATTACTTACTAACGAAAAGATGATGATGTGGCTTGCTTAAGGAAAGGATGTTAATTTCTGCAGCCCATGTCGGAGCACGGCTAGGCGTCCGCGCGAGTAGGGGAAACCCGGTGAAAGAGATAGAAAGGAGAGAAAAGCCGTAGCTGGAGGACTCCGGAAATTGTGACCATATGGGGCTATTCCAAAGCCTGTGCACTGACAACGCGCAGTATACGGGCCTCTGCCACTTCCGCCTCCATCGGTCTGTGCGGGTGGGGAGGGGACTGTTGCATAAGAAAAAATGATGTGGCGCTAAGAACCTTCTGAAAGCTCTCGCCAGAGGTGTGCCTAGGCCTACATTTTAGCTACTGCAGTGTGAGCACACCATCTGCTTAAGTGATGCGTGAAGGCTCGAAACAAAACGGACCATTAGCAGCCCGATTGCTGTAGTGGTATGTCCCTCTCATTTGCTGCGCATTTGACCAAAGTTGTCTTTCGAATCCATATTATGCATGCAGCGTTCTGTGAATGTCTTCTTGGTGGTTAAGCACGTTTTTTTTTCTTTTTTGCAGCCGATGGCTATGTTCGTAGTGAAACTATTGGCTGCATGTTCCTGCAAAGGCTTTCGGACTGCTCGTCGTGTGTACGCCAGAGTGGTGAACGTAAATACCAATTCAGACGGTTACAAGCCCGAGGGTGAGCTTCGTGATTTTTGGTTTTTTACTGATTAGCTTAATGAATGGCGGCCTAGCTGCACTATTACTTGACGTAATTTATTCATGATGTATGCATAGTGCGCCTTATAACCGGATATTTAACAATTTTTATTGTTATTTCATATTCGCACAAAAAAGCACAAGGATCCAAACGAAATAAGCCGCACGCAGGCTGCCAACTGCTACATGGAGGGGCGAGACGCTAGCCTACTCTTTTTGCAGGAGGAAAAAAAAATATTGTTGTACAAGGCAGTAGACGTTCTGTGAACAGTACGGCATGAACGAAGGAGCTCTTGAAGGACGCAGGATAGGACACGGCTCCCTGTCACTGAGTACTTCGCGTGGAGTGCCATGGCGGCGAACGAAATCGCGTAAAATGAAGTTGGCTGCGTCACGAGCAACGGAGGGAGGAAGGGCGGCTGTCTCCGCGTACCTGGTTAGATGGTCCACTTGACGGTCACCCATCTGTTGCCAGAGGCAGAGCTTGGGAGCGGTCCGTAACGATCGATTCCTACCCAGTTGAAGGGACGTGCAGGACACGGTAGGGGTTGCAGGAGTCCGGGGGAATGAAAAAGGACCTTGTGTTGTTGGCAGGATGGGCAAGATCGAATGTATTTGCGAACAAATGCGTACATTCCATGACAGTAGTAACTTCGGCGAAATCGCTGATACGTTTTCGGAGCACCAGCGGGAGAATGTTGAGGATCAGCATGACTGGGAACCACTTGCTACCATCCGTAAAATAATGGCGACGGTATAGTTGTTCCTCCCGTATCGCAAAATGCGTGGCTTGGCGGCGAAGTGCACGTGTGTGTGGGGAATTAGAAAAGCCGGAAAGATCATTCAGACGAGAGGCGATCCAGGGGTTTTTCCGCTGTTCAGATGGCTTACCTGTGACGGTAAGTGTAGCCAAGGAGAGGTCACTGGGTGAGCGTGGCTTATCACTTGAGTTCACTGGTGATCGGGACAGTGCATCCTCGTCAGAGTGCTTTCGGCCTGGTCGGCACACGACGCGAATGTATAATTCCTGAAGGCGAAAAGCCCAACGTCCCAGACGACCGGAAGGATCCTTGAGGGATGCCAACCAACAAAGAGCGTGATGGTCGGTCACTATGTCGAATGATTGGCCGTATAAATAAGGAATAAATTTGCTTATCGCCCCGACGATTGCCAGACACTCTTTTTCATTGACCGTGTAATTTGCTTCCGCTTTCGTGAGGGCCCGTCTAGCATATCCGACAACATATTATGAAAAGCCGGGCTTACGTTGCCAGAGTACTGCGCCAAGTCCCACGTCACTAGCGTCTGTGCGAACTTCAATAGGCGCTGTCGGGTCGTAATGCCGCAATACAGGTGGGGGTGTAAGTAGTTGCCGCAGTTGGATGAAGGCTTCTTCGCAGGCTGGTGTCCAATTTTAGAGAGTACCACAACCTGCAAGTAGCTTCGTCAGCGGTGCTATTATTGAGGCGAAGTTCCGGACAAACCGACGGAAGTAAGAGCACAAGCCCACGAAGCTCCGCAGTTGTTTGACCGTGGTGGGTTTTGGAAACTCGGCGACAGCGCGGAGTTTATCAGGATCTGGAAGAATTCCGTCTTTCGATACAACGTGGCCAAGTATGGTTAGCTGGGTAGCTCCAAAGCGACATTTCTTCAGGTTAAGCTGAAGGCCTGCATTTGTAAGACATGTTAGAATTGCGCAAAGGCGGTCGATGGCGCGGCGAAATCGGGGGAGAAAACGACATCATCAAGATAGCATAAATATATCTGCCATTTTAAATCCCATAAAATGCTGTCCATGATTCGCTCGAATGTTGCCGGCGCGTTGCAAAGGCCGAATGGCATGACTGTGAATTCGTAGAGACCATCCGGTGGGACGAATACTGTGCTTGTACCATCAGACTATTGGAACTTGCCAGTAACCCGATCGCAATTCTAGGGTAAAAAAGAACTCGGCGCCTTGCAGACAATCGAAAGCATCGTCTATTCGAGGAAGAGGGCAAACATCTTTTCTAGTAATTTTGTTGAGACGTCGGTAGTCTACATAAAATGTAATAGAGCCGTCTTTTTAGGGCCGAAGCACCTTAACACCTCACAAGGTCCGTCCGTCCACCGTAGTCTGCAGTGGTGGTGGTAGTGATTATGAGAGGAAAAGACGCTTAATTCTGCAGCCCAAATTGGGAGCACAGCGCAGCGTCTATAGTAGTCTACAGTGGAAGCGCAGGTGCAAAACTATGGCGTGCGTTGACTGTGGAAACGCTCTTTCTGCTATGAACGCTGTAGCAGGTCGCACGGAACGAGAACGCGCCCTCGTCTTCGAGAGACAACGCCGACGCATGCAGCTTCTGCTAACGAGTTATCTGATTGATAAATCCATGCATCTCTATAATGCAAGTTCGGCAGGCAGCCAAAGCCAGTGGAGTAGCGCCCCAACCATAGGAGCTTCAAGTTCACCCTTCCCCCTTTCATTCTAATAACGTTACTTCTCTCTCCACAAAGTGAACCATGACGAGTGGACGAAGCACTGGGGATCATTCGGTGTTACCGTATATCACCCGTCACATTGCCCACTAATGCACGTAAATGAGTGAGAACGGGTGTGTATGTTTACACACGCGCTTTAATTTATGCTCCTGGTCTTTATGAGGTCCCTGCGCTCCCACGTCTTAGATTTTGCCGAGTTCCGGATTACCTTTAGTTAACACGCACACTGCGAATCCTTATGGTTCAACTACGCACGTGAGAAATCTCCCACCGGCACTACATTGCAGGTCAAGACCCAGTGCCTATATATACAGGGTGGCCGGTGAACGGTTGTGCTGCGGGCCCACAAGTTCCAAGGCGGAGACACAACTGCCAATAAATATTCGCAAGTGAAGCAAAAGGAAAGAGCAAGGATTTTGCATAGAACCACACTGCCCATTGAGGAATATTAGGAACTACAAGGAAGAGTACATAACGCAAAGGGTCAAGGGCTTGTTTTTATTTGTTAGAAAGAACTTAATGAACCAACAAACATTGAAGCCTAGGAAAGCATATGGGAAATTATTAATGTTCCTAATTATGCCATTGTTATTTTTGGAGTAAGTTGAAATGAAGTCTTTTCGTCCACTTTCCTAGACTTCAATGCGTTCCTAGACTTCCACGTTTGTTGGTTCATTAAATTGTTTCTAACAAATAAAAACGAGCCCTTGACCCCTTCCTTTCCGTTATTTCATTACTTGGGCCTCGTTGGTGCAGACTTGGTGCCGTTAGGTAGCATACGAGGGTCTATTGGGCAGCAGCCATCTCGCCATAAGATCACGTTCTACGGGACGCCTCCCGGCAATAAGGGTGTTCAACACTCGCCGCCATGGCTATTAGTGGCGCTGGCTAACAATCCCAGGATTACGTATACATAAATGGTTTAGGCTTAGTATGGGTTTAGTGGCGCAAAAGCGACTAAGGCTATGCTGCGCCAGGCGTATACATAAATACTGAATAAAAGTGGACGGGGGGACGACCACCTTCGTAGCTCAGTGGTAGAGCATCGGACGCGATATCCGAAAGGTTGTGGGTTCGGTTCCCACCGAAGGCAGGTTTGTGTTTTACAATGCCACAATTAGGAACGTTTAAAATTTCCCCTGTGCTTTCCTAGGCTTCAATGTTTGTCGGTTCATTAAGTTGTTTCTAAGGAATAGTATATGTTAGACGACGCGTTTTATAAACGTGACCACAGTCATTTAGTCAAGGTATATTGAGTTTTATTGTCCAAGGCACATTCGATATAGTTAGCCACGCTCTCATCAAGGATACCTGTGCGTAGCTTCAAAAGCAACGAGAGCGATGTAATACACATAGTTCTGCCTGCGAATACGTCCTCAGATTTTGCTTTGCTTCTCTTTATAATTGAAACTGAAGCTCCGCTGTCCAAAAGAGCTCACATAGTCTGACCATTCACATCGAGTTTTATGTACAACAAACTTGACGACACAAGTTTTACGGTCCCTTTGTTTGCCTTCACGTGTACAGGGTTATATTTTGCTCCATCCTTGTATGCATGTTTCCAATGCTTGTGCTTCTGGGCAACAGTCAAGCTCTCACCTACACTTGAGCTGACACATCCAAACTCCGATGAACACTTATCGTCGAAATGATTGGTACTGGGCGTCTGTGAAGCGTCCCGCCTGGTTGTAAATCCTCGCTCAGCCCAGGGGTGTGGTAACAGATTAAGTAGCTCGAGGAGCGCGTCGAGCGTTTTTGGAGCGTTCGTTAAGACATGTCAGTGCAAGTCTCTAGATAAGCCATGAATCGTTAGTGAAAGAAGTGATGACTGTGACAATGCAGGTTCAGCAATGCGAAGAAGCCTCTGCTTCTCAAGTAAGTACTCAAGTGGCCCTCCGGACTTGAAGCGCTAGAATATTGCCTCATGCCAGCGCTCGACCTGATTATTGTTGAAAGTATGAAGAAAACTTTCCTTCCATTTCGACCACGGTTCAGGCTTTTGTGCCGGAAATCGCCACTCGTACCACTTTCTTGCGGCCCCGCTTAGGGACTGCCTCATATTAAGCACCAAATCTTCGTCAGACAACCACTGCTGTGCTTTGCAGCTTCTTCATAGAAAGCTATCCAGCTTTCTGGGTTGTCAGACGTGTCGTCAAATGTGTCTGGGCGTATTTTTCTTGATCGTGATGGGTTGTTTGCCTGCTGCGTTAACACAGTAGCCAGAGTCTCAATAACGGCACTCTGCTGCGAAATTTGCTGCTGTTGAGCTCTAATGGCTCGGAGCACTGCGAGCCACTCATCAGATGAACACTGGCGGACCGCGGAAGTGCTTTCCAGGGGTGTCAACACTAGCTTGTTGAACGTGCGCAGCGGAATGCTAACTTTTTCGGAATCTCGTTCCAAAAGTTCCTCTGAGGACACGGAGGCTTCATTCATGATGAGGTTCAGAAGCTCGCCTGTAGTGGCGTGGACAGGAAGTTCAACGGCGGCTTCGTCCTCCACTTGATATTGCTTGAGTACCACAGAGTCGCTGCGGTTTTCCACAAGGAAAGTTACCCACATACTGCTTCATTCCGTCGACTGCGCCAAATTATGTAATAATACTGCACATAGCAACCAGACATAGTACTCGTCGTGTCGCCATTTCTAACTTCCCCATTATTATCTTCTCCCGCTCCCCCCGTTAGAATTTCGTCCGTCTTCTTCCTCTTCCTCAACTTGGGCTTGCTTCAAGCGAGATGGTCGGAAATTCCTCCTCAAACAAATTACAACCAGTCAGTGGTCACATAAAGCAGAGGACGAATTATTAGTGAAGGTTAATAACGCTCCCCATTACAATGTTCCGAAAAGCTGCGCTGCACAGCTGAAAAAACGAACACGGAATTCAAAAGAGATGGCTGGACAGAAGCCGTGACGAGCGGTGACCAACAGACCCAACTAAGGGCCGTCCAGAGAGCCTGCGGAAGGGCCGAGGCTCACGGCCTTCCTGCCCCATCGTGGGTGCGGCCCGCGACCGCCGCCGCCTCCCCCTGAACAAGGGAAGAGAAACGCGCGCTTCCTCAGGACCTCAGTAAACTTTTCAATCAATCAATCAATCAATCAGTCAATCTAGGCATCGATAAAGAGGCAATTTTGCAATAACCTTTGTGTTTGTGCAGTAAAGCTGCGTGAGCGTAGACAGCTTCATCGCAGTAGTAATAGTAGTACTAGTCATCATGTAGATGAAAGTAAGAAAATAGAACAATTAAATTTTTTTGCTGAATAATGATTTCAACCAAGGGCAGACCACCCGAAAGCAAGTGTTGTGTGTAAAGAATATGACGGCTCTTCAGTACTGAGCTGTAGTGGCCACTACGCAAATTAAAAAGAAAAACGCGTTATTGAACATTTGCTAGCAACGAAAGTAGGCGTCATTTCTCCTGATGCAAAGAGTGCGGCTGTGCTTCGGCGAATGCATAATGCAGTTAATGTATTTCTTGCGCGTAGAATGGACAATCACAGGAAGAACAAGGCAGACAGAAAGAGCGCAAACTATCAACTGGTTTATTTGCTCTTGAAACAGCTTATATAATAAGCATGTCCAAACGTCACAAGGATAGGAAAGAGGGTTGAGAGGGGGTGAGAGGGGAAGCATACAATTCAGAACACCTCACCGTCACATACACCTGCGCAAGAACTTGCAAACTTGGAAAAAAGTCATGCACCAACTGCCCAGCACGAAGTTCTACGATAATGTATTTCTGCGTTCTCACAGGTCTAACCTTCCCGTCAGCCATTGCACAGGAGCAACTTCTCCGTGCCACATACGCCGAGGCGAACGTAGACCCACGTGAAGTAGTCTACGTCGAGGCTCACGGTACGGCAACAAAGGTGGGCGGGCCTATGGAGTTGGAGGCCATCGCCAATGCACTCTGTCCACCGGGACGTGAGAAGCCTCTTAAAGTCGGATCCGTGAAAAGCAACGTGGGACATGCAGAGACCGCTTCTGGTAAGGAGACTGCGCTCTGCTTATCAAATCAACGACTCTTCCTAGTATCTCAACTCCCCTAGCCTGTTGCATGACTAGCATGAAACACGGATGATGGTTGACATAAACGTCAGCTGTCATGTAAGTCTACCATTAGAGTGTGTGCTCATAACAAATTAAAATTACTTTGCAGCCTCTCTTCTGATGCATGTATGCGCTTTTACACGAATAAACAAATAGTTTAATATGCTTGACATTGCTTAATGCCTTATTTACACGTTCAGGTCACGATGTCTGCATTCATTATGCGTGCATTCATTGATGTAACCCTAAAAATTTCTACTCTCTAACCTTTATGCCATTTAAGGGTGGGCGAAGACAAATGCCTGCAGGAATTCCAGGTAACTCCTAATTATACAGCAAAGACCTACTGAATAAGGCAATAAATTGTCAAATCGGTCATATCGTGACGCATACTCGTTGAATGTGAAACTACAGTGAAGTGGTTTCACATTCAGGCAACTTCACTGTGGTGAAACCACAGTGAAGTTGCCTGCGCGCATGCTAGAGTACCGTGCCCACCATATCTCCAGAACGCCCTTGCGTCAAATGGAATGGAATGGAAGTCCTTTATTTATGAGTGGGGAGGCACACGTCCTATACACATCATATGCGTGGATAAATGGGGTGTCTTTATCGTTAACAAATTATAAAGAAATTGACTATCTCAAGGAAAACAGCTAGTGACGAGTAGTAGGCACTTGTACGAGTGGGTGCGTGGTCCATATTGTGATGTGTGGGTCCCCCTAATCCACTCTGATCTGAGCTGCATTCAAGGATCGGTGAGCATTGCCTCACGGTAGTTGGTGAACTGGAAAAGCTGTGTGATGATTCCGCCTGTATCTAACGCTGAACGTTACCACATTAAATGGTCAAGGCCTGCACGGCATCGCAGCCCGCAGTGTTTGCATGTCACGGTCGTAGTGTCGGGGTGTCGCCATTTTGCTGCGGAGTATGGTGTGTAGACCGAATTTTCAAATACCTTATTTACAGATACTTCCTGAGCGCGTGAAAGTGGAGACTTGCCCGAGAATATGGCAGGAACGGTAACGTGCTAAGGCGTTGGTTGCTTGCAGTACGCAGGGACGTTCCCTCATAGTCCATGGTGGCTACCGAGAGAGCCATTTGGCTTAGGAGCTCATACGTGTTTACCATGAGAGGTGGGGGCTGAAAAAAATTGGTCTACCCGCCTGCAGGAGCACCAGCAGCGTGTGCCGCAGTATTGTCCCCGGGCACACTCGTTTGCCATTGCTTCCAGATGATTTCTGCCGGACTGTTTGCTTTTTCGTGCCTACTAAGGATAGCTTGAATAGCAGATGCTGCAGCAACCTCCAAGGCTGGGCGAAACATTTCAGAGTGGGGTTGTGTGCGAGTCCGTGAAGACTGGGATAGGTTTACTTACGGTATATGGGAGGCATGCAATTGCTCCCCAGATTGCCAAGAGTTCATCATGCACTAGGGTACCGCGCAGGAGGTCGAAGCCATAGGACCCTATGTGAGCAGTGGCCTGCGTGCAAACCCATGACATATGTTTGGTCATTTAAGAGAGAATCGTCAGTATAGATGTCAATTGTGTGTACGCTCGCTTCCTTGAGTTGGCATTTGGAAGAATTTTCTCAGCAGGAGCGTCGTTTCGAGATATATGACGGTGAATGCGTCGGGAATCAATTGAGCTTTCCCAGGCAGGTGAGCACAGAGTAAGAAGAGGTACATCGTCATGTTGCTGGCCATCTCTGGCGAAGACGCGATGGCCTTGCGGCAAATTTAGCTTCAGTTTTTTACTCTTGCCTACTACGAGTACTAGCTATACGTGTATATCATGTTCTCAGAACGTATTGACAATTCTCAAATGGTTATATGTCTATGTTATGAACTCGCCGAGAAGGTTCATCATCAGCGCTCTAAAAGGCCCCGCAACATTTTAGGAACTGAGTCGGAAAACGATACCTACCAATCGTGGAGGGTTCTGTGAATATGCGAGCTAAATATTGCACTTCCCTCACCAGCGAACTCGCAATTCCGTTTCATACAAAGCTCTGAAGCACGCGCTCTTATTTCAAGAAATAACGCCACTGGAGTCGCCTACTGAGACGCTCGAGGCATCAAAGGCATTGTCTGATCTCTTGACCACGAAAGATAATCTACTATGCTTTATCCGTTTGTTCTCAGTTCAACAAAGAATATTAATGGTGAACCTCAAAATATCAAACGACATAGTCGATGCCCTCAGTGATGTCATTTGTTCAAAGAAAAGCGGCTGCTTTACAGGTGCGTTTGAAGCCAAATTGCGAATTACGTGGTACGTGAAGTGGAATATCATTTGACTGACGCGCTCACAGGGGTGCCTACAGTGGCTTACACTACTTATCGGGACGGTTTTCCGGCTACGCTCAAGCAGTGTGGCTGGACACGTTTAAATGAGAACATAGCGTTCTGTTTGGGTGTACTCCATCACCTCTCAACATTTGGGAACATTAACGTGCGAGAAATAATCCGGAACAACATTCAGTTTGTAAAAGAAAAAGACGCCAAATACTAAACCTGCTCTTCTCTTTGTATATGTCAAATATTGTCGTATTTCTCATAAAGTTAAATGGAATTGTTCTATTTCAGCGGTATCTAGTACCTACATGTAAGTTGTTTTTTGTTGTAGAAAACTTAGAGCTACAATTAAAAAAATAATGAAAGCCAGAGTGAATAGAGTGAACATATATGCACAAGGTTTATCATCGACCACACGGCAAATATGTATCAGCGAAGTGTTCCGTTTGCGACATTAGCCCCATACGTGTGGAGGACATTGAAAAGCCTTTAAGTGTTATGTAGGTGAGTTATTAAGGTCGGAGACTTCTGATGCGAAAGAAACTTACCAGAAAATATAGATTACCTGATGCGTATAAGGGAAGAAGCCCAAGTCGGAACCGCGAACATACCGCTGTCGCTCACACGCACATTGTGCAACATTTGCATCCTACCAGTATTAACATGTAGAGCAGGAATTTGAAGCGTAATAAGGAAACTCGACATTTGGGGGACCGCCCAACCTGTGATATCAGGAAAATTATACGAGTTGCACTAAGCGGTAGGAAGAAGTGAATGGGCAGCACGTGGCATATGTGCTCAATTCTAACAGAATTGGTGTACGGCAGTTTCTCTAAATTTGTCTAGTGTCCTTGTTATCACCAAGGAAAATGGTGTTAGTGGGAGTTTACTGGGATTACTGGAAGTGTTACTGGGAGTAACTAGATGGGCCACATAGTGAATGGACAGCGAGAACAACGGAAAGTATACCAACCGATGGATTGCGACATGTAGCTCCAGGAGTCAGCGAGCAGCTAAAGTGACACAATTGAGACGTTCTTAGACGTAAAATGAAACCCACTAGCCAAGCCAGAGTAAATTGGACGTCATTGGTTATGTCCTTTGTCGCGCAGAGGTCGCAGAGTTCGCTGACAATGATAATGTTGATGATCATGGACATATTTTCGTTAGTGCGAGACCTCTGTGGGCCTCTCTCCTCTTGCAGTTTACGCTTCAAAAGATCTGGAGAGATTTCTGGTAGAGGAAGGATTAAGGATATGGTGAATTTTCTGATCTGTGAATGAAGAATGATAGTATTATTACACGGAATATGTAGGATTATGACACTGTTGTCTGTTTGGCCACACCTCCTGTCAGGTATCGCTTCAATGGCAAAAGTCATCCTAGCAATGGAGAGTGGCACAATAGCAGCCAACCTGCACTTCAAGGAACCGAGGCCGGACATTCCATCGCTGCATGACGGTCGTGTAGAGGTCGTTGACAAGCCTGCGCGCTTCGACGGTGGCCTCATAGGTGTTTCCTCTCAAGGGATAGCGGGATGCAACGCACACGGGATCTTCGAATCCTACCTTAGTCCGCACATCGACAGCCTTCCACGTCAGAAGCCAGAACTTCCACGGCTCATTCTTATGGCCGGTAGAACTAAGGAGTCACTGCTGGTGAGCTTCTTTTGCTGAACATTCTGGCCTGTGCGCGAGCGTGAGTATGTTTTTAAAGCAAGCGTTCTCATCTCTTTGACATTTTAGAAAATCGTGAAGCTAGCTTTACCTGCTTTGTAGTCTTCCCGACTTACGTCTTGCTGTCAAATCATGCAGACAGCGTGTAGAAGTGCGGATATTGCGCGCTTTGACATCAAAGACGTAGACACCGCCTTCCGACATAAACCTGCTCAAAATGTTTGCCCTGCCATGTGCTGATACAGCACTGCATAAATTTCAATGGGACAGTCGCCGGCATTACTTGGACAAAGGGGCAGTGCAGGGAATAGCACTAGCGAATGTTGGAAAAGGGTCGATTAAAAGGATATGACATGCACTAAAATGTGTTCTGCCTGCCCCTTTTTATAAACGCCATTTTGAAATAGGAGAAGGAGGCCTCTTTGCATCTGCTTGATTCGCTCACATTGCATTGAGACCTTTCATTAAACCAGCATTAATGTGAGCCTGATAGGAAGGTAGAACAAAAAGGTGGCGTGCTCGTATGACATTGTCACAAGATGTTCCTCAGTCAGCAAGAAAGCGTCTCGGTAAATATAAACTGTGGTACACCAATTGCTTTCGGGTTGACTCATGGCTTGTTCAAAAGGATCGCCCTTATCACCTTTCTGCCAGGCGCACCACAGTACGCGCTTATCTGGATGCTCTTTCACGACCGGTGTCGTCTAGTCTGCAAACCTTGCATGCTCAATGCGCATATACCTTTCAAAACATCAGTGATAGTGCCAGCACGCACTGTGGAGAATATAGAAAACCCGCTGCATTTCACCGCTCGTCAGTTTCCCTTATTGATGACCGACAAATGCCCTCGTCACTCTTGTTGTAAGGCCAACGCTCCTTGCTGGGCACGGTTTCGCCCACTAAAAATGCTTAAAAATATGATGTGACGCATGATAAGTGTAACGTGAAAAAAGCGAGTGGAATGAATGGGGAATCGGTCAGGGCTTGCGGATGTTCTTATATCAATTGAAAAACAAGTGAACCCGGGCAGTAAATGTCATAGGGAGGACAGATAACAAATGCTGAGTAACAGCGTTGGAATAGATACCAAGAGAAGTAAAACGCAACAGGGGCAGGCAGAAGCTTAGATGGAGTGGTGAAATTAAATTCGCAGGCATAAATCGGAAAGAAATCACTGAGGATAGGGCAAACTGGAAATCGTTGGGAGAGGCTTTCGTCCTGCAGCGCACTTAAAATAGGATGATGACGGTGATGCATTAAACACGTTCGGGCGTCCGAAGCTGACCAACCCCAATTTGAAGAACGCATCGGGCAGAGCTGTATCCATATGGCGTTTTTTTATTTATCGATTGCTTTTTTAGAACACACTTGATCGAGTGCATACCGAAGGACCCTACCCGGACTCTGCCTACGCCCTGCTGAATCGCGTCGGTCAGCCGCGCACGAAGCAATTTCCGTGGCGAGGCTTCGTCGTCGTTCCTGTGGATGACTCCAGAAAAGAGGTCGTTAAAGCTGTCCATGAAGTGCCATCGCAAAAGCGGCCCCTGTGGTTTGTGTTCACCGGCATGGGCTGCCACTGGAACGGAATGGCGAATGAGATGATGGAGCTGGATATCTTCGCCCGCTCTATTCGCAAGTCTCACGCATTGCTGCAACAGAAATTCGGCATAGACCTCATCGACATCGTCACCAGCGATGAGCCACGGTGCAATACCGTGGTTGCGCCTATTGTCGGAATCACGGCCGTTCAGGTGAGTGGTGGAGTGGGAGTGTTCTGCGTGGTTACCGCCGCTTAGAGCATTTAATATGCCGTCTCACGAATGCGTGACACAGAAAGTTCTCCAAAACAGATATCTCCCAAGCATGTTCTTTCAAGCTACGCTTTCCAGGCCAAACCATTTAGAAGCGCATACGTCTATTGCAACCTTGTAAAATCATGTAGTTTGAGAGCCTGGATTCAATGCGGCTGCGCTAAAGTGGAACATGAGGAACTGCGTAGCAGGACACGTGAGTGAAACAACTTTATTGTAGTGAAACAACCCCCTCCTTTTGTTTGCGCGCCTATGAGGGTGTGCACTTGTACACGTGTTGCATATTTTACGTATGTAGCAGGACACATGAGGAAGTGCGCAGCAGGAACGGCAGTGAGCGCTGTCTTTCGTGAGCCAGCGCTCACTGCCGTTCGAGATTGGCCTGGAGTTCGACTCCCTCGCAGTACTGCTGTTTCGGGAGTGCCACATCGCCCTATCAATTTCCCGCGGTGGCTCACTTACCCCACGGTGCCCTGAGACTGGAGGCTCAAGAAGCGCTGCTGCGCGGCACAATCGAGGGCTTGATTGGTTGGTGTCCTTCATGCTTGCGCGGCGCTTGTGCCGGCCTCATTGTTCGGAACCGAGTTTAATGAATATCTGTTATTTCTAAATTTTATATTACACTAAGTTATCCTTTATTGCAATAGTCTTCACTGTGAGCGTCGTCTTCATTGATCTTTAAGCACTAATGAGCTTCTTGATGACTGGAAGATAGCACGCGGTGTGTCGGTTTTTAAGAAAGGTGACAAGCTTGACTTAACAAATTATGGGCCCGTGTCGATTATATATAGTTGTTCGAAACTTATGGAACATGTCATATCTGGATATATAAGGTCTTTCCTGTCTAATAATAAAATTTTGTCTCCGTATCAACACGGTTTTACCATGGGAAGATCTACAACGCTCAGTTACTCACCACTGTACATGACTTTCTAATGACATTGGGCCACTCGGGGCAAATAGATGCATTCTTTATGGATTTTAGCAAGGTGTCTGAGAAGGTGTCGCATACGAAACTAATACATAAGCTGAAATTCACCGGCCTTCCCTGCTACTTAGTGAAATGGTCTGAAGCATACAAGCATAACAGAAAGCAATTTGTTGTAGTGGATGAGTGTGCGTCTGATATGCTCCCTGTTTCTTCTGGTGTGCCTCAGGGCAGTGTACTCGGACCCTTGCTTTTCTTATTTTATGTCAACGATCTCATTGAATTTTTTTCCGATACAGTGCGTATAAAACCTTTTGCTGACGACTGCACTATATACAAGCAGATGTTGTGCGAGAGGGATCACGTTGTATTGCAGGAGGAATTGTTCTAAACTGAGCAGTGGTGTCGAACCTGGAATACAAAAATGGACGTTCGAAAAAGTCTTATTAAAAGTTACACGTAAATTACACCCTAGCTCTTATTGCTATACTCTTTGTAACCACGAAATAGCAGATGTTACAAGCAATAAGTACCTAGGCGTTACACTTACTTCTAAATTAACATTTTAGGTCACGTTACAGATATATGCGCATAAGCATTTAAGAAGTTGTGTTTCCTAACATGGAAACTAAACAAAGCTCCAGCAAATCTAAAGCTTCTAGCGTACATTATTTACATAAGGTCGAAATTAGAATATGCTTCCGTAATTTGCGACCCCGACACTAAGCAAGATATATATAAGCTTGAGACGGTGCAAAGAAAGGCAGTCAGATTCATTTTTGGTAAATATAAAATATGTAACTCTCTTCCTAAACTTATGCAAGAACACGGGATTATAACATTACACGTGCGTCGAAAATAAGATCGGATAGTGTTCTTGCATAACATGTTGAAACCTTCATATGTAAAACTCTTAGACACTAGAAATACTCGATAAAATCATGGCCACACAGTGAAACTGATATATGCTAAAACATGCATTTAAACACAGTTTCTTTGCCCAGACAGTTTCTGATTGGAACGCTCTTCCTAAAACCATTTTTGGGGAGGCTGATTTTCAAGCGCCACTCGAAAAATCGTTGCTTTAGTTTTCTTTCTTCTTGTTACTACGTGCGTATTATATGTGTAGTGATGTAACCCTGCTCGATAGCTAATGGCATTATTCATTTTTCATCCCGATTTACGCTAATTATGTTTTGATTTCCCACTCCTCTTTGGGCCTGAAGTATTGTAAAATAAGTAAATAAAAGGTCACGCCTCAGCCTAAAGAAGGCTTCGAGAAAGCAGCAGTAGTGCTGCCTTACAACACTTAAATGCACCTGAAAGCATTGGTGTGTCCTCTGTTCTGTACTCAAATTTCTTGTGGTAACTCCGCATGCGACATCAGCAAAAGTGCAGCAGTATTTGTTGATTACTACTTACTGTTTAGGTGCGTGAAAATAACTCTGGATGAATTGAAGCGCGTTTCCATCAACTCCAGAAGACTCTAGCTTTTCGATTTATTTATTGATTTGTGGGGTTTGACGTCCCAAAACCAGCTCTGATTATGAGAGACGCCGTAGTGCACGTCTCCGGAAATTTCGACCACCTGGGGTTCTTTAACGTGCACTGACATCGTACAGCACACGGGCCTCAACATTCTTCCGCGGCCGGGATTCGATTCCGCGACCTTCGGATCAACAGCCGACTACCATAGTCACTAGGCCACCATGGCCGGGGCACTCTAGCTTTTCGAATAGTCTAGCATGACGGATTTTGTCTAACGCCTTTCTTACATCAAGAACTATTGACAATGCAATCGGCCGCGTTCGTCGTCCCTGCTCGCGTGCTTTTACCCGCGGGTAGAACGTACGATGCGCGGGGGTTGTTATCAATTTGGACTTTATACGGGACGTGACGGTGACGGCAAAAACCAGTCAAGACTGTCCATTTATTTGACATCACAAGAATAATTATGTCCTATAAGCGCTATTGCGTGTCTGTTATGTCGATGTATGGATGCCCGTGCAGAGACCCTGATAATTAACGGTCAATTATCTAGTGAATCATATTAACCAGAAAGACAGGCCTTCAGTCGCTCGTCATTACCACAGCAAAAAGAAGGAAGCAAGAATGAAATATATCCGCGGTCTTAATTTTATTTTTGGAACGCACTGGGTTGTTAAGTAGCCATACATAGGTCCTAATTTCATTTAGAACAAAATACTGCAACATATCTTTGAGGCAGAAATTTCATGAGGCATGTTCCAGCATTCTCAAAATTTTAAGCAAAATCGCCGATGATTATTTCTTTAAACTGCACTTGAAATCTTTCAATTTTTGCTTTTTCAGCAATTTTGGCATTTTTATGATTTTTGTACGGAACGAAATTTTTGTTTAATCATCCACTTTTTAACTTAACTTGCCCATTACCTCTGGGGGATTCGACAGATATATATTCAGCTTCACTGCTTCAGTTAAACCGGCAGAAAGCGACCTCTAATACCGGGGTCAGCCATAAGCAGCTACTCCAAAATCAAAGTTTCGCGATTTTTTAAAAAACGCACCATAGGCGACACCAGCTCTTGTTTCCGCGGTCTAAAGGTGCAACTGGTGTAAAATCACTTTAAAATATTTGGCGGGTACAGCGCACCCGTTTAGAATTTATCAGCCTTCAAAGTTGGAACATCTATAACATGCGAACGTGCTCTCTTGCACCTGTAGTCGAATGTGGATTTTTTTCGAGATATCCGAGCTAAATTTCGCTAAACCAAAGTTGATTCCTTTCTGAGCAGACGTTTTCCCACCTCATATAAAAATTTCCGTGAAAACAAAAAATAGTCGGGACCCCTCTTGGTTTGTCCTTATCCGAACACACCCTCCTTTTGAAACAGTGGGACCGTGAAAAGAGTGAATTTAGCGTACTTATAGCAAACACAACAGCACTAATTACACTCAAACAGCAAGAAGTCCGCTTGTATATTTCTGAGTGTTTGCCTCTTTTCCAAGGGTTTGCCTCCCCAAATATGGCATCGAATCGCCTTTATTCAAACTTCGCCCAAGCAAGTTACGGTCTGGTGAAACAGGGGACCATTATTTTTTGCGTTTCTGGTGCGCTTAGTTACGGTTTCACCATCGATATGCGTAAATGAGTGTTTTCTATGTTTCGCACATTTTCTAATTTTAAGAATTTGCATCGTCTAACTTCTGACGCCCTACAACTTTTCTATGCAAACAACAACCCCCAGGTTGATAAATATTACGGCAAATATAAACGTGTTCAAAAGCGGCACGGAATTTCCGCCTCCCGGAATCACTCTGCCGCTTATGAATACACTGGTGTGACTAAATATGTGTGACCATATGTGGCCGTCACACGCGATGTGTAGACGAGATGTTCTTTATTTTCATATAATCTTCGCCAAAGTTATGTACGTGAAAGTTATGTTCGTCAAAGTTATGTGAACGCCCCGGCTACCTCTGTGCAATGCTTGAGTTGGAGGTAAATGTCAGCTGGAATTCTAGCATGTTAAGATGTAATTCATGCATATTGTCTCTGACATGAAACTCAGATAAGCTATATTAACCCCGGAATTGTTATTGTGTCTTCACTCACCTTTTTTACGCGCAGTCTAGCGAATATACTCAATCAATTGTTCGAAATCGTTTCCCTGAGAATGTTCTGCCATTGGAATTCATTAATGTATTGCTGGTAATAAATGGCTCTAAACATTGCTTGTGACATTCGGCCATTCCAATTTAGCGTCTTTCCCCGCCACGGTTGTCTCGTGGCTATGGTACTCGGCTGCTGATCCGAGGGTCGCGGGATCGAATCCCGGCCGCGGCGGCTGCATTTCGATGGAGGCGAAATGTTGAGGCCCCGTGTGCTGTGCGATGTCAGTGCACGTTAAAGAACCCCAGGTGGTCAAAATTTCCAGAGCCCTCCACTACGGCGTCTACCAGAATCAGATCATAGTTTTGGGACATAAAACTCCAGAAATCAATCGATCAATTTAGCGTCTGGATTACGGAATAGAAATGTTAGCAGGTTTCTTGGGTGTTACTTCTCTGCAAGGCAATTACTGCCGGCTGTCTCATCTGCAGGTTGCATTGGTGGACATGCTGCATGCTTTGGGTCTTGAGCCAGACGGCATTGTGGGACACTCACTGGGAGAGGTCGGCTGCGCGTATGCAGACGGAGGCCTGACCGCCGAGCAGGCAATGCTTTCTTCCTATTGGCGAGGCCGCTGCACGGAACTGAGTGATCCACTGGAAGGATCCATGGCGGTAGTAGGCAAGTACTGACGGCTATGCTTAAAGCAGCCTGATTTGTGGCATACAGCATGTCCAAAAGCTCCAATGACGGCGAGTACAATCACGCTCGTGGTGATTTACTACTGGCCCACCAATTATGGTCTGTTAGTTTCTCTGGAATATTTCTAGTCTCAGAAATCACCAGCGCACGCATCACAAAGACGATCATAATTTTCATTGAACAAATTCATACGAGCGGAGCGATGGTCTACGAAACTCTTGAGATAAACGCTACATAAGCAGTGAGAACTCACTATTTATGCACGATCATGTCAGGTTGTGTCCCACTTTTGCTGCAACTCTATCCCGGTAATTTCACTTTTGAATCGATATCAGCGCACTTGAGCGACGCGTCTTCATATGAGTATTATGTTGTGGCCCCTCCGTGTCCGCATGATTATATTTTATGGGAGATTTAATTGTTGATCTATATTGAATTTTTGTCATGTTTTCTGCATCCATGTGGTTCTGTGTCCTCCGGTGTCTGTTCCATATGTTTCTGTGATTATTTCATTGCTTGACTGATTTCTACCAGATCATGGTAAGTGCGATAGCAATTATATGGACATATCAACCGAGTTTTTACCATAAGCGTTGCGTTCATGCTTTGAATGCGGCTGTTCGGTCTCTCGACCTCTAGGTTCCCGGGAGAGAGCATGAGACAACTAGGCCACAGAGGAGCCTTCCCGACAGTGCTAGTAACACGGGACAAGCAGCTTATACTATATGGAGGTGGCAACATTGTACCGCTCTCTAGCTGCCTTCTTTGACATATGCTAATTTAGACTTCAATCACGAGGTGGCGCCAACTTCACACCTGCTAGCTAGCGTAGCACATTCTCCTCTAGACTAAGCGATCGGTCGCGTGAGTCGACGACGGCGTCTGTCAGGCGCAGAAGCACGCCACTGATAAACGCTCCACGTGTCTCTCGTTTCATCGGAAAGCCGCTCGAAGAGTTTCGCCAATTGTTAGTCGCGCCGAAGGAAACACGCGCTCGCATGCGTGTCCACAATGAGGCACAACGTGCAGCAGCGCATGAGGCCCGCTGCAGGTCAACCACCGGACAGAAAACGGCAGTCGTAGAGGACAAAGCCAAAAGATACGTCGGCCCTAAAAGCTTACCTCGCATTGTACGTGTAGTATTCCAGCGTGTTGCTGTCGCAATAATTTATTCACCCTCTTTCGCGAAAGTGCGAATTTCTATATGTAAACTTACTTCACTTATCTAACTTTTGCATTACCGATTCTGTGAACAGGAGCAGCCTGGCGCTATTTAAAGTACCAACGTATGCTAAGTAACACATAAGAAATGGACTTGTGTACGACAAACTTGTTGCTACAACATTCGGAACGCAGGCATTCTGGTCAAGGATCAAACGCTCGATATAGCTGCTATTTCATCGGCATTTGTGTAACCCAGACAATTTTCCAGCCACATCAGCATGAAGTAAAGAAAAAAAGCGCGCCTCGTACATTCATGCGGCCTTGTTGTCTTTGAGTCTAGAGAAGACTATCAATTGTTAATATTACGCAGTAATAAAGGAACCACTCTAATATGCGCTTACGAAATACCGCCTTTCGAGGTGTATAAGTACGGCGCAATTCATCGTCCTCACAATAAGCATCGGGAATATTCCCGGTATCGCTGGTGTTAACCAATATTAGGAGCATTGTCCACTTGATGAAATTGTCAGAGACCTTGTACTTTCACTGCATCTGAACTATTCTTGACTGTAGCACAGTGCTGTGTTGCCATTAAACAGAAATCTAGTCTGCCGTTTTTACCTTGCGCCTGTATCTTGTTACATGGAGTTTGCATTTTGGCTTGGCTTGTATTTTGTTACTTGGCCAACGCTTCCTCTGTCTATTTTGTAAAACAAGGCCGCCGCGCTAGTACACTCTTTATGATGCCAGGTTTCTGACCGGAAGGACGTGGTCTCGAACCCTGTCGCAGCTGTGGGCTTTTCGATGGAGACGAGAGTGCTCAAGGCACGCGTATTGTGCAGTATCACTGCACGTCAGGTAACTCCGGGTGATCACAATTTCAGGAGCCCCCTATTAATGCGAGGCCTATGATGGTATCATGGTTTTGGCACGTTAAGTCCCATTATTTAGTCTAGTTGCCAGAAAAAGTGCTCTTACTTTCAAAAACACTTAAAAGTATTCGCACA
The DNA here is from genome assembly GCA_013339685.2 of Hyalomma asiaticum. Taxonomy (NCBI): domain Eukaryota; kingdom Metazoa; phylum Arthropoda; class Arachnida; order Ixodida; family Ixodidae; genus Hyalomma; species Hyalomma asiaticum. Next base: position 83,636,356 of record CM023490.1, on the reverse strand, counting down.
TTGTCAATTCTCAATTCATGTGATTGAGGACTGAATCATTGCGATTAGCCCTCGTGCAGAAAGACATGAGGAGGCACAATGTTCCTTCAGGACTCACATGGGAGCAAGCGAAGAGGCGATGTCCACCTGGCGTGTACCCTGCGTGCCACAACGCGGAAGATTCTGTGACAGTGTCCGGTACAGCGGACGCCGTGGCAGCGATGGTCGCGCAACTTGAGGCCGAGAACATATTCGTCCGCAAGGTCAACAGCTTCGACGTGGCCTTCCACTCCCCACTCGTCGCAAACATCGGGCCTCGCCTTCGAGAAGCACTGAAAGAGGTACTATAAATTTACGATTGGAATATCAGTTTCCGTGCGCTTTCTGAAACAATGTGAACAGCAAAAGCTATGTACTCCTGAAAAGCGGAGCGCACATGCTGCTGTATACGTTCCTATGGCTGCCCATCTGAAATATTTTTTTTACGGAGAGTTGAAATAACATCGCATATCTAACACTATATATTGTCGTTCGGCCATTCAGCCGGCTGTGATAAAGTAGTATGCAAGCAACCTGTGCTGGATTCAAGCACCTAAAGTCTGTTGCCTGTAAGCGGGCTGGGTGAAGATACATAAGAACAAACAACCAATCGTGCTGCTCATTCCTGATTTTAAAAAATTTTACCGTGGCCGCAGCTTTTGCACATAGAGAAATAACAGGGAACTTAGTATTGCGGAAAATTATTTCGCACGCTGAAAAAAAAGTACCGACGTCTGTGGTCAAAAACACTTTCCCGATATTCAGGGCCTTCACAATTTTGAGCGCCTTCGCGAAGGAATGGTAGACTTTTTTTATGACAGCCTTCTTTTGGAACCAAGAACAATAAAATGCTATCTTGTGACCATTTCATCTCATTTTGCGTTGGAGCGAATGTTGAAAAAAAAACCACAAATATGCTAACGGACATATTACCAGTATTTTAGGGAGATATTGGGGCATATAAATAATGCTGATCGCAATGTAGCTTCGTGTGTATTATGCCTTATATTTGAGAGTAATTTAGAAATAATTTTTGGTGCCTCGTAAAACACACTTACATTTTAGGTTTCCATTAAACCAGATGTGCATTGCCAAGCTTGTCGAAATTTAAAAATTTTCTGAGGGACGGCTATTTCCAGTATTTCTCAGTGGTTAGCCTCAAGGACCACGTCTGCCATTGGACATTAAAACGTATCATTGTTTGAGTTTCTATTTAGTTACAAGGTTCAAATCGGCCTAGTAGCCGCGCCACTGCTATATTATGACAATCGTTTGCAGGCGATTGAAAACATCATAGTAAGTGACACACTAACAAGCCACCAGAGAAAAACAGTGCACCCCGAGGTTACGCGTTGCCTTTCAATCTCTGACAATGCGCGCCCATTTTTCATTAGTGCATCAGGGTTTGATCCGAAATATAGCTTTTGCGGAGCAGTTACCTTAAAAGGGGAGGATTTGAAATCCCTGCATCCGTGCCTTTTGATTGGGGCAAACGCTGCTTACGTGCGACTTCGACGTTCGGAGGATAAACTAGGTCAGGAAATTAGCACTGTACGAACTCAAAGCCAGTAATGCGCTAGAAAGGTGGATATAATGCAAAGAAAGACACTGCCAGCACTTCCAGTGCTAGTACCTTCAGTGGAGTGCCAAACGTGAAGCTTGTGCGTTGTAAATGCCGACAAACAAGGATAAAGGTTTCGTATTAGTTCAGCTTTCCTAGCACAATGGACGTTCTTATTATATATTGGTGCAAAGCCTTCTTTTGCATGTCACACTGCCTAAGAGGCACCACGCTGACTACCGCCACGTCCTACGCTGATAGGTGTAGCGAAAGGATAGGCGCAAATGGATGTTCTCCTGCGTGATGAGCACTGGTCGTCACATGCAATGCCAAGGCTATCTGCTCGTTCAAGTGATATGACTCGCCGGTTTCATCTGCAAATAACAGCAGTGATGCGTCTTAATTCAAATTCTGGTACTCTTTAATCACGGCAGCACCCGCCCTGGGTTTAAGAAACAGACCTTTTATTCCCTGCAGCATCCACCCCGTGATTAAATAGCAGAGTATCCGCCCTTCCCGTGCGGCAGTTTTCATATCTGCTGCATTGGAGGCTGGAAATACGGACAAAAGATATGTATGATACGTGAGACATTTAACAAGAAGGTTTTGCGCTGGGCACACCAACACTTCAATCATGAGGCAGTAAAATACACAGGCATGAATTTCCAAGCAAAAGTAGCAGAAAAAGTGCAGTAGATGCTGCCACGCTTCGAATCAAACCCACGACCTCCCGTTACGTGACAAAAGGTTCCCGCTGCTCCACCAACAGTGCTCTTCGCGCACATTTTCAATGCCTTTGGCACCAGTATATCAACCTCTTCCACGATGCGCTGGCTTGCCTCCACGGGCGCACGTCCGGAGACTGATTGCCTGGGGCGGTCCCGCCGTCTAGGAGTGGTCCCTTACAAAAATGCCATATATATGGTGATATCAGGAATTGGAAATACGTGGCTATATATGGCACGTGCCCGTATGTGGTCGTATTTGCCCAAATCGTGACAGAAACATATCTGACGATGAAACACTAACACGAGGAATGCCATGCAAGACTTTGATACATACTGGATAAATATGGCCACGTACGGACACTTGCCATATATAGCCAGATATGCATGTATGATCGTATATGCATGTCTCGTTATATATGGCACGTGTCTATATTTGGTCGTGTTTGCCCAACAGGCATCAGAGTCTTACATGGCATTCTTCGTGTGTCTTTGATTGTCGCATATGTTTCTGTCACGATTTGGGCAAATACGGCCACATACGGGCACGTGCCATATATAGTCACATTTGCCCAATTCCTGATATCGCCATATTTGGCATTGTGGTAAGTGGCGAAGCGAAGTACCGTCGCCTCGCACATGAAACCGATCACCTGGTGATCGCTTCGATAGTCTCAGCGCAGCGGAAGCTACTGCTTCGACGGGGCCGGCAATGACTAAGAATACTGCTGCATTATGCGCCGCAGAAAGGCAGCTGTGTTGACGGGTCAGTCCAACTTGACGTATACTGAGGACTTTGTCGGCCGGTTTTAACATCCCCTATTCCAGGTTGTACGTAAGGTGCCCCACTTAGTACTTCTTAAGGGCCTCGCTGGGGAAACATTTTGTAAGAAAAGGTGCAGTTTTTGACACCACGAAAGCGTGAGAGACAACAGGACGAGCGCCACTGCCAACTGTTTTATCCTACGTATTACACACGACATGTGCGAAGTGCGCACAGGAGACCCAGCAAAAACAAGAGTAAAAGTTTTCATTATGAAACGACATGTTAGAACAAGGCATGTTCCAAGGTGTACAAAAGGTGTACACAGGGATCAGCCACATTAATTTTTAAAACAAATAAAGTTCTCCATCCATCCATATAGTCGTGGCTGGGGACAGTAATTTACCGTGGAGCCGCCTAGCTTGAGTCTTTTATTTTTTTTAGTACATACTGCCAATCTCATTAGGGATTATTGCAGGAAGGACACAACTTATAAGTATGCAAAAGTAAAAAGAATAAAAAGGCATGCATTGCAAAAGGTACAAGAAAGGCATATATTGCAATGGTAGTTAGTGGCATGTGGGTAGCACTGGAAGTACTAAGGGTAAGGTGAAACCGTAAGAAATGGTGCAACAAATATTTATAGTTTTATGTTTGTGTGTCGTGTAAGTACTTTTCAAGTAGTGATTGAAACGTGGTTACTGAATAGGTATTGGTAATAGTGGGAGGCAAGTTGTTCCACTGTCTTATGGCTAGCGGAAAGAAAGTGTATTAAAACAATTAGTATGAAAGCGATATTCATTTTGAGTGTATGAATGCTTTAGTCTAGTTATTCTTGTGTCTGCAATAGAGATGTATTTAGAAATATTAGCATTTAGCTTGTCACAAATTAATTGATGAAGCAATTGATGAAGCTTGCGATAGGTTAAACTGTTTACTATTATTTGATAAGTTAGAACGTTATGCGTTTCGTGGGAAAGCACTACAACTTATTAAATCTCATTTGAGAGTGTGCCACCAATACGTCCAACCAAATAAGCATAAATCACAACTTAGGACTATTGAATTTGGGGTTCCTCGGGGTAGCATATTAGGACCAATTCTCTTCCTTTTCTATAATAACGATATTTTAAGAATTTATGAGGATTGTAAATATATTATAAATGCTGACGATTGCTCGGTACTGCTTGAAGGAAGAGACTTCGAGACGATAACACCAAAGGGAGATACATTCTGTCATAACTTACGGACCTGGTGCAAGTTCAATAGTCTCATTCTTAATGAATCGAAAACTAAATGTGTGTTGTTCCGCGCCCCTAGCATTATGGAAAAAATCGATGAATATATAACTCTAGGGCCATTCCATATCAAATTAGAAAAGCACATTAAGATTCTCGGTGCATATTAAGATTCTCGGTGAACATGTGAAAACTTTATTGCCGAAACTTAGTAGAGCAGCCTGTTTATTAAGCCGGAACCGTCACACTTTTCCTACTAACATTAAAAGCATGCTTTATTTCGCACTATTTAACTCTCATTTATATTATTGCATACTAATCGGGAGAAACACTACATTGTCAATCCTACAGCATATGTTCCTGGTGCAGAAAAAAGCTCTTCGATCAATAGAAAACACCACCTTTCTAGAACACACTGAACCTTTATTCCACAGACACCATACTATGAAGATTCACAACATATACAAACAAATTATTGAGAACCTACAAGAATGCCACATTGGGAAGAATAGAGTTATTTGAAACAATGGCAAATCTTCAAGCCAATACAATTTCATATCCTTTCAGGTATCACCTTCCATACCACGTACCTTGCTCGCGTACCCACTACGGGAAAGAAAATCTTGATTATGTACTGGCAACCACATTAAATGAACTAGATAAAATAAATGTAGACGTTCACAACATCACCAAGAAAACATTTCTCGGTTTCTTCATGTAAGTGTATTGGATGTATTTATGCTTCATACATTTGTTGTTTGTTTATTTTTCTTAACAGAAGTCGGGAGATACATTTTGTTCATAAAAATATGTATGCTCTGCTAGATTTTATGTTTCGTCCTGTCACTGCTGCTGTACGGGTGACCAGAGCTTAGACAAGCTGCGCAAGCGCAGCTTTTTTCTCTGGTACCCTATTTTCGCAGTGACAATACACTGTATTGACTGAAGCGAAACTAAAACTTTTTTGATTGATTGTTTGAATCGGGAAGCAATATTCCGCACGATGAGAACGTGTCGTTTCAAAAAAATGTTTACGAAGTTTATCGTCCCTTGCAATTAGGCTTTGGCAGCTGCATAGTGTTTCCGCCTCAAACAAGTATGATGTACGAAGACTAGAGGCGCCCCGGTGTCATTACATTTTTATTTGTAAGTCTTGATTACCTAACACAAAGCACCGCGTGTATACCTGGAGGCTAAGTTGTCATTACTTGTTTGATCTGCAAATGATCCAGGTCATACCACAGCCTAAAAGACGTAGCAAGCGCTGGATCAGCTCATCCCTACCAGAGAGCCGTTGGCATGAACCGTGCTCCCAACTATGCTGTGATGAGTACCACATGAACAACTTTATGAACCCGGTTCTCTTCCGAGAGGCTCTCACGCATGTGCCAAAAGACGCCATTTTGCTAGAAATTGGACCGCACTGTCTCCTGCAGGTAAGACAGACGCCATAGCGATACTTTGATCCACCTGCCTGAATATGTCAATAGTTAAGCATATTGAAGTGTAAGAGTACATTAGTTTCGGAACAACATGCAATGCCAGTTGGCTGTCTTTGAAGTGCTGTGCCAAGTGGTTATATGCAATCTTGCCAAGACACGGGAACACGGAATAGAGGGGTACACAACACGAACGCTGCTCTAGACTGCCTGGGGTGGTGCCGCCTTCTAGGAGACATGAAGCAAAGTACGGTTATGCAGACAGCTATGCAGATAGTAACCAATATACAGGCTGCCGACAGTGATGGGCTTTACCAAGCCTGAAATACTCAGATTTAAATCAAGGTTCTCTATCATTTTACGTTCAGCCGGAGACTGACCCCCAGGAGGTGGTCTCTTCGATCCAGACGTACACTACCCGAGACAGTTACTGTGACACTTTCTCAAGCGGACACCCGCAAATTTAGAAAAAAGAACTTTATGAGCAGCCAAAATTCACAGTTACATAGCGAGCACACACTTCGTACTATGGGAGCCACGCCCATCGCCCAGCTTATTTCAGAGTGATGCGTGATGCGCACTGGTGATGCCCGGCGGACGACGCGCTGCCTGGACAGTGGGCGACATACGGACAGAGCGGGGAGCGCTGTGTGCTCGTCCGGTGGGCGCCTAAGCGAGGTCAAGGTTAGGGTCAAAGTCGTTGTTCTCGTAAGTAAGACTTGTTTCTGTGCACTTCAACTATCCCTTGTGTTAACATTATGTTAACAAATCTTGTTTTAACGGCGAAGCTGTTTAACGGCGAATCGTTCCTTGACCGGCGCAACCAAAAAACTCGCTTCGCGCTGGCTGCGCCGTAACCATGATAACGGGGCGCTACGCCCTGGTTCTGGTTACCAGATTACCACCATCACGTGATACTTTGCGGTTATAAAAGCAAGTGTACAGCTCGCGCCTATAGCATACGCAGCCGTGGGTCGCCCGAAGCTAAATGCCACTCCCGAGGTAAAAACCGAGTTCAATGTCCTTACAGCAAACTTCTACCTAGATAAAGCAAAGTTCAACCTCATTAGAGCAATAATTAAGCACGACACAGATTAGCTTTCCTGTGTATGAGCTTTGCGCAGCTCAATGCTAGCTTGAACCAAATTATTTTAGCTTAGCATGAGCGGCTGGACCGGATTCTTTTGGGTAGACGGTCCAAATTCTTTAGTACAGAATTAACTCTATAAATGCTTGGGACCTCCTCGGAGAGCGTCAGACCTCGGGAGGCCTGTGCACTGCATGGTAGACGTCCGCTCATTATGGAACGAGCTGGTTGGGATTTACGCCCAGTTTTCAAGCGGGAGAGCCGGACCACTTACGTGGAAGCACGAAGACACGATGATCCCAGCGTGTGTGCCCGCCCCGTGCATTACTACGTGTTCCTTCACTTAGGCCACGTGGCATCACTTTCATTTTCATTTCATTTCATTTATTTGGACACTGAACTACACTTTCCCCCTGCACGCCCGAGTAATTTTAATTTTAAAATGTGAACAGTTCATACGTTTAGGTGCCGTGCGGCCTTTCTACATGGGAATTTATCGTCATGTTGAGGACGTTTGTGCCCGAAGCCTTGAGAAAATATATAAATAACACATCAGTAGGGTGCACGCTTCCAGCAGTGTCATGTCGTGAACTATGCAGTGCCACACGAAGCGATGCGCGCAGTCGCCGCGGGATATCCACTGCTCTATTCAAGTGGCGGCTGCATGAGCTTGCGTGCCAGCTGTGGTAAGCGCTCATACCTACGCAGAACATCCTGTCGTGTTCAGCGTTAAAGACCTGTGAGCGTACTTGGCCTTTTCTGCAGCCGCCGCGATTTGGCGACGGTTAGGTGCCCCTTCCGCGCCAATAGCATTGACCTTTACACTCAGAATTATTCATGCGCTGAGCAACAGTTACATTTGAGAGTATTTTAATGGCACTGGGGTGTCATCGTCGCTACTCCCCTGTCACCCCACAGCAAGTCCAATATCTTAGCACCAGGGTAACCAGTTAGGAGTTATTTGTGGGCGGCTTCACTTCCAGCGAAGTCATGCAAAGTGAAGTACTTTTAACTGTCACTGCTCGCTTTGAACACGGCTTTAGTGCCTGTCTTTAGTGGAGTGAGAGTCGGCCATTTAAGTTTACACCGAAACCACCACATCTATTTCTACACTTAGCATCTTTCTTGTTGTGACACAGTGTTCAGAAGCCTATAAATCTTTCTAGGTAGTTCACAGCCTTTGTAAACTTTCGGCAGGCGGTACTGCGGCGGGCTGTAGGACCGGAGGCCAGCTACCTCGGCCTCATGAAGCGTCACACGGACAACCTTGTGCATTTCCTGGTCTCGCTGGGCAAACTTCACACCCTCGGAGTCCAGATGGACTTGTCCGTGTTGTACCCTCCAGTTCCGTGGCCTGTGCCCCGCGGTACTCCCAACATTGGACACTTGGTCAGCTGGGACCACTCGCAGAGCTGGACCGTCGCGGGGTGGAAGGACTTCTCTCCCACTCAACAGGTTCGACACTGTATTGTGCACCGAAAGGTGGTAGGGTATTAGAAATATTGAAAGCGTGATCACGTCGGTGTTTCATGAAAGTTTTTACAGCAGACATGAAGGACAGAAAGAACAGACATGGACACAGCGCTGTGTCCACGTACAATGTTTCTTCCCTCTCTCATTCTTCTGCTAAAGCAGTTAAACGTGGGAGATGTTTGCACAGCTGCTCATGTTTTGTGCATGAAAGCGGCAGTTACTGCAGCGCAGTTTTCTTTCAAGTTCTCTTGTTCAACTCGCTCCTAAATTCGTCTTAAATAACCTACCTTTTGTACAGTCATAAGCACCGCCTCGCGGATGCTTGTAGTATCATTTTCCAGCTATTCACTTCCAGATATTTTACTCCATAAGGAAGCAATTTGCCGCGAAACCTCTAAGAGGAATAAAACAACTTCACTTCCATTACAATTCCCAGGATAGCTCCGTCCTCATTTCTCACTGCATAGCTCACATTCTGCAAGAGCTCTTGCCACCATAGCTAATGACGCTTATGTATCTGTGCGTATACTGCAGTAACAACGGACATAAACAACAGTCGGGTTTGCTTGCGTCAAGGGAAGGGCCCAGAAGTGGAAACTGTCGCTAAAATATAATGAGACTCTTCATACAGGGCTCTGTTTGCCGGACCAGTGATACGTGCACATGTATACTGTAATAAGGAAGAGACGTAATTGTGATAAAGGAAGAGACGTAGACACAGCGCCTTAGCTGCAGGCCGGCTGTTCTATTCTGCCCTTCGTCTTTCTCTTCCTCGTCCTCCTGCGCCCCTAGCGCGAGCGCCCCAGGCACGGCGAGCTGTTGGATATTATACATACATACATACATACATACATACATACATACATACATACATACATACATACATACATACATACATACATACATACATACCGTGCTCAGTTATCGAAACGCGACACTGGCACCACATGATGGTTGGCGCACTTAGTGTACTGGACAGCACTGGAACCAAAATTAATCAAAATGCTTTAAAAAAATCAGACATGCGCAAGTAACGTAGTACAGTGGCAGCGGAAGCTAGATTTTGCTGTGTGCCCTCTTCCTTTTCTCTAAAGGGACTACCGTTCGGAAAAATTTTTTAGATTGAGGCAAAAATGGGCAAATCGTGGGTCACATTTATGCGAACAAACGCGCTTTTACCCCACGGTATCCCTTCAGATATTAAGTACTGCAGGATCCCTAGTTGGGCTCCGCGGTGGGTGGCTGCCACTGCTGCCGAAAACAAAACACGCTCACTTACAAACCGCTGCTGTTCCCCAAGTTCATCGCACACCTGCAAATAGGGGTCGCACCGAGAAGCTTACCACGTGTTTTCCAAGCCAACTGAAAATTTCCCTCTGTTCCACGTAATAGACAGTGCAAAAAGTCAGTGCGAGCAATTTCTCGCTTTGTTGTTGCAAGATGTATAATTGAAAACCTTGGGCCTGGCTACAACATTACCAGAATGCCAAGCGATAACCTCTTGCTGGAGGTCAAAGACCAGCAGGAACATCGACAGCTCGCCAGTCTCCGACCACTCCAACAGGCCCCAGTAACTGTTACGCCGCACGGAAATGTGAACACATCACGCAGAGTTGTATGAGATGTTGACCTCCTTAACTTGATCGAAACCGACCTCCTTGAAGGTTGGACGGATCAGAATATTACCAACGTGCACGAAATAAAATCAGTCGCGGCAATCAGAAAATCCCGACCTTATCGTGACGATCACATCTAGTGGGCTTCCCCAGACCACCGAATCCAGCAACACCAAACTCAACCTGCAATCTTATATTCCAAATCCTAGGCAATACTAATCATAGCAAACGGTTCGGCGATGATTCGCAGAGCTACGAAGACTTACTGACCTGAACTAAGGGCGGACGGAGTACAAGGCTTCACCTGGGACAAGTGTAAGGCAATACTTCACTGCGTAACTTGTCACGGTGGACGTAACCCGCGTATTCCCATTGTTGTGCAGGTTGGAAAAGAAAAAAGAAACTAATAATCATAAACATCACTGAAAACATCTCATTCAGGGCCGTGCCACGATGGTCTAGTGGTTATGATACTCGGCTGCCGATCCAAGGGTCGTGGGATAGAATCCCGACCGCTGCGGCTGCACTTTGACGGAGGCGAAATGTTGAGGCCCGTGTACTGTGCGATGTCAGTGCACGTTAAAGAACCCCAGGTGGTCAAAGTTCCGGAGCCCTCCACTACGCCGTCTCTCGTAATCAAAGCTTGTTTTGGGACGTAAAACCCCAGAAATCATCATCAACATCTCATTCACGGAAGCACGACGTAAAAGGTGCTCACTGTTCCACAACTACACTTACGCCGATGCACCGCATCAGGTGGCAGCGTCGCACCGGCGTCCGCAAGCAGCACGGCCCACACGCTGCTAGCAGTTGGCTGTGGCAGTCGGCCCTACGGCGGGGCAGCTAAGTCAGCCCCGCCCTCCCTAACCTCAGCCACATGGGTGGCCTCTCGACTCCCCAGGAAGCAGTCAGAGGAGGCCAGAAGTGCAAGAGGTCCTGTCAAACCTGCACAAGTGCGGCAAGCCTCCTGCTAGGACGAAGCCCTCATGTACAGTCTGTTTCACACTTAGGGGAAATATCGGAGCGCCTTAAAACGCGTTGCGTCCATGATGCGGCGAGCGCTGGAGTCGGCGAGCAGCAGCTGCTTACGGAGGCGCAGATGCTCTATGCGTGCAGCCTTTAACTGAGGCCGCATCCCGTTGGCCACATGGTTGCGTCGCGTTGCAAGGTGCTCCGAGATTTCCCCTAAGTATGAAACAGACTGTACACATCGCTTGTTAGGGCGTGTGGACAGAGCCCCACAAGAGGCGATGGACACCACCACCTGGAGGACGGTGCGTGAAACGCCCACGGTGTCCTGAGGCTCACCCGAGCAGCACAAGAAGGATAGAACTTTAAACGCAGTGCCTGAAAAATTATCCGTAGGATATGCCCGGCTCCTGTTCTGAGACAGACAGCACGATTCCATTCAACATGAGCACTATGTGCAATCGAACGTTAGAGGACTACTCCACAACCTGGATGACCTTCAAGAAATTTTACACATATTTGGTCCAAAAGTGTTGTGCTTACACGAAAGTCACGTAAACTACAAAAACACCAACTTTCTGCTTCAGTATATCCTTTGAAAAAGGGGTCGTGAGGATGCTGCAGCACCATCTGGAGGTATGGCTATTATGATCGACTGAAGTATAATAGCCTTTAAGCATCTTGCATTGCAAACGAAGCTTGAGGCAGTAGCTGCCCGTGCTGTACTTCTGGGTAAACTCATCACCATCTGCTCGCAGTGCTATCCGGACATTACAACATGAACAAACATGAATTCTAGTCCTTAATATATTAACTACCGGAACCTTACCTTCCTCTTCGGCATCCAGAAGAAGAGGAATATAGAGCTACCGTTATACTTATAGCAAAAACCGGCTAAACCTAGAGATCAGCATAAACTGAGGCCATTATCGCTTATGTCGTGTGTATAGGGAAGCATTTTGAGGTGATCCAAACTAGACTGAGCAACCACATCGACCGGCATGGACTTTTTCCTGGCTGCTATGCTTCGTTTCAAACCGCGCGTGTCGGCACACATGCCTTCTTTATGCTTGGCGACGAAGTTTTGGACCACCCCGCAACAAGGAAGCCTGGATTGTTGTGGCGCTTGGTGTCAAAAAGTCGTTTAACGAGATACCATATAACATAATCCTCGAGGGCTTAGAAATCATAGGTTGCGGAAGACAGGTCATTTGATACATCGTAATCTTTCTTCGCGACTCGAAGGCAACATTTACTTTGGGCAGCACACGCTCTGAGATTTTCGCAAATCGGAGAACTCCACGGGGCTCAATCTTGTCGCCACTTCACTTCAACGTCGGAGTGAGGCGACTGGTCCTAGAATTTCAAGAAGTACGGGACCACAGATGCACAATCTACGCCGATTATCTCATGCTGTGGGCACACCGAGGTCGTTAGGGCGAAGAACAACACCTGTTACAGGACATAGACAAAGTGGCAAATTTCACCAAACACGCGGATATGGCATGCGCACCAGACAAATCAGGGCTCATCACAGTACGCAGTGAGCATCTCAAAGAAGCCGCTATACCAAGAATAGCTCTCCATCTCGAGGGCCACCTATATTCGTGAAGTCATCCAAATGAGAGTGCTTGGCTTGCTTACTTCAATTCGAAGCTTAAAATTATGCGCTAAGAACGTGGCACGAATGATTCGTCGAGTACCACGCAGCCGCAACGGGCTCGCGGAGAAAGAAACTATTAGGCTGGTGCAAGTGATTTCGATTAACCGCGTCACTTACGGCCTCCTGTTCCAACGGCTCAACCAAACTGAAATTAAGCAGATGGGCACGCTTATGCGAATGGCTTACAAATCAGCTCCGGGAATCCCGAACACAGACAGCTCGGAGCGGCTGCAGCGTTTGGGACTTCTGAACAAATATGAAGAACATGCTGCTGTGATGCTGATCTCGCAAAGAGAGATGCTGAGATCCAGGCCCCAGGACCGCTCTATTCGCCAACAGCTGGGATTCGAACCTCGACCGCGGTTCTGCAGAGAAAAAACAGACTTGTTGCTCCGAGAGTTAAGACACCACCTATACGTCTCACCTATTCCACGAAATGTGAGTGCTAAGTACCATGCAGGCGGCAGGCTGGCCAGGACGAGAGCCCTGCGGAAGTGATTCGGTAATGATTTGGCCGCCTACTACACGTACACCAGCACAACTTCTCGCAGGGACTTCTACGGTCGCTGGAAGCAACAGAGTCACCACGATAACTGCCATGTTTGAGACGACCTCGGTAAGCACAGCCGAGGGTGCAGCCGAGGGTGGCCACACGTGACGTCGAATTTAAGGGTCAGTCTGCTTATGTTCTTACGGACTTGTAGGCTGCGTGTCGAATCAACATGCGGGGAATGCTACCGCGCAGCGCCACAGGAATTAGCTCGCGCCTCGACATTGACCGCAGCATAATGTGGTGTCCTGCGCACATCGGACTGGAAGGTAACGATAGGGGAAACAGCATTGCTCGACGAAGCAGCAACCCAGCGGAGGGCGTCACCTTAGAGGAACGACATATTAGAAATTCATTGGAAAGAGACACGTGCCGTCGGGCCTCCACACACTACGTTTTACAGAACAGAAGCGCGGGACTGGCGTCGTATGCAAGCAAATTCATACCCGCACCTCAACCTGCTCTGAAAGAGGCACCCGGCGCATTGCACAGACACCTGTCAGTGGTGTGACGCAAAACCCACGTTGGACAGTCCAGAAATATCAACTTACCCCTTCTAAGGGTAGCGGAATTCGTTCGGCAGTGAGAGGCACTGCTCGCAAGCGAGGACCAGGGCAGCCAGCTGGCCCTCCTAGACCAAGCTCAACAGCCACAAGAGCCAGGGGAGCCCTGGAATTAGGGCCCCACCCAGAACTACCTTTAAATTTCATGCCTCTTAAGGTTTTTTCCTCCTCCTCCTCTGTTAATGGGGAACTAGTTTGTCAAATTGCTACTGTTTACCCTTCCCCGTTGGGTAATTACGAGCCTCCAGCGTACAACCGAAATTTGCCGTGAGGCCTGGTGAGGAGCCCTTTAAGGACTGTAGGGCTCTATTCCGCGAATACGTCCGTATTTTTTGTAGGATTCAAAGCTGATAAACTAGTTTTGAGCTGCGTTGAACAAATATACACTGCTGCTATTAATGTAGACGGCTACTGTAAGATTAAGCTGCTGAAAAGTTGGAACGTTCTGAACCATCGCCATCCCTAACATCACTGAGCGCCTCTCACCGATGCCCTATGGGGTACAACTTTAAAACATCTCGTAGAACTGACTGAAACGCCAGCTGGATCTGCATGAACTCTTTAAAGCTGCCAGTTCCTTGCGCTGGAAGACCGCCCTGCTAAACTCGAACCTGACAGCACGGCTCTCGGCCGTCAATCGAGCCGCGGAAGACGCTTCGAGGCAAGGACCCGGGACATCTTTTTTCTACCCCTATGTGCATGACAACACGCAATAACTGCGGGTGTTTTAATAAATATCGGCTGATTTCATTGCACATGTTATGCCTTGTGTTGTGTAGCCCACTTGCTGGGCACCAAAGACCACATTACCCAGGTGGCCGGATGTGTTTCACGCGCAGATGTTTCAAGAGATCACTGAGATCGACCTCGACGCTGACCTCGAGAACGAGTACCTCCGCGGTCACCAAGTCGATGGTCGGGTAATATTTCCTGCCTCTGGCTACCTCGTTCTCGTCTGGAAGACCCTTGCCAAGCGCCGCGGGAAACCTTTTGATCAAGTCTCTGTGATCTTTGAGGACGTGAGAATTCAGCGCGCCATTGTCTTCCCAACAGCGGGTAAGCTACTAGATTTTGTACATTCAAACGCTTTAAACTGAGCGTTATGGTACAAACCACGAAATTTCTGTCAATGCTTTCTAGAAAACTGCTTTCAAGCGATATCGCTCAGCATAATTTATGACTAAATGCATTTTCGCGAGCGCAACTACATGAAAACTTATCGCGCATTTCAACTGCCAACACCCACTGGATGGTATTCACCACTTTTAAATGAATGTTTAGTGAGGCCTCGTAGTGCGAAGTTGTATTTAAGAAAAGAAAACGCGCGAACGCACGGCCACTGACTGTAAAAGTGGTGAATTCGTGTTAGTCATCACGAGGACACAGGATAGTTTTGGCACGACGTCGTAATAAAACAACAGTTAGACGCATTCCAACATCATCGAATAAAGTGCAGGCAGACTAGCTTTGTTTGTAAATAAGTTTTATTCAATGATATACTCGGGCCCTGTTACAAATCATGAACTTCTCCTCTTACGTGGCAAGGCTTTCTTTTTATTTGAGGAAAGGTTTTGGATCAACCAGCTCTATTGGAGTAATCAGTTCATTCGCGCCAGAAGCTGCAGAACCGACGGGGTCACAGCAATCGAACTGAGTAACAGCTGTACAGTTCAGTTTTTTGGGCCTTGTATGCGCTTTCCTGTACAGGTTAGTTCACTACAAAAAAGCAAACTGACAAGCGACATAAGAGGAAATAAAAAATTGACAGATCCCACGTGCAGTGGGAATTAAGGAAATGCGAAGCACGCATAAGTAACGTAAAATGGATTTGCATTGTTGTCTCGCTATACCGAGTTTGGTACATATGAAGTTAACGAAACGGCCACAAGAGCACCAAGACTGTGGCATGTAAACCATGCCGCTCATACACGCATGTCATGATTCTAACGTTATCACTTGTCATTTACGTTCGTCATGCAGTCGTGTTGTGCCATAGCAATTTTGGTATACATCCCATTAACGAAACGCCTGGCATGTAAATCATGCCGCCCATGACATGCATGTCATGCTTTTCATGTTATGACCTGTCATTTATGTTCGTCATGCAGTCATATTGTTGCATACCAATTTTCCTACACATCCCACTAACGAAACGGCCAAGAGAGCTCCAAGACCGTGGCAGGTAAATCATGTCGCTCATGACATGAATGTCATCATTTTCATGTTATGACCTGTCATTTACGTTCGTGATGCAGTCGTCTTGTGGCATGCCAATATTCGTATACATCCCATTAACGAAACGCCTGGCATGTAAATCATGTCGACCATGACATGCACATCATGATTTTTATGTTGTGACCTGTCAGTCATGTTCGCCATGCAGTCATGTTGTGGCATACCAATTTTCGTATACATCCCATTAACGAAACCTCCAGGAGAGCACCAAGACCGTCGCATGTAAATCATGTCACTCATGACATGCATGTCAAATTCCGTGCTATTGATTTCATTATCGTCGATCGACGTGGCCAGGCTGAACCAGCCTCTCGCTCTAGAATGCTCAGACAGGCCAGTCAGGAGGGCGCTTAATCTCTCTTTTAGGTACGAAACTCATGCGCTAGAACTGTCGGCGTCTCCTGTTGGCGCGCTCCACTCTCAAAGCGAAGTTTAAGGCTCCCGCTTTTTCCTTTGAGTTCATCAGCGCTCTGCTAATGATCTTGTGTCATTGCTGCATATGATGCTGATGCTAAGAAACCGGTTCATCATCATCATCATCATCATCATCAGCCTGTTTAGGTCCACTGCAGGACGAAGGCCTCTCCCAACGATTTCCAATCCACCCTATCCTGAGCGAGTTGGTTCCACTTTATGCCCGCAAACTTTTTAATTTCATCGCTCCATCTAACCTTTTGCTTACCTCTGTTGCGTTTTCCCTCTAGTGGTATCAATTCCGTCGCTCTTACTGTCCACCTATTATCCTTCCTCCTCATGACATGTCCTGCCCAGGTCCACTTCTTTATTTTAATTGATAAGATAATATCGGGCACTCCTGTCTGTTCTCTGATCGATTCCGCTCGTTTTTTATCTCTTAGCGTTACCCCTATCATTTTCCTTTCCATTGCACGTTGCGTGCTCCTTAGTTTCATCTCTAGTTTTTTCGTTATTCTCCGTATTTCTGCACCGTACGTTAGTACTGGGAGAATGCAGTGATGGAATACTTTTCGCTTTAATGAGAGCGGTAGGTTTCCGGTCATGATTTCGTAATGCCTTCCGAATGCGCTCCAGCCCATCATTATTCTACGGAGAATTTCTTTTTCCTGGGTAGGAGTTCCTGATATTAACTGTCCCAGATATACATATTCGTTTACACATTGTAAGGGTTCATTGCTGATTTTAAATTCCTGTTCCTTAGCTAAGCTATTGAGCATGTCTTTGGTCTTTTGCCTATTCATTTTTAATCCAATTTTAATGCTTTCCCTGTTTAGGTCATCAATCATGTTTTGTAATTCGTCCCCATCATTGCTAAAGAGCGCAATGTCGTCTGCAAATCTTAAATTGTTTAGATATTCTCCGTCTATTCGAATGCCCTTTACTTCCCAGTCTAGACGTTTAAAGACTTCCTCTAAACATGCAGTGAATAGCATCGGGGATATTGTATCTCCCTGTCTCACACCTCTCCTGATCGGGATTTCTCTGTTTCTCTCATGTAGGAGAAGTGTGGCTGTGAAATCTTTGTATATGTTGTTTATGGTTTTCATGTCTACGCCAGGAACCCCTTGTCGACCTAGAGCTTCTAGAACTGCTTGTATTTCTATGGAGTCAAATGCTTTCTCGTAGTCGATAAACGCCATATAAAGAGGTTTGTTATATTCCGCGTACTTCTCAATTACTAGGTTGATAGCGTGGCTGTGGTCCATTGTCGAGTAACCTTTCTTAAAACCAGCTTGCTCTCTCGGTTGGTTAAAGTCGAGTGTTTCTCTTATCCTCATAGAAATTACCTTTGTAAATAGCTTGTATATTACTGGGAGTAGGCTGATTGGTCTGTAATTCTTTAACTCCTTTATGTCACCTTTCTTGTGGATAAGGATTATATTAGCATTTTTCCAGCTGCGCGGTACACTACATCTCTTGATACATTTCATGAAGAGCGATGCAAGTTTTTCAAGTACAATATCTCCTCCGTCTTTGATCAAGTCGGCTGTTATACCATCGTCACCAGCTGCTTCCACAGCAAACCGGTTATGCAAGCCCATTTCCGTTTTTTCCCAGACCTATCGGAATCGCTTTCTTTATGGTCAATGAACAATTTTTTTCCCTTTGTCTACAAAAACATTTGTACTCAAAGGAACTCTCAGTGCACTAGTACGTCAGCTGTCAATGCGCAAGCTTCGGCAATACGACAGGGGATTCGAAGCGTTTTGCATAGGTTAGGAGGGAGAAAACATAGAAAGTACCTGAGCAACTGGTCCTCTTTGTTGCATTTGTAAAAAAGAAAGCATTGCTAGTTTGCCCTTTAAAATGTAACATTTGCTCACGTTCTTTCTTTTCGTTGTTCATAGACAGAAATCGGTAATTATTTTTAGCTACATATCTGTAGAGGGATACTGTGGTTTGATAGTTTCAGTTCATTAAGATCGGTACATCTTCAGGCAACACATCCAGCCCTACACCACTGCTGAGCTCTCCCGACAAAAAAAAAAAAACAAGCCTTAAGAGGAATAGCAACGTATAAGGACGTTTGCGTACATATATATGGTGAAGCCCACTTACCTGACAAAGTTTATCCAACATACGAAAGTGATACTTGACGTAATATAACGCTGGTGAGATTGAGCAAGCACTTCAAAGACTCTTCGCGAAACCTTATCCGGCAGTTGTCCAAACGAGGCCAAGACATTTTCTTCTAATCACCTCCTTTTTACAGCTAACCTATGTAGGCCTGGGTTATTAGTCCGTTTTTGTGCAAAACACCTGCTGCCCTTTAGATAGTAATGGAAGACCTGAGCTGTATCAACGTATTCTGAATCACTAAAATGCATACAGAATGGAAACTTGCGCCAAAGCCTGACACAAAACGTTGCTTAGTATGCAAACAAGCCTGTCGGAGAGAACCTCTGGCGTCCTCCATGCAACGGCGGAAGTGCTACAGTAGCGCTGAAAACTTCGTTACCAATACTGGATTTTGACGCCATCCTCCGAAGGCAGCCTCCTGAGCTACTAAGCTACACTGGTAAAATTAGGAGCAATTCTACCACGGTTTAGCATGTGACACGTGACTTTTTTTCAGTGTGACGTGTGCAACGTCGCATTGAAGAAAAGTCACATGCCAAATGCTAAAACGTGGTAGAATCGCTCCTAATTTTACTGGGATAGCTTCGAAACAGGTCGTTCCAGAAAGCCAGGCGTCGTTGTAAGCGCTGAGGCACTTGGCCAAAATATGCGTCCTGAGCCAATCGTCTACGCAAGTCCTCCGCCACGGCGCAAGCGCGTTCGTGAACAAGATTCAATTTCGCAAAATTTGTCAGAAAAATAGTACGGTTGAATCCTTTGTATAGGAATCGGTGTAACACGAAAGTGACACCTCACTTCGCGAAGTTGTGAATGCATAAGCGCCAATCTGTCGAATCGAGGGGCGGGAGAGTCGTTGCGTACTGTGGACATGTGAACATGTTAGATAGAGACATCAGCAGCGCCTCGACACAGGACGCGGATCCTCGACAGTTGTACACAAGGGAAACTTCTCGAACGACTCGCATTGCTCAGGCCCTGAGACTCTGAATTTCATGCGCCAGAGACGCTGACTTGCACGCGCCTGCGCAAACCTGCCATAAAGAAGGAGCGTCCGCAAACGGTGAGATCTTACAAGCGAAGCCGAAGGGGTTGTCAGCGGATCATTTTGTGAACACATAGCCCATTGCAGCGAAAGGCGTATCATTTGCTTGTCGGCAGCCGTCTTTGCGTTCATGGAGAAGTGCGCATCGCAACTCAACACTCATGGCCAGGCGAAATAAATTTTGCAGCGGCCGCGTTCGTACATTGCCCCAGGAACGCGCCCCCACAATGCTGCCATGCTGTCACTTCCGCGGCAATCGAGGCGCGAACACTACCGAAGCGCTGACTGCCGGTTGCATCAGAACGACATTCTTCTTCGCTTGATCATTCCTAGATGGTGGTACCACTGCACCGAACCTATGCGAACCAAAAGTGCAGTGGAAGAGAGGTGATGTTAAGAGTAATTTCTCTTGTTAGACACTGTTATTTGCTTGTTAAACACCTTTATTTTAACTGGAGGACTATTAGATGCAACTTGTAAAATGATGTAATGAAGGTATAAGGCTCGTATATTCCGTGTATGAGTGATGTTGCGGCTGTGTATTGGTAGGGCTTCCCGCTACTATCCTCGACTCCCTAGTGAATGTTGGTTCGAGTCCGAGTGGGTGAAACATTTTCATTGTAGATGCATGTTCATTTTTTCAGATATCCGCTAACGTTACGGAAGTACGTCACAGATTTCTTGCTGGACCCTGGCATAAAGCACTTTCATGTTAAATCGCAAAGTGCAACTTACACGCATGAGAGAGCGGATTCTTATTTGAGTCCACAAGAAAACAAAATTCTGTCAAGACGAAACTTCAGAAGAACCCCTTTTCGAGCATTCTATGTAGCATGCACAAAAGGGGATTATTGATTGTGCTACGGAAAGGCTATACCGACGGGCCGCGATAGGGCTATAGTGTTCCACCCTCGTAGGGGAAGCTGAGCCGTTCTCAATTTCTTTTCTCGTTGCACGCAGGTTCTGTCAAAATCCACGTTACTATGATGCCAATCTCTGGAGAGTTCGAAGTCTGCGAATCCCGAGCCGTGGTTGCGAAAGGACGTATCACCGTGGTCAAAGAAGGCGAGACGGTGCTCCTGAAAGATCCTCCCGGAACTTCTCCAGAAGCCATCGTTTGTGATATGAATTCTGCTGACGCCTACAAAGAGTTAAAGCTTCGGGGCTACGAGTTCAAGGAGGCTTTTCAGGGCGTCCTAAGAGCTTCCTCACAAAGTAAGAGACATCATTTGACTTGACAAAAGTAATTATGTCAGTTAGGTCAAGAAATTCTATTATAGACGTGCTTCACTTCTGTGACAAGTTTCTTTTATTTGATTGATGTTTCGTCACGCATTCTTGCTTCATTATGTTATTTCCTAGGTGCATGTGTCGTTCTTATAAAAACAAAATTCATACCACATACTCGCGCGTACAACTAATTTTGATTTCTCTACTTGTGTGGTATTACAGAACCGTCACAATAGGTGATATCTATGTTACTGATGGGGTTTGAGGTGCGAAACTGCGCATTTACGAGGTATGCCCCGTAGTGCTTGACTGAGGAGTAATTTTGCGCACCTCGGACTTCTTAAAAGGGACAATAAAGAAAAATGATGAATCAATTTACACCGACAGAATATTATTTGAGAGCAATATAGAAAAACGGAGAGACACCTAGTAGCGCAACTCCAAAAACAATAGGCCTTCATCCAGAAGCTCATGCGAAAACGCAAAGAAAACAGCACCAGAAATCAGGCCTCCAGGCCTCAAAGACCTCCACACCATGCGGAAGAACGGGTCAAAGAAACTGTAGCAATGGAGGTTAGGAAACAGGCCCCGGACATGATGGCTACGTTTGCAAAGTGGATAACGCATGTGATCCAACAACTCCAGCAACACATCACCGTTCAGCTGGTTTCTATCCATGCTGCCTTCCAAGAACTCAGCGCCTTTATGTCGTACTTAAACAAGCACCGCGTAACCAAAACCGCCGTATAAAGAATACTCAACAGCGTCGACAATGCTCGCAGGAAGCAAGTAAGGGCCTCCACAATGCGGCCCGACCGGATGACACTGGGCGAAGGCAGTGAAATTGCAGAAGCTCGCGAGTAGCACCAAAAGGAAATTGCCACAACCCGCAATGAAGCTGTGGCAGTGGAGTTGCTGCTCTATGCAAAAGAAAAAGAACACCTTCAGGAATTTACTACAGAGGAACAACCAGACATCATGGTCATTCAGGAAACGTGTTACATTAATTTCGATATATAGGTATAAGACATGCGTTTCGGATCCCAAAGAACAGCCACAATAACGTATAGCAATATGAGAGAAAGCTGAGCGAGTTGTGAGGATGCACAGGCGTGCAAAACTATGAGCATGAGAAGATAAGCTGTATGTCTTTTTTTTTCCTTTCTCGCCTCAGTGCTTTGTTTCAGTTCATAGTCCGCGTTCGTATTGTCCACTCCCCTTCCCTTGTGTCCTTATTTAATGCATCAGGATTCACCACGCACCGTCACGCAGTCCCGGGAATAACCGTAAAGAACACCCTAGTGGATGTGCAACCTGAGAAAAAAAAATACATCAAAGCCGATACGTAATGTGCTTGTACAGCCCGCCGAAGGATTCGCTATCGCATTTCGGAACCTTCGTCGCGGAAGCCAACAGATCCACGAGAAGCCATAACCTCGTAATAAAGGGGGTTTTAATGCCCCCCACACGGCATGGTGTTACCAGCACACGACCAAGAAAGGAGAGCGGATGCACGACAGAGCGCAACAGAATCACCTAACCCTCCGGAATGACCCTAAACTAGCAACTCGTACAGGCACTAGTATTTCCAGGTGCACAAACCCCGTCCTTACCTTCACGACCGAAATATCGAAGGCTGAATGGGCACGATTGGAAGAACATCTGGGCAGCGACCATCATATCTTTCAGCTAGAAATCTTGCGCAATAAAAATCCAATCATAACCTGAACGGTAAGGCTGATCGACTGCAATGCGTTTCGCAAAGACGACATGTAAGACATTTTAAATATCCAAGAGTGGCTCTAGGACGTGGTTAAGACGGCGCAAAAGCAATCTAAAGAAATTCAACTCACATTAGATCAACCAGCAGCTGACCGTCACCTATTACATCTGTATGATGCCAGAAGAGGAGTACAGAGACGGTGAAAAATGATGAAACACAACTGTAAACTTAAAAAGTGGATCGCCCTCATAACGAAGCAAGCAGAAGGCTACGGCAACAAGCACAGCAGGCAAAACTGGCTTAAGCTGTGCGACCACCTTCAGAGCACACTCAGCACAAAAAAGACTCGGCATATATTGCGAGCCTTTCACTCTACTACCAAAACGAAAACCCATCAACGACATGACCCCACATATCATTCGCTGTTGTTCTGGAACCGGGGCAGAACATTTGGAAGTCAAGCATAGAGTTGCCGGAGACGCCGCCCCCACGACCACCGAAACATGACAGTACAATGGCGAGCCAAATCCGGCTCTTGACGGACCTTTCACTCCTCCTGAACTGCAGGCCGTTCTTGCCAAATTGACCCGTAACAGCTCTCCCGAAAATGATAGAATAACTAATCTCACGCAATGTCCCTAGGAAGGCCATCAGTAGGCTCCTTGAGTACATGAATAAGTGCTGGGAAGACGGTCACAAACTGCAAAATCCGAATGTACTATCGTGAGCAATATGAAACGGAACACAGCAATGTGTGGCAAATAGCCTCGGTATCGACGCGGAGCGATACGCGGAAGGCGCTGTGAAAAACCAAGTGGAATGAAGGGTGCTCTTCTACTAACTGTTGGCACACCCACCACGCTGGCGCTGCTACAAAGCAGCAACTTACGCCATTTAACCGACAACACTGCATCGTCCAATATTCAATAAGACGCGGTAATTGTCGCAGTAACATGAAGCGATTCGTTTCTTTTTCTTTAATTATTTTTTTTCTTTACACAAGCGCATGGTACAATGCCAAGTCTTCCACTTTGTGCACACAAACGCACGGCAGGAGTGCCAACAGGTGTTAGAACAGCTTTCCACACCCCACCGTGTTTCCGACGTCTGCTGCCACGTATCACTGAACTGAGTTTCGGGCTGTTTGCCACGCGTTCTTATGTTCTCTTTCATATTGCTCACGATAGCACATATCTTCCTCAAAGAGCGCACGGCCACGGTTGGTATCAGCAACCTCCGGAACGACAACTTCAAGATACCCAACAAAAGCTTTCCACAAGGGTCAGTGATTCCACCTATGCTTTTGAATATTGTCATGATTAAACTCATGCCACAACTACATGATATCGAATGTTTAAACCATGCACCGTACGCAAATAAATCTTTGTGGACAAAAGCATCGAAAACCGGCAGACAGTAAAGTGCCCTACAAGAGGCAAACGATCAGATAGGAGAGTACCTCACTAAACGCGGTCTCGAATGCGCCCCTGAAAAATCACAGCTATTTATACTCAAGGCATGGACTCGAGGAAGAAGTCCTGCATACCTCGTCCCATATCCCAAGGTTACACTCCCTGAAATCGACGTGCCACAAGTGCCACAACCTCTCAAAGTTCGCCTCCATAAAACCTGGGAAGAAATGAGTAAAGCGATCAAGGCCAGCCAGCCAGCTTGAGTGTCTTAAGGGGGGACACTGCTCTTAGAGACGAATATTCATGAAAAAATGTGATTTCTTGAAAGTGGTATTTTCGCAACATACAGGCAGTGCTGGAGACGCTGAGAAATTTCTTACATCTCGGACGGATATTTCAGCCAAATAGCAGTTTATATCCCCAAGGCAAGGTCTAATTTGGCTATCAAAAATCAAGAAAAATGGCCCTTTTTCATGCCGAATTGCTGCTGAGCTAGCTATATTACAGCAGTAGGTATGGAGGTTATATCCCCAATAGCCACAAATCATCTGTCAGTATATTTCAATGCTTTGTATTACATTTGGTTCCAAATGAGCTTGATTTGTTTTCTTTCTTTTTCTCAGAACATGCTTTCACTCACTCTGCTTGTTTAGTGCTGCAATTTCTCAAACTGTAGAAGAGATACAGGTATAATTTTTTTTGCTATCCGAAGATTAATGTATGGAGTATGAAGTCCTGCAAGCATATTTTTGTTTTTTTTCTCCCAGTAGCTCATTTATTTACCCTTGTTCTTGTTCATTAATAGCTACGCTACAACCACTGAACTGCAATAGGCTGCTAAATTTCTAATTGTTGTTTAATTTGAAAACTACTTGCAGCACTTCAATCCTTGCACATTCTAGTTTCCACTCATACATTATAAATAGCTCTGTCGCCACTATTCTTTTATCAATTGTCTCACCACACAATAGTAATTAACATCTCATTATCTCAATAACTATTTGAATGATCAAAAAGATAACTGCTCCTTTAGAATCGGCACAGAAAAACACTCATATATAGGTGCTTTTGCACCGAATTCAATCAGCATATGAACAAGACAGCTCCAGGTACGATGTCCCCCCTTAAGCTGTCTCAAACAGGCAAAGCCGTACTTCGTAAACTCGAATACAGCGAAAACTTTATAGCAGCATCCGACGTGCAAGCCCGGTTACCGGAACTCCTCTGATACCCCCTCTCAGTAGCTCGAATACCTCTTCACATGCACGAAACGTACCACAAAGACGGAAGACAAGCAAGGATACGATCGCTAAGCGAGCAATACTCCAATGATCCGGACGCGAGATATGCAGTTGCAGCAAAGTATCCAGACGGGAGGGCGTACGGATTAAGTGTGACGAACAACCAAGGGAATGGACTAGTTCGTGCTATCATAGAAGCCAAGAATTCAGAAACGGCCGAGGAAGTTGCCATCGCCCTCAGCATTACCCCATGCAAAGAAAGCTCTCGTATTGAGCGACTCGCAAACCGTACGTAGAAACTTTCAGAAAGCCCGTATCTCTGCTGTCGAAGTCACAATACTAAAATAAATAGGCATTCGACAACAGCTTCCCGACGTCCACGTCGTATGGACCCCAGGTCACGAACACCTGGGAGGAAACGGAGCAGCAGATTCTGTCGTCCTAGAACATACCAGCCAGGATTTCCTGCCACAGGGCCTCGCGAATGCGAGAGATGTACCAATCAAGTATGCTGAAATATTGCAAGAGTAACGATTGGAAAGGCGCTACTATCCACAGCCACGTCCAAAATTAAGCAAGGAAGAAGCCACTTGCCTACGCAGGCTGCAAACGGAGACACACATGTATTACTTTACATTATTCTGCACCGGCTCCACCGCACAGACTTCCCATAGTTATGCAGTATCTGTAACATGCCGGACATCATCCAACACATGCGGCTGGTGTGCCCACACCCACAAAGAACGCTGAAGATGACGATACACAACCGCTAGATCTTATTGAAGAAACGTGCGAGGCACTGTTCACGGTCCACAGCTTCGCGGACAACCGAAGTTTCGTGTACCAGGCATGGGCCCCGGCGTCAGCCAACGGCTTCTGAACTGAGAGAGCCGCGAAAAATCTACGTTTGTTACAATAAACCTTTGCTCCTCCTCTATTGTCGTTGATTTCGCCACTATAGGTACAGTATTAGAAGAGAAAATGCGTTAAAGCTTGGTTTTTTAATTTCGCGCCGTAACCTAGGCACCCCAGCGTAAACGTGACGTCAGAGATTTCAAACTATTTCCTTCGTGTATTGGCCACATTGGCTCAATGACATTTAATGAAACTTTCTACGTTTTATATCTCGTCTCCCTGCAACACAACTGGATTCATTTTTAGACACTGGGCGAAGGCAGTGAAATTGCAGAAGCTCGCGAGTAGCACCAAAGGAAATTGCCACAACCCGCAATGAAGCTGTGGCAGTGGAGTTGCTGCTCTATGCAAAAGAAAAAGAACACCTTCAGGAATTTACTACAGAGGAACAACCAGACATCATGGCCATTCAGGAAACGTGTTACATTAATTTCGATATATAGGTATAAGACATGCGTTTCGGATCCCAAAGAACAGCCACAATAACGTATAGCAATATGAGAGAAAGCTGAGCGAGTTGTGAGGATGCACAGGCGTGCAAAACTATGAGCATGAGAAGATAAGCTGTATGTCTTTTTTTTTCCTTTCTCGCCTCAGTGCTTTGTTTCAGTTCATAGTCCGCGTTCGTATTGTCCACTCCCCTTCCCTTGTGTCCTTATTTAATGCATCAGGATTCACCACGCACCGTCACGCAGTCCCGGGAATAACCGTAAAGAACACCCTAGTGGATGTGCAACCTGAGAAAAAAAAATACATCAAAGCCGATACGTAATGTGCTTGTACAGCCCGCCGAAGGATTCGCTATCGCATTTCGGAACCTTCGTCGCGGAAGCCAACAGATCCACGAGAAGCCATAACCTCGTAATAAAGGGGGTTTTAATGCCCCCCACACGGCATGGTGTTACCAGCACACGACCAAGAAAGGAGAGCGGATGCACGACAGAGCGCAACAGAATCACCTAACCCTCCGGAATGACCCTAAACTAGCAACTCGTACAGGCACTAGTATTTCCAGGTGCACAAACCCCGTCCTTACCTTCACGACCGAAATATCGAAGGCTGAATGGGCACGATTGGAAGAACATCTGGGCAGCGACCATCATATCTTTCAGCTAGAAATCTTGCGCAATAAAAATCCAATCATAACCGGAACGGTAAGGCTGATCGACTGCAATGCGTTTCGCAAAGACGACATGCAAGACATTTTAAATATCCAAGAGTGGCTCTAGGACGTGGTTAAGACGGCGCAAAAGCAATCTAAAGAAATTCAACTCACATTAGATCAACCAGCAGCTGACCGTCACCTATTACATCTGTATGATGCCAGAAGAGGAGTACAGAGACGGTGGAAAATGATGAAACACAACTGTAAACTTAAAAAGTGGATCGCCCTCATAACGAAGCAAGCGGAAGGCTACGGCAACAAGCACAGCAGGCAAAACTGGCTTAAGCTGTGCGACCACCTTCAGAGCACACTCAGCACAAAAAAGACTCGGCATATATTGCGAGCCTTTCACTCTACTACCAAAACGAAAACCCATCAACGACATGACCCCACATATCATTCGCTGTTGTTCTGGAACCGGGGCAGAACATTTGGAAGTCAAGCATAGAGTTGCCGGAGACGCCGCCCCCCCGACCACCGAAACATGACAGTACAATGGCGAGCCAAATCCGGCTCTTGACGGACCTTTCACTCCTCCTGAACTGCAGGCCGTTCTTGCCAAATTGACCCGTAACACCTCTCCCGAAAATGATAGAATAACTAATCTCACGCAATGTCCCTAGGAAGGCCATCAGTAGGCTCCTTGAGTACATGAATAAGTGCTGGGAAGACGGTCACAAACTGCAAAATCCGAATGTACTATCGTGAGCAATATGAAACGGAACACAGCAATGCGTGGCAAATAGCCTCGGTATCGACGCGGAGCGATACGCGGAAGGCGCTGTGAAAAACCAAGTGGAATGAAGGGTGCTCTTCTACTAACTGTTGGCACACCCACCACGCTGGCGCTGCTACAAAGCAGCAACTTACGCCATTTAACCGACAACACTGCATCGTCCAATATTCAATAAGACGCGGTAATTGTCGCAGTAACATGAAGCGATTCGTTTCTTTTTCTTTAATTATTTTTTTTCTTTACACAAGCGCATGGTACAATGCCAAGTCTTCCACTTTGTGCACACAAACGCACGGCAGGAGTGCCAACAGGTGTTAGAACAGCTTTCCCCACCCCACCATGTTTCCGACGTCTGCCGCCACGTATCACTGAACTGAGTTTCGGGCTGTTTGCCACGCGTTCTTATGTTCTCTTTCATATTGCTCACGATAGCACATATCTTCCTCAAAGAGCGCACGGCCACGGTTGGTATCAGCAACCTCCGGAACGACAACTTCAAGATACCCAACAAAAGCTTTCCACAAGGGTCAGTGATTCCACCTATGCTTTTGAATATTGTCATGATTAAACTCATGCCACAACTACATGATATCGAATGTTTAAACCATGCACCGTACGCAAATAAATCTTTGTGGACAAAAGCATCGACAACCGGCAGACAGTAAAGTGCCCTACAAGAGGCAAACGATCAGATAGGAGAGTACCTCACTAAACGCGGTCTCGAATGCGCCCCTGAAAAATCACAGCTATTTATACTCAAGGCATGGACTCGAGGAAGAAGTCCTGCATACCTCGTCCCGTATCCCAAGGTTACACTCCCTGAAATCGACGTGCCACAAGTGCCACAACCTCTCAAAGTTCGCCTCCATAAAACCTGGGAAGAAATGAGTAAAGCGATCAAGGCCAGCCAGCCAGCTTGAGTGTCTTAAGGGGGGACACTGCTCTTAGAGACGAATATTCATGAAAAAATTTGATTTCTTGAAAGTGGTATTTTCGCAACATACAGGCAGTGCTGGAGACGCTGAGAAATTTCTTACATCTCGGACGGATATTTCAGCCAAATAGCAGTTTATATCCCCAAGGCAAGCTCTATTTTGGCTATCAAAAATCAAGAAAAATGGCCTTTTTTCATGCCGAATTGCTGCTGAGCTAGCTATATTACAGCAGTAGGTATGGAGGTTATATCCCCAATAGCCACAAATCATCTGTCAGTATATTTCAATGCTTTGTATTACATTTGGTTCAAAATGAGCTTGATTTGTTTTCTTTCTTTTTCTCAGAACATGCTTTCACTCACTCTGCTTGTTTAGTGCTGCAATTTCTCAAACTGTAGAAGAGATACAGGTATAATTTTTTTTGCTATCCGAAGATTAATGTATGGAGTATGAAGTCCTGCAAGCATATTTTTGTTTTTTTTTCTCCCAGTAGCTCATTTATTTACCCTTGTTCTTGTTCATTAATAGCTACGCTACAACCACTGAACTGCAATAGGCTGCTAAATTTCTAATTGTTGTTTAATTTGAAAACTACTTGCAGCACTTCAATCCTTGCACATTCTAGTTTCCACTCATACATTATAAATAGCTCTGTTGCCACTATTCTTTTACCAATTGTCTCACCACACAATAGTAATTAACATCTCATTATCTCAATAACTATTTGAATGATCAAAAAGATAACTGCTCCTTTAGAATCGGCACAGAAAAACACTCATATATAGGTGCTTTTGCACCGAATTCAATCAGCATATGAACAAGACAGCTCCAGGTACGATGTCCCCCCTT
The DNA here is from genome assembly GCA_013339685.2 of Hyalomma asiaticum. NCBI lineage: Eukaryota > Metazoa > Arthropoda > Arachnida > Ixodida > Ixodidae > Hyalomma > Hyalomma asiaticum. The sequence continues at coordinate 83,606,652 of CM023490.1, read as the reverse complement.
AAGCTGTCTCAAACAGGCAAAGCCGTACTTCGTAAACTCGAATACAGCGAAAACTTTATAGCAGCATCCGACGTGCAAGCCCGGCCTACCGGAACTCCTCTGATACCCCCTCTCAGTAGCTCGAATACCTCTTCACATGCACGAAACGTACCACAAAGACGGAAGACAAGCAAGGATACGATCGCTAAGCGAGCAATGCTCCAATGATCCGGACGCGAGATATGCAGTTGCAGCAAAGTATCCAGACGGGAGGGCGTACGGATTAAGTGTGACGAACAACCAAGGGAATGGACTAGTTCGTGCTATCATAGAAGCCAAGAATTCAGAAACGGCCGAGGAAGTTGCCATCGCCCTCAGCATTACCCCATGCAAAGAAAGCTCTCGTATTGAGCGACTCGCAAACCGTACGTAGAAACTTTCAGAAAGCCCGTATCTCTGCTGTCGAAGTCACAATACTAAAATAAATAGGCATTCGACAACAGCTTCCCGACGTCCACGTCGTATGGACCCCAGGTCACGAACACCTGGGAGGAAACGGAGCAGCAGATTCTGTCGTCCTAGAACATACCAGCCAGGATTTCCTGCCACAGGGCCTCGCGAATGCGAGAGATGTACCAATCAAGTATGCTGAAATATTGCAAGAGTAACGATTGGAAAGGCGCTACTATCCACAGCCACGTCCAAAATTAAGCAAGGAAGAAGCCACGTGCCTACGCAGGCTGCAAACAGAGACACACATGTATTACTTTACATTATTCTGCACCGGCTCCACCGCACAGACTTCCCATAGTTATGCAGTATCTGTAACATGCCGGACATCATCCAACACATGCGGCTGGTGTGCCCACACCCCACAAAGAACGCTGAAGATGACGATACACAACCGCTAGATCTTATTGAAGAAACGTGCGAGGCACTGTTCACGGTCCACAGCTTCGCGGACAACCGAAGTTTCGTGTACCAGGCATGGGCCCGGGCATCAGCCAACGGCTTCTGAACTGAAGAGAGCCGCGAAAAATCTACGTTTGTCACAATAAACCTTTGCTCCTTCTCTATTGTCGTTGATTTTGCCACTATAGATACAGTATTAGAAGAGAAAACGCGTTAAAGCTTGGTTTTTTTAATTTCGCGCCGGAACCTAGGCACCCCAGCGTAAACGTGATATCAGAGATTTCAAACTATTTCCTTCGTGTATTGGCCACATTGGCTCAATGACATTTAATGAAACTTTCTACGTTTTTCCTCTCGTCTCCCTGCAACACAACTGGATTCATTTTTAGCTGAAAACAATTTTGTGTGACATAGCAGGCCCCTTCCAAATCTGTGAAGTCACTGTGTGTGAACGTGAAGGTGGTATCGCCACTTCCATTTTCGTTCTGCGCTTTTTCTGGGTTATATAAGTGTTCTTTCGAGGTAAGAGCTGTCGGTATTGTGAAAACTCAATTTAGTAAAACGCGAAAGATGTCTTTGCTCTTCGTGTCCCTGTGCATTTAAACCAGCGAGTACGGTTTTTTTTTTCATTGCGCACCAACAAAATGGGTCCGCCGTGGCCGGAATTCGATCACGCGATCTCGAGTTTTCCAAGCCAAAATCATACGTTTGTATAGGCCGTAGTCAGTGTCCCGCATTACGCAATTTCTTGAAACATGAGCAAGCATTTTTCAGCTCTGTTTGAAAACATATTACGAATTCCCTGTTCCGTGCAGTGAAAAAACATTTAGCACACAATTCACAGGCGCCTTCGCCACTGATCGGCGCCGTTTTCAAGGAGTTCCAGGGTGCTTCAAGAAAAGATGTCACAGTTTCGCCAGAAGAGCGAAGGGCGATGCACTTAATGCTACAGCAAGAAATGGTAATGTTAAGCGAAGTAAGGCTGGGAGATAACTCTTTTGGATACGATCTCACGTAACTCTACAATAAGCTGGTGCAAGCGGATACGGCTGCTCCAGCGACACTTTTCGCTGTGCGGGGGTGTGTTAGCGCATGCACTCTCCCAGGGACGGAAATGCGCTGGGTTCGTTTGGTCTCTGCTTCAGCCATGCTCGTCGCCCCCCCACCTCGTGTGTTTTTACCTGCGGGTTGTCATTAGTTTGGACTTTTTACGGGCCATGACGGCGAGGGCAAAAACCCGTCGACGCTTCACATAATTGTGAAATATTTCCGCGCTCGCTGTTCCAAAGAATGGCACTTACACCCAATCTGTACTCGCTGCCTGCTTTTTGGAACACAATGCCGAGAACTTATTTTCAGTTGTAACTCGCAGTGTTCTTCCTTCATGTGTTTTTTGATACAGAACCCTACGCCAAACTGAAGTGGGAGAACAACTGGGTGACCTTCCTGGATTCACTGTTGCACTTCCGCTTCCTGTGGAAGCCACGTAGGGCGCTTGACTTGCCTATCGGTATACAGTCGTGTCGCATTGACACCAGGGTTCAAGCAGAAATCACCGATGCTGCTGGAGAGAATGGTAAGTTCACAAACTGGCTAATGGATTTCGATTTTGTGTGCGCATTGGAGCGGTGGGAACATCGGGCGCTGGAACGGAAAAGGACACAAGTGACATGTAACGCGATAGCTGTATCGTGCCTCGTTCGCATAGCCTTCTAATTTGCTTGCAAATGTTCTTGAGTCATACAACTTTCCAGGTCTGATGGCATAACATTCCTTTATTACTTAACGCTCTGCCTTCATCTTGCGTGGCCTCCCTTGGGGTCGAGTACAAGTTAACGCAGATACCCCGTCAGTACTAGCCGAAGAGGAGGCCCCGCAGTGCGCCCGGAACCAGAGCGTGGTACCTAAACTACCAAACGAGTTTGAAGAACGAGTGAGCGCTCAGGCGCATTTCACCCTTGCGCTCACTTCACAGATCCTGATGTCGGCATCCGCAAGCAGCAGAAGCTTTGCGCGTCTATGGAAATGTCATGCGCACAGACAGGGTGTTTGCGCCTTCTCTGTAAAGCACTGGAATCGTGCGAACTTCGTCGTAATATAATTAAGTTTCCTAGTAAAATATGTAACAGTTTCCACGTAGCAGAATTACAGTCCGACCTTTCACGTGGGTAGTATTAGTGGATTCGTAGTTTGTGATTTTCTGGCCGATTCACATTGAGAAATTCAAATTTCTTCACTGAAGAACCCGCGTCAAGGCCGATGGCTTGAGTACTGTGATTCGGGTGGCTACGGCGGCAGCGGTAGCTCGGCATGATTATCTCTGCCGGGCATCTACGCCAACACGGATGCCGAAGTGTCACCACCTCGTTAACCCTTCGCTTTAAGAACTGAGATGAGCAGGCCACATAATGGCAAGGCTATACAACTGAACGACAGTTACACTGACCGAGTGGATACCAACAGAGAAGAAGCATAGCCGTGGAGAGTAAGACAGGATAACGAAGTCTCAAAATTTGCTGGCACACAAAGGTATCAGCTTGAGCACGGCAGGAAAGGATCGAATATACTGGGATTGGCCTTCGTCCTATCGTGCACACAAGATAAGATGATGGTGATAAACATGATAATGATGATGATCACCATGCCCTGTGATCACACTAACGTTGTGGCCTCGTGTGAGTGTTGTTGACAATATCCGAGATCTCTGTGCACCGTATTTATTCATTTTATCTATTTATGTACAGTGCCACACTTTTAATCGAGGGCGTACCGGTTCAGCTAGTTCAATAATGCTTCGTGCAATCAGTTGAAAGCGACATTCCGGACAGTTCCACTCCGTGAAAACTATCAAAATACGCGGCTAATCCTGACGTAACTGGTAATGGTGTCAAGCTATTGATGTAACGTCCTACAAGCTTCATTAGTTATACATTCCCATTCCGCCAATATGTTACGTCCTTCATCAATCAGCGGAGTCTCTGTACTCGATCCTTCACCGCTCTTTATTGAGCGTACCTGATCCTTCACCATGCATACATGCACTTTACTTTCCTTCCTTATTACTGCACATTTGGCTTCACATAACAACCGCTATGCACTAGTCGGCCGAGCGCAAGAGCCCATCCGCTTTCCGCTATTGCGTGACACCAAGAAGCGCGAAAACGCTGCAGGTTCGACCAAGGTAGTGGTGGTAAAGCTTTATTTCTAAAGAAAAGGGTCCTGACGGACCCCTGACTGTTCAAAGCGTATATTGCACCTGCCACGTCGGGACGAAGAGGCGTAAGGTTTTGCCGCTTCGCCAGCATTCTGGACAGCCTAGGATTGGCCTTTATAAGTCACTGCTTCTAAAAACGGCGTCCCACTTGTTCTTGTCCTCCAGATAGGAGGCCTGTGTCGCGCATCCCCACAGCACGTGTCCCAGATTCAGATGTCAATCGCACTTTGCACAAGTGAATGAGCCGTTGTAGTCCGGTTCGATTCGGCTCATACGGCGAGGACTCGGTCACCGGTTCCTCTGCAGCAAGCAGCTTCGGGTTTTTGAAACCTGGCATCGAAACACATATACGGATGGCTTAACAGTGTGTAACAGCGTCTGAAGATGAGTGGTGTAAAAGGCATCAAATGGAAAATGTGTAAATCTAAAAAACAGAAATGCTACGAAAAATTTAGCAATTCCAGAGGCTCCCCGCATTTTGTTTGCGCTTTTTGCTTTGCTTTGCGTCTTTCTTCCTTGGCAATTACTCGAAAAAGCCACCAAGCCGCCAGCACTGTTTCTGGCCAGAAGTTTTTGTGATAATCTTTCTGATAATTTCAGGGTTCAAATACAACTTCTCGGCCAACTATTGCTAGCAAGCTGTATTGTCTTGAACGTACTTAGTCGTATTGTCTTCGATGTGCTCCCAGCAATGAATTGCAATACTAAACATCCTCAGTATAGCACAGGTTCACTTTGCTCTGCGAAGATGCAGTCGCCCAGAACCACCTGATCGTGCTTTGTGACCAGAACACATTCCGTACTGCATGCTCTCTTAAATGAACCGTTCGTAACGTGGCTCATTCATCAACAGTGTGTAGTAGAACGATTGTCATGTACACTACATGATTAACACTCTGCATGCTTTCAAACTGTGCAGGCGTGGACGCAGTCTACTGTCCGCATCTCAACACGCGTCGTGCAGGTGGTGTCGAAATACAAGGCGTGAAACTTAACAAGGTACAGCTGCGACCGATTCAGCAAGTGCCAGTGTTGGAAGAGCACCTCTTCGTTCCGTACGAGGACAACGATGTGGCTAGACGCGAACGGGAGAGCATCGTGCGGGAATACGCTGCCGTGTGTTACAGCGCAGCAGTACGCGTCCTGCAGTCCTGGGGAGCATGCAGCACTTTTTCCGGCATGATCGATGGACACCGTGAAGATCCAGAAGTCATGAGCCGGTACACTGACAACATTGCATCAAATCATGGCTTATTACAGTTGCTGCTTAACACGAACAAAGAAGTCAACAGCACTGCGTCGCTGGATTCTAAACTGAAATCGGCGATGCTCTCCTCCACGAAAGCACTGGAAGAGGACCTACTCAACACCAGCCTCTTTGGCGATCCGCTGAGGTACTTGCTAGATGTAGTTATTGAAAACACTAGCACTACAAATGTGCGTTTGCTAGAGCTGGCATCCAGTGGGAGCGTTACACTTATGGCTCCACACGTGTCTCTGTTACTCTCGGCGTACAACACGCAGCTTAAGACTACCTACACTATCGCTCACTCAAATCCAGACAGCGTACCTTCGGACGAAGTGCCCGATGGAGCAACAGTGGTTGCGAAGGGCACCTATGTTTCTAGTGGGAAAGCACACCAGGCTGACTTGGTGTTAGCTTCTAGCAGCACTATGACTGGATTTCACGACCTCTCCATACTGACTGGGGAAATATTCTCTCAGTGCAAGGAGCACGGTTTCGTCCTGATTTCCCAGCGGACAGCTTTGACAGCGGTCGAGGCCTTACTAGCGCAATTGAGTGGAGTTCCTTTTCTAATTTACACAGAAGACGCAACAACTTCAGCGTTTAAAGCTCGTGGATTTCGGCTGGTGGGACTTAAGTCGAACAACTTATCCGCGCTGCTCTTATTTAAAAAAATGAGCTTGACCATCGACGCTGCGAGGCAGGCAGTCATCAGGATGCAGAATAGCAATTTCAGCTGGGTTGAAGAGCTGAAGAAAAAGGTCGCTGAACATGTCAACAAGCCGGACGGAGAGAACATCTGGTTGCTCGCAGAAGACGCCGGAACCAGTGGCATTTTAGGCTTAACAACTTGTCTTCGACGGGAGACTGGCGGACGTCTGATAAGGTACGTGTAATTGTGATATCGGGCACTTTATCATATCTCTGGTGGTACAGTTTTGAGAAAGTAATTCTTTATGATGACTTTTTGCTGACTTTGTGCTGGCGATTGCGTATTGTACGAATCCATCAATTCTGCTGAAGATCACAGTCTTTCACGATCACTGATTTATTTCAGCGCTTGGTGCAAAAAATGGCAGATGGACGTCAACTGCATTAAAAGAGTCATCGTGCCATTTACCTATGTAGAGAACCCGCTTTCGTTTGGTTATTATGTGGATGGTATACAACTTAAGGAGTGTAGCGTTATAAATGTTTGGGCGTCATTATAACAAAAAATATTTGCTGGACTGACCACATCGAATACATCAGCGGGAAAGCTCTAAAAATTTAGGTTATTTGCACCGAACATTGGCAAAATCTCCTCGGGTTACGAAACTACTTCTGTATATAAAACGTTGATCCTCCCTATTCTAGAATACGCGTCTGCTGTTTGGTACCCCTACAAACAATGTGACCTAAATGTCCTTGATAGCGTTCAAGCTAAAGCTAACCGCTTCATCTACGGTAACTACAGACACAACTTCTCACCAACACAGGCTCTTCAGTCACTTAACATTGTACCGTTACATTCTCGTTATCGCATCGAATATTTAAAACTATTATACGCAGTTATGAACTCCTCCTCTGGCGTTTTTGGTGGTAACCACATCGCATTTATGGAAGAAACTTGCACCTTCAGCTCCCATAACTTGAATATAAAGCCTGTGTTTGCTCGCACTAACACATTGTCACGGAATGACATTGCCTCGTGGTTTAATATAAGTGAAGGTGGACGGCATGGCCGCACGGGCAAGTTTAGAAGCGCTTCGGCCGCACTCCAAGTACGTCGAAAGTTCTCGGCATTTTTCGGAGAAGACGTGGACATGGTGGCCTCCCTGAGCGGGGAAGCTTGAACTTGAAGCATTCTCCTGCGACCCCCCGGCGTGGTTCTTGATGGCCGAACAACGGTGCTTCGGACCAACAATACGGGGCAAGACAGCGGGCAGCCGTTTGACGTGCACTGGCCACGTGCGCGCGGACCTACGCTATTGTTTGCTCGTCGGCCACCGTGTCCAAAGGGGACAAGTATGCATCCCGTTGTTGACTCGAAGGGCACCCCCCGCTACGCTGATGACCTGTCAATCGGGGGTGCAGAAGGAAGAGGCCCGTCGTGGACCACGAGAAAGGGTTTGGTCATCGCCCTCTCCAGTGCAGTAATTGCGAGAGGGATATTTTGGGCGGAGCCAGAAATGAAGTTTCTGAGCAATTGTCTCACAAACACGCCCCGATTCCGAAGACAGCGAATCAGGAAAAACATGCGGGTATTTAAGCGAGGAGCATTGAGGAGCACGGGGTTCTAGTCGCTTGGCTTACACGGCGTAGAAGCCGATCATCGTATCGCTCTAGAAGTTGTTAGCGTGGCTCTGTACCGGCTGGCCACCTAACCATAGCCGCTTCGCCTAGTTGAGATGTGCGCTTACCGTCTGCAACGTAGGCATCGGGACTTCGGCTCGAGTTAGTTAAAACGCCTCGGGTTTGCCGTCAAGCACTAGCTCCCCGGGAACATCAGCGCCGCAACTCCATCGACCTCAACGCTGTGCCGTACCAGACTGCCGCACCAGACCGTCGTGGACCCTTCGACGCTGCCGGTCATCAGCACGTATGCCACCACCCGTTTCTACCCCTGAACTCTCTACCTGAACTTTTGTAAATTAGTCTTTATTGTTCTCATTGCCCTAGTTACTGTTTGTTCGTAGTTTACTTTTTCTTAGTTTGTCATTTTTGCCTGCTATTATTTGTAAAGCTAGATCTTCGCTGTTATATTCTTAGTTTGAGTGAAGCGTAGTTGTTTGTCTTGTTTTTATCGTGCCACTTTATAGATTAAATTTTGTTGTTTTATCTTTTGCAACCACGACTCTGATCCTTTCACTGTGTCTGCTTGCGTACGGAACGACCGAAACTGCCGTGGTTCCCTTCACCGACTTCGCGCCGGGGAGCTTGAACCCGGCCCTGTAACACACATTCAAATTTAGTTTTTTTCCCACGTACAATAGACCTTTGGAATTCCCTGCCATTAAAAGATTTCATTGATGCCGCTAGCGACCACCTTGAGAACATGTAAATTTCTCGCTTGTAATATGCAATGTGCTGGTTTCTTAGACATTGCTGTAATATAATTCAGTTTTGTTTTTTGTTCTTTTCCTCTGTTGTATTAGTTTTGTATAACTTACCCAATCCTGCTATATCCCTGCACTAGGGCTGCAGTATAAATAAATAAATAAATAAATAAATAAATAAATAAATAAATAAATAAATTTTATGACAATAGACGGTATATTCTTTGCTACCGGCGGCATAAATGAGAATTGAAGTTGTAGTGATAAACTAACGCTTGACAACGCCTCTCTGAATGACGTCTTTGATTTAGTAATCGAGGCTTTACAACAAATCTACGACTCAAATCCAAATTTAGTGGGACGCTCTTGTACTGCTCTGAGGAGACACCGTCACCTTCAATATACGCACAGACATTGAAAAATTCATTGCATTGTATTTCGAGACGGCATGTTATAGTATATTATCGTGCTTGTGCATCTTGTTTTCGGTGTTTAAGCCAAAAAAAGAATCGCTGCCAATGCTTCCGATCACATTGTGAACTGGCACAGCTGCAATGTACTGTCCCGGCATTCATCGCTGTGTTATTGCCGATGGTCCAATAAAGTTTATCTCAATTATTTCATAGCTTGAACACCACGATGCGGTCGTTGGCTGATGGCACGAATAGGTCGAGTGTCAGAAAGAAATCACGAGCGCTGCTTTCTGCAAATACTTTAGACGCCGCCCCCGTCAGAAGATATTCTGGATAGTTGTGGGCTACTTCCTAGTGAAAAAGAATTTATATTAAATGTAGGCAGCTCGCACAATGGTGCCAGGGCAGAGAGCGAACGCTGTGGCCCACGTGGCTTCTGGGGGCTTTGACAAGCTCACCTAACTCACGTGACTTTTCTTGTGACTGGCTCTTGCATGGTTTCCGCGGGAACGTGTCACGTCACTAGCTGTGACGTCATGTTACGTGATTGGGGTCAACTGTCTAGGTTGAAATTGTATTGGTGGGCTATGGTCCGGTTGTGACGTCATCCTGCTTTCCCTGCTCAGCCTCAAGTCATTCCTCCTCACATTCACCTCCCATTCCCACAGCACGGTGCACTGTTATGTACTTGCCTAACCTATTTTTTACCGTCTACTCTTCGGCTTCCCCTCCTCTCACAACACTGCCCTTTCCCACCCCCTTTTTATACTTTATACTATGCTTTAGTATTTCCCTTCATCGTAACTTCCCCTTTCCCACTTTCTTGCTATGCTACATTATACAAGGCTACCTCAAGTGAGTTCTGCGGAAACCCCCAAGGTGGAGTAACGTTTATGAAAGAAAAAATGTGCATCCGCCAGTTTGGGGTACAAGGCTACAGGGAAATCCATACGGATTTCTCAGAAATGAAAGCTTCCTAGTTGCCGAAGAATTTGTCCTGGTCCGGGGTTCGAACTCAAGACCAGCGCCTGTCCGGGGCGCTCACTCTACCAATTGAGCTAAACTAGGAGGCCAGCGATTGACAGCGCGAGGGCCAATCCATCGACAACTCGAAGCACATGCCCATGCGCTTCGAGTTGTCGATGGATTCCTTGTAGCCTTGTGCTACAAACGGGTGGGTGGAAATTTTCCCTTTAATTATACAAGGATATGTGATAATTAACTCTGTTCCTTGCTCCTTACGCTCGTCACTTTCCTTCCCACGCCGTTACTCTACTATACCAATCTATAGTATGCTGTGAAAACGCATCATCCATTATGTGTTAGTGGGCTGAAGGCATGAGCGCAGGAAGTACGCGCCAACATACTTCATGATGGTGATAGTTTTGTGTTAGTGCGTGAACTGAACTTATTCCAAAGGTCTCGTTTTCACGTAGTGCAGCAAAATTTTCGAACTCACGTTTCGGTAGTTTGGTTATCGCATAATAGCGCGCTTGCAATGCACGTTCGCGGAACGCTGATTGCTAGTAAACTCAAGGGCAAACACGCTGTTGTCGTCGCTCACAACCTCGCGGTTCCTTGTGTTTGACTTATCTAAGAGTGGCGGTTTGGCCTCTCCATGAAGCGCGATCGTAGCGAGCTCACTAGAGGTGGTGCAGCCGTTCGATGCCATAGCACGCAGCGCATCTTCTGCAACTGTTGCTAGCCCTTCGGAATAAAGAGTTTGTGGTTAGTTTATGAAAAGAGTCCGCTACTCGTCTGAACAAAGCATCAAACAACAAAAATGGATCAGGGGCGGTACTCTGACAGTGATCGCGTTTTGCCGATATCGAGAAATTGTCATCTTTGGTGCGCGCTGATTGGCTGGTTGAAGAAGGGCGGTCAAGCGGTCGCTTCGTCACTCGACGCAGGACGCGCGGCGTCACCCAAAGCGACGCCTTTGGCATCATCTCAGAATACGTGCCCTTGGTCGTTGCCCGATTGATGCGTAACAGTTTCCTACTAATCACCTGTGGCTGTAGACTGATGTGATCGCTCGCCCTCCGTTACGTAAAATCTGGCGCGAGCAATCGAGAAGGGGCTTCTTGCTCGCCCTCCCCCGCCCAGCCAATCAAGGCGCCCCAAAGGCGACAATTCGGCAATATCATCTAAGGTGATCCTTTTACGGAATACGGTCCCAGATGCGATTCTGCGCCGAGGTTTGATGAAGCGTCAGGGAAATAAATCATCTTCAAAGAACAATACAAAATATGCTTGGCATGTCGGTCGTGTGTTTCTTAATTGAAATCTAGGCTAAAAAAGAAAATGCAAGGTACGGTCACTTTTTCTACAGATGCGTATTCGACGCAACACTCAATGGTCGGAGTAGCGTGTCTGACTTCTGCCCTACCAATCCTGCGTACAAGGATATCATCGAAAACGACCTCGTGATGAACGTCTACCGCGACGGACAGTGGGGATCCTTTCGACACCGCAACATCCCTTGGCGTAAGTGGCTTAATCTTTGAAGGGGCCCCGTAACACATTTTTGAACATAGTCAGAATCCAGTGCGGAAAAGTCGTGGAGTCCTCTGTGTGCGTATGAGTCACATATTTTTCCACAAGACGCACCAGATTTTGCAATTTGTTCCTGGTGTTGCTGGGAAGCCCTGTTAATTTTTCAACGAATGAGATCACTCGGAGCACTCATTATGTAGCTTAACTATTGTCTTGTAGTTTTAATTGCACATACATACGCAGTGATGATATTACTGCGATCATAAAATAGGCCAGTGATAGTTTTGCCTCAAGCGAAGTAGTGGGTTTTCCTAGAGATGTAATTTGTCGATGAAAGAGTAGGCGATTTCCAGCTGTATTTCAAACCCAGTCGCAAATTGCTTGATACACCCAGCAAGCCTATGCTAAAATTGGCTGTAATGTGAGGGCTCGCTTAAGTTTTAAATTCACTGGGGAGCCATGTTTTCTCCAAGTTTACAGCAAGGATGTGTACGAAGACCTTTGAATGCAAGTACAGATATAAAATTAAGAGAAAATTGCCAGACAAGATGGTGTGGCGCGCTGTCCTGCCTTGTGTTGCGCTCTTTTAAATTTTTCGCAAATATAGGTGTCGAATCGAGAGCTATAGAACCATTGCTGTGAGCGCAACTACAGTTGAGCCGATTTTTGATTTCGCTCCTCTAGGTATTGGCTGTTGCATATGTTACTTAATTGTGTATTTAAACTATTGGTAGTACTTTACCGGCCACGGTTGTTCTTTTTTTCTTATTTTGAACGTTCTTGAACCATGCCGTTTCGCTAATAGCAGTGGTCGAGCATTCTTGTGTTGCAAGTAAACCTTATTTTACTTAGTTCACTTTGGTTAAGCGCTATTTCCGAACAGCCGCGAAGAGGTCTGTGAACATCGCTAACGGGCATGAGAAAATGGACTGTCAGATAAAAAAAAATTGATAAAACGCCCTATAAGTTTTTGCCTAAGTGAATTTCAGTTGGCATGAACTGCCGGCTAATCCTGGTTAATTCGTACACAATGTCTGATTTGGTCCTCACGCTCAAATACCAATAATTGATTTCTACTGCCAGTCTACTTCCTCTAAGGTTACAAATGTTGCAGGTAAGGCAAGAGCAAAAAAAAAAAAGAATTCACAGTCCACGTGCAGTGGGAATCAAGCAAATGTGAAGCACGGATCAGGAACGTAAAGCGGGTCTGCATTGTTGTCTCGCTATACCGATATTGGTACATATGAAGTTAACGAAACGGCCACAAGAGCACCAAGACTGTGGCACGTAAATCATGCCGCTCATGACACGCATGTCGTGATTCTAATGTTATCACCTGTCATTTACGTTCATCATGCAGTCGTGTTCTGCCATAGCAGGTTTGGTATATATCCCATTAACGAAACGCGTGGTGTGTAAATCATGGGGCTCATCACATGCATGTCACGATTTTCATGTTCTTAGAACGTGTCGCCCATGGTCGTCGTACATTGCTGTCTCGCCATACGAATCTTGGTATATATCAAGTTAACGAAACGGCCATAAGAGCACCGAGCCTGTGGCATGTAAATAGTGCCGTTCATGACATGCAGGTCATAATTTTTGTGTTATGACGTGTGACTTGTGTTCGTCATGCAGTCATGTTGTGGCATACGAATTTTCGTATACATACCAGTAACGAAACGGCCAGGAGAGGAAAAAGTCGTAGGCGGCTAGATAGATAGATAGATAGATAGATAGATAGATAGATAGATAGATAGATAGATAGATAGATAGATAGATAGATAGATAGATAGATAGATAGATAGATACGCTCAAAGTCGCCGAAGTTCGCTAAGAAATGCTTCGTTTTTAAAAAGCAAGACAGGAGAACAAGTAAACTACATTATCAAGGTGCATTTGGAACGAGCTACTCGCCACCTTCTTAAACTTTCTGTGAAAAGCGAAACAAGGAGCGGCAACGAAGGACCCTAACCTTGTTAGTTTACAATGTGAGCGCGACACATGGTGACCTCATCTTCATCTCTAAATATGATGAACACTTTTGTTTGTGCCTAATATAAAAAGCACCATCAGCGGGAACACTTTTTATGTATGTATTCGGAGCACGGACTCAGCCGGACTAAATGGGTTCCACATAAATATGTATTGGGCAAGCTGGTAAGTGAACGTTAAACACAGGTCGGTAAACTACTAGTTCTAGTTTTAAAGAAACGAATGACCATGGAAAACAAAATGAACTGGGAGAAGAAACATAGCTGCCTTTATTTCTTTTATTACATTACAAAACGTTGAAATGCTTACGCCAACAATATCATGTATAATATTGGGTCCGGTGTGGTGCCTCATAACAGTTCAATTGCTAAGTCAAGGAGGTAGTTGCAACATCACAGTGATATGCTGATGCGTTGTTGGAACTCGATGAAGAAGGTGGTCTGCGCGTGGAAGTGGACGAACTCGTGTTCTGCACAACCACAATATTAGCTGCCGGGCTACTGTAAATGCTTTGAAAATACATACGCAACAATATTAACAGTTCCTGATATTTCACCTGCCAAAACCACCATACTCTTAAAAGGCAAGCCGCAGTACCAGGCTTGAAATTAAATTGGACCACTTGAAAATCTCTAAGGCGCACCTACATATCATTAAAATTCGTTTTCTTACGTTTCAAATACTGTTGCCGTGCTCTAGGACCAAACCGCGGTCTAGATTTTAACACACCGAGACCGTAGCTGCTGAGCTACCACGGCGCGTCGTCAAAGGAAAAATGCACTCGTCCTTTCTACACATACGTAAGCTATGCTTGGAAGGAGTCTGCCTTTTTCGACATGACCATTAGTTCAGCTTACCGTTCCTAGCATGAATTCAACTACTATTTTCAGCCGCTTGTTCACTAAAGTTTTCTTGGGTAATTTTTGAAGTGTTACATGACCAAGCCTTTCACATTTAACTTGGCTGAAATCAGTGCTTCTCAAACACCTGACAGACGGAGAGGCGAAGACAGCGACGCAATTCGCGTACCTTGATACCGAGACACGCGGGGACTTGTCAAGCCTGCAGTGGTACGAGTCGCCACTGCGCTATAGCTGCCCACCACACAAGACTGACTCTGAAGGACCGGTCTGCGATGTGTACTTCGCCCCTGTCAACTACCGGGACGCCATGATTGCCACGGGCAAACTCAGCTTGAACAGCTCGTTCGGTAAGTGCATGATAACCATGCTGTGCGCACGAACCTGCTGGAGTAGTCCGGAGGCGTAGTGAGTGTCATGACGACCTTCGTTGGTGTCCCCTTTTTGTCGAGCTGGCAAAAATAGTTGTGTAACCTCTATTTTACATTAAAGTTAGTTTCGCACCCATGGGAGCACCGGATTCTGCTTACGTCGCTTTGGATGTTTCTCTATGCAACACATTTTGTGTAATGTTTTGTTACCCGAGCTTTATTTCAGATAATCTGAGATGGTTACGCCTCAGTGAAAGGCACTGCCGATTTTGCTTGACCGGCTCAGGAAGTTGTAATCAGCCTAGAAAACCAAGCGCAACGCTTTTCAAACGCCCCAACACATCGGTATTAACCTTAGTTGCTGGGCCCCAGGTGGTACGGGCGTTCTCCGAAATTGGTGGAAATCTGACGACGCTTAGAGAGTCTGTTTGAAGACAGCGGCTCTCTCTTGAAATTCCGTCGAAGAAAGTTTAACGCGCGACTGGCTTTTTCTGATCATTTTTGGACATCATTCCATGATAGTATGCGTCATTTCTAAAGAGAAGTATGTAGCTGTAAGTATTTCATTTACATTTACCGCGTGAAAAGGTAGCGACATTAGAGCCATAAGTGATTGAAAAATCCGACTACTTACATGTAACGCGAGTATAGTTAATAGCTGCACTGACGCAGAGTGGAGCACAGTAAGATAGGGAGTCGTACAGGATGCAGCGGGTGAGGCCGGGGAAGCAGTAAGGAACAGCGCGCTCTCAGGGAAACTCGTGTCTCGGTGTGGTGGCCTTTCCTTTCCTGCCTCTACGGGTGTTCCACGTGGTTCAATACTTGAACCTCTTTTGTTCTTTAATGTGTACTAACGACTTGCATTTTCATTAAAGCTGCTAAAATAACGGATGCCGCGTAAAAATTTGACAACTAAACGAAGCAACCCTCTTGCTGTGTGCGACATAATAAGTTACAAGTAAAAACTTCCAAAGCATATATGCTCCTGCTAATAAACCACACAACCGTAATTCAAGCATTGTTTTCGAAGACAGAGTAATAGAGGACGTTAAAACTAGAAAACAAATTCTTGGAGTATGGGTCCAGGAAGATTTGGTCTGAGACATGCACGTGGACAAACTTCCGACAGAACTAAGTAAAATTCTTGCTTGCTTAAACAGACTGAGTAGCCTGTTTCTTCCAATGGAGCAAATCTTATTGTATTACGCACTATTTTACTGCCGACAATATTATTCCGTATTATTTGTGGCGCTACTGCACAAAAAAACAGTAAGCTCATAGGCTGCCAAAAAAAGGCCTAGGTGCATTCGAGGGTTATTGTTGAATTTCTCAAAACTTTACAACGAAACGTTTTTTTTAAATAAACTATTCTCTGCTAAGACAATGTCAAATATATTGGTAAAAGTTGCTGCAGCATATCAAACTAAACATAACACAGTGTATTATGTATTTACCAACCAGTCCGCACTACAGCCTTCGGCATCGTATGAGAACACCAGAAGAAAAAAAATGAATTACGGGAAACCGTTACCAATTTATCAGATAGCTTCACTACTGAATCGAATATGCAACTTTAACGACGAAGTTATGGAAGGCTCGAATGAATCGCACAAAACGTTTGTCATTTCACACAATATTGAGTTTTTCTGACTAGAACTAAAGTGCTTATATTGTCAATTCCTTTGTCAGGACTCCAGGTTTTAGTTATCGTTTAACGCAAAATGTTGTTTAACTGTATTCCGTCGTATTTTTTTTAGATTTCTTGTAGTCATGACTTTTTCCTTTGGCGAATGTTTCAGTTGAAGCCGTATTTGTACGATTTTGTGTCGTACAATTACGCATATTTTGTATGTTTTTTTTTTGCTGCGTACGGCCTGCGTGTCACACTGCTATAGAAGCAGGAGCCTCTCTCAGGCCACATGGTCATTATCTTCTGCTTCCTTCCTGTTGTAGACAGGAGCGACAAACTAAATTCAAATAGACGCAATTCAATTCTCGTCAGATATTTTATCGCCTATCGAAGGTTATCTTTGTTAATGTACCCCCCCCCCCCCCTAAATTTAATAGCTAATGCAGTTCTCAGTGACCTGTTTAAATTGTGCAGATGGATATCCCAGCGGCGATGATGGCATTTTTCCTGGTGTGGAGTTCTCGGGCCGTGACCCCAATGGCCGTCGTGTCATGGGGGTGGTCAGCGGCAAGTCCATTGCAACTACGGTCGTAGCCGATCCAATTCTGCTGTGGGAAGTTCCCGATTTGTGGACCCTAGAAGAGGCTTCCACGGTTCCCATCGCCTACTCGACCGCCTACTACGCGCTGGTAGTGCGGGGTGACATACAACCTGGAGAGTCTGTGCTGGTGCACTCCGGAAGCGGAGGCTTCGAACAGGCCGCCATATCCATAGCCCTTTCCATGGGTTGCACCGTCTTTGCCATTGTCGGTAAGTCGAGTGTGCAGTAACGGGGCGAGTAATGTGGCGCCACCTTCACCGAGTCTGGCCATTTTAGAGCTGAGAAGTGCGGGCGCATGCGTCGCGCGCTCGCCATAGTGATTCTGAAGATAAGGGTGAAGTTTGGACGTGTTGCTACGACATAAAAAACGCGGACCATCAGAGAGAGAATAACGCAAAAAAAAATGGCAGATCCCACGTGCAGTGGGAATCAAGGAAATGCGAAGCACGCATCAGGAACGTAAAATGGATTTGCATTGTTGTCTTGTTATACCGAGTTTGGTACATATGAAGTTAACGAAACGGCCGTAAGAGCACCATGACTGTGGCATGTAAACCATGCCGCTCATACACGGATGTCATGATTCTAACATTATGACCTGTCATTTGCGTTCGTCATGCAGTCGTGTTGTGCCATAGCAGTTTTGATATACATACCATTAACGAAACGAGTGGCATGTAGATCATGCCGCTCATGACATGCATGTCACGATTTTCATGCTATGACCTGTGATATATGATCGTCATGGAGTCATGTTGTGGCATGCCAATTTTCGTGTACATCCCGTTAAAGAAACGCGTGGCATGTAAATGATGTCCCCCATGACAAGAATATCATGATTTTCATGTTCTGACCTGTCAGTCATGTTCGTCATGCACTCATGTTGTGGCATACCAATTCTCGTATTGATCCCACTAACGAAACGGCCAGGAGAGCACCAAGACCGTCGTATGTAAATCATGTCACTCATGAAATGCATGTAATGATATTCGTGTTATGACCTGTCATTTATGATTGCCATGCAGTCATGTTGTGGCATGCCAATTTCCGTATACGTCCCATTAACGAAAGGACGAGGAGAGCACCAAGACCGTGGCATGTAAATCATGCCGCTCATGACATGCATTTCATGATTTTCACGTTATGACCTGCCACGTATGTTCGTCAGGCCGTGATGTTGTGCCATACCAATTTTCGCATACATCCACTTAGCTAAACGGCCAGGAGAGCACCAAGACCGTGGCATGTAAATCATGCCGCTAATGACATGTATGTCAGGGTTTCCACGTTATGACCTGTCATTTATGTTCGCCATGTAGTCCTATTGTGGCATAACAATTTTCGTAAACATCCGATTAGCGAAACGGCCAGGAGAGCACCAAGGCCGTGACATGTAAATCATGCCACTCATGACATGCATATCATGATTTTCATGTTATGACCTGCCATGTATATTTGTCAGGCAACATGTTGTGCCATACCAATTTTCGAACACATCCCATTAGCGAAACGGCCAGGAGAGCACCAAGACCGTGGCATGTAAATCATGCCGCTCATGACATGCATGTCATGATTTTCATGTTGTGGCCTGTTATTTATGTTCGTCATGTAGTCATGTTGTGGCATACCAATTTTCGAACACATCCCATTAGCGAAACGGCCAGGAGAGCACCAAGACCGTGGCATGTAAATCATGCCGGTCATGACAGGCATGTCATGATTTTCATGTTGTGGCCTGTTATTTATGTTCGTCATGTAGTCGTGTTGTGGCATACCAATTTTCGTAAACATCAAATTAGCGAAACGGCCCGGAGAGCACAAAATCGAAGGGGGCTAGATAGATAGATAGATAGATAGATAGATAGATAGATAGATAGATAGATAGATAGATAGATAGATAGATAGATAGATAGATAGATACGCTCAAACTCGCCGAAGTTCGCTAAGAAATGCTTCGCATTTAAAACAGCGCTGACTTAAAGCACATGTTTGATTAGCGGAAACTGCGCAATATGGACTGCGTGGTCTATAAGCCAAAGAAGGAACAAAAGTGATAAGCCTATGATACGTACATCATCGCATGCAACGTGCGAGCTTTGTCTAAAAATGAATTAGATTATCTTTCAGGTGGGTGTCACCGCGACTTGCTTTGCACTTTTCATGGAATTATCACTTGTGTTATTTCTTAGATTATAGACCAAGCTGTACATTTGCGCCGTTTTGACTAATAAAACGTGTTGTACGCCAGCGCTATTTTCTGTGCCCTTCCCGCTCTGGTACTCCGTCTTTCTGCCTAGTTCTGTAAGGAGCTACATCGCTATGCACTGCGGAGAGACCTCAAATTTCAAAGTGATGAACACTGTTTGGTCTTCTCCCTGTGGTTCCCGTGCTTTAAGATGAAGGGTAGGGCAAGCGACGTGCGACACCCGAGTGCACTATGCACGGTCGATGCGTGACGTCACTCACCCTGACACGTGACCTTTCTGGACCGCGATCAAGCCTGCATGGGGCGCTGCTTCCGGCAGCTGCCTCCTCGAAGGGAATGAGCAGCTGCGGTCGGAATAACACTCGCATTGTGACGAAGCATCGGGAAGTGGAAATGGCGACATATCAGCAGCGACTCCCACCTCCCATATTCGTGGTTTCACGGCACCCCAACCTTTTTTATCTCTGCCAAGTTAGAAACCTAGGGCTGGGCAGAGATACCTGAAAAAGTGTTCCGAAATACAGATATCGAAATACACGGTTTGGTAGCCAAAATACAGATACTGAGATACATTTGTAATTGACGTAGCGGGACATTTCAGAGATTTAAGAATCAGAGTTTAACGAATCGATGTCTTGGAATGACCACGTTAGTCATGTCATCTCCAAGCTATCTCAAGTAACTGGTGTCCTTTTCCGAAATCAGCATGTTCTTCCCTCAAGCACCATGATGTTGTTATATCACTCGCTTTTTGAATCCCAACTTAATTACTGCCATCTTATTTGGGGTAAGACATCAAAAGAAAACCTAAAAGTTAAGTATTCTGCAAAAAAATAATTCTTAGGATTGTTGCAAATGTCCCTAGACTACAGCATACTGAAGAACTTTTTCACAAATATAAGGTGCTTCCGGTTGAAAAACTATATGCATATCGTTTATCTGTAGCGTTCAAACGCGAAATAACCCAAAACACATCCTTTTTGCGGCAGGTTTCTAACCTATCAAAACGCGAGCGCACCCACACAACTCGGCAAACTGATGAATGGAATGTTCAAACGTATAAAAAACAGTATGGTTGGCAATTACTAGAAAATGAATTGCCAAGACTTCTAAATAACTTATGCAGAAAGAACATCACTCTAGAAAATATTACAAACAAAGCAATTTTTGAACATTTCTTTTACGAAGAGCCTTAACATTCCTAAACAAATGCATTGTTTCTTCGTTGATTAAAATATGTACCTAATGTCGTTACGTCAGTTTTTTTATAACATGATGACCACGTATGCTGATTACTTTGTGCATGAGATCTCATTTTGCCGTCTTTCATTCTTTGTATCCGCGACGTAAATCATGGAGTTGTAAAATGATGTAGTTATGTTTTCTTTGTTCGTTTTCTCCTTGATGTGGATTGAAGTCCCGTCAAGAAGATGATCGACGTCGATGAAGCAGGAGGCAGGTTGGAGGTAATGAACTTGAAGGTATATTGCAGCGAAATATTTACAGTCATATGTACATCTTGCCGAAGCACACTGATGATAACATAGACATCAACAGCGTCTTACTCTTCTACTTAACTTTTCTTATGTTAGAGCCTAGAACACTGTTACTACATACAACGAACCTAGTCTCACTGTTCGACCACCGAGTGGTTACGGCCCAGACAGAAGTTGCATCGTACGGAGTCTTACTGATCGATCAGTTAAGTGATTACAGCCTAGACTGAAGGGAAACGAATCCCGTCCAGTCTTTAGTACCTTGCGGTAACAAAGAAAAAGGGCAGGTGGCCACTGCTGGTCCGCCTCAACCTTCTGTTATCCAATCTGTTTACCCTCAGATTAAGCCACTCCCTAGTGGGCTGTCCCTAATCTCGACAGCAGCATCTTTGCAGTTTAAACAGGCATTTTGGCATTCTTTCCCATCATGGCTCTCCCTCTCCTTATCCCACGCTCTCAGATATTCTCACAGTCGAAATATCGGTATCGTAGCAGCCCTGCGGCATTCGCGCCATCTCCCACGCTCATCCAGTCGAACCCCCGGTGACTGTCGTAAAGTGGGTTCCGGGAAACGATACGTGTCCCCGCCTTTCGTGCATTCGGACCGTGCATTGTTGCGACTCAACCCTTCGTTCCAGTCGGCGCGCCGAAAGCGCATGCCGCTCTTCCCCGAACCGGCCACTGAGAAGACAAGCACGGTCGCGCAGCCGCAACCCCCCGAGCGACTGCGGAGGGCATGACATGTTTGCCCGCCTCATCTTCCCACGCGTTGGCCGATCTTCCTCAAGCCGTGTTCAGTGAAAGGGAAGGGTCTCATACCAGGAACCCCTGGGGGCCAGCGTGGGAGACCAGCCGCTCAATGGAAGCCGTTTGCTTTCCATTGATAATTGCACAGTCAAAGACCATGCAGAGAGAGAGCCGAGAAAGAAGCTTTGTATAGCGTACGGTGCTACGCCGTCCCTTCTGTGCGATCGCCTTATGAGCGGCAACATAACAGATGTCTTTTTAGGGGCGAAGCTCCTTAAGGCGTGGGTCGTGCGTCCCCGATGTATGTAGTAGTAGTAGTAGTAGTAGTAGTAGTAGTAGTAGTAGTAGTAGTAGGTAGCCACTGGCGCTTGCCTGCCGGGAGGCACGCACGCGCCGAGGGCGAGCGCGTGGCTCCCGGGGCTCGCCCTCGCCGCGAGCGACGCGCGCGCTCCCCGGCAAACTCGACACTGCCCCGGCAAACGCGAGAGGCAACGTTGGCGCAGGCAGCGTCTCCTAGCGAGTTTCTAGATTGAGAAATACCGACTGCTCGCGTTGGAGAAGCGTTCACCGGCAACCCATATATATCTACATATATATATATAGGGTTGAAAAGAGGACACACGTTCAAAATTCTTGCTTTATTAACGTTTCGGCCGGTGGGCCGGCCTTCGTCAGACACACGTTCAAAATTCTTGCTTATTAACGTTCGGCCGGTGGGCCGGCCTTCGTCAGACACACGTTCAAATTCTTGCTTATTAACGTTTCGGCCGGTGGGCCGGCCTTCGCCGGAGGTTCATCGTAGATCGTGCCGAGTTCCGGATTAATTTAGTTAACGCGACCGCTACGAATCTTTATGGTTCAACTACGCACAAGTGAAATCTCCCACCGGCACTTTATTCAAGTCAAGATGCAGGCCTATATATATATATATATATATATATAATATATATATATATATATATATATATATATAAAATGTGGATGTTGGTCTTCAAGCAGGCCGCGACGTTGTTTTACAGACTGCTAGCAGGAAGGTAGATCTGGGTCCAGGCGAGCGAGCGCAAGAGCGTGGGTAACAACCACCGATCGTCGTCGTCTTTTGCATCCAGGCGTTCGGGCGCATGTCATACATCTTCAGTACAATATATATATATATATATATATATATATATATATAGGCACTGGATCTTGACTTGCAATGAAGTGCCGGTGGAGATTTCACTTGTGCATTGTGCATAGTTGAACCGTGAGGATTCGTAGCATGCGCGTTAACTAAATTAATCCGGAACTCGGCACGATCTACGATGAACATCCCGAGCTTCGCCCACTCATCGTCATTCACTCCGTGGATATGCTGTAATTTCTTGTTGTTGTTGTTGCTGTTGCTGATTGTTGCATTTGCTTGTATTCTTTCAGCTTATATTGTATAACCGCTTTCCACTGTCTAAAATGTTATGCCTTCTTTTTCATGCGCCTAAGATACCGCCAAGGTGTTTGTTTGTTGTAGGTGTCCACGGCGTTGTCAAACTATCGAGAGATAGTTTTTACCGCGGGCTCCTCGGCTATCACGTTTTGTTTTGATGGCGAAATAAACTGAATTGAATTGAATTGATTACTTTTGCAAAAAGACGAAAGAAGTATTCCGGAATACAGATACTGATACTGAAGTACTGATACTGAAATACTTTTTTCTAAGTCGGGGATGTTCTACTCCGTAGATACATTAAATACATTTATTATGCGCAGCATAACATACAAGATTTTGCTGCGCATTGAAACTTGCAATTTATTCATTACTTTATCAGAGTACTCCGAGTTCCATTAAGGTATTCAAAGGAGGCTTACACTTTACATAATTGTTAATAACGATATAAGCGCAGATATCAGTTACAATAAATAATTATGCTGTATCACAGCAAGAGTAACATACATTGTACACCGAAATCGACATACTTGGCGGCAACAGTATTAGCTATGCTAAAAATAGCATACCTCAAGTGAAGCACTGGAATCACTAACGAACGAATTGAGAAAGAGTATAGAGTTATTTAACAACGGTCTGTTTTGTTAAAGAGTTTGGTGCGTTAATTACACTTAAGTAGCAGGAGCTTCTCGAATAGGCTCGAATAAACAAATTTGGACTTTGTAGTACGGTGCATTCTATAAGAAGTCACCTTATGATGCGTATAGGTTTGGTGAAGCGTGCAAACGGGAGCTCATTCAATGATCCAGAGATGGTACTTCACGTGGTTTTCTAATCTCTTACAAAGAACAACTTTGAAATGCCCGATAGTCACTAAACAATCGATTACTAGGACAACCAGTGCACCCAATGTGGTGTACCTCTATTCGCAGCATACTTGATTGCAAACGTAATTGGAGAATCGCTAGTGGACATTCGAATGTGAACTTGACTAGTTGATACTCATCACAGTTACTGGCACACTGCAAACACAAACAGATATAGCAAAGGCACAGAGATTGTAATGTTATATACTAGGTAAAGGAATTCCCATTCTCCAGGCGCCTTTCTCTATCGCAGCTTTGCTGACAACTTCAGCAAATTCGCCTGCAAGTACACACATAGGAAAGCCTATTTTAAGCAGCTTCCTTCGCAGGGCCATTTGAAAATGGTGACCTCCTCTACAACAAACTTTAGCAACGTGATGCACGCTTTGTTGCATGGGAGTCTCGTGGATTCAGTAGTTAGTTCTGCACAACGGCGCTCGATCGTCTTCTGAGCTATTTGGAGCAACTTCATTTGAAACAACCCTCGCTGTATAAAAATAGGGTCTTAGACGCTGTGGTTCTTATAGCTTCATGCGGTGGAAGCTATTTTCGGAGCCAGGAGCCTGTGGCAGCTAGATGTCTATCTCTGGGCACTGCCATTTAGGAAGTCCTGTCCCAAACGCGATGTCTTGTGTATCACTGGTTGGACATACCTTAGTACCGTAATTTTCAATATTGGCCCCACAATTGTAAAATTCCCTGAATATCGCAAAGTATCCCTCTTTTCCACTTTCGTTCAAAATACAGTGGCAAATTAGGCGACGCCTCCCAGGAATACTATTGCACACGAGCGACGTTTCACAGCGCTGTGTCCCGTGGTTTATGTGCTTTATCTTTCTCTCTCCGCCTAATCAGAAACTTTCCGCCGTTCTTAATTGTTTTAGGTCCTAGCAGTATTATCTGCAGCGCTGGGACTTTACCGCTTAAACATACATTTTTCGGTTGGTCTTGCAGGTTCTGCGGAAAAGCGGGATTTTCTAAAGCGCAGCTTTCCACAACTACAGGACCGACACATTTTGAATTCACATGAACGGAGCTTCGAAGAACACGTCAAGTTGCAGACTGGTGGCCGAGGTCAGTTCAAATCACTTTAAACCGAAGGTAAAAACATTATTTCGTCTAGCTGGAGCGATTCTCCGACGCAGGAATTAGCTTCTAGTAGTGGCTGGTACTCACATACGGCGGCACTCAAGTAGATGACACATTCAGCCCTATATTTTAGTCGTAGGGGCAACGGCAGATATACCGTCAGGAACACGCACCTCAAATGTCGGGAAGAGTTACGAAGATTTGTGCGAACTACACTATTGGCCCGAATGGTTCCAACGCTTCACTTGGTGTGAATGAGAAATACACCTGGACCAGCCGTGTTTTGTCTAAAACTACAGCCGACGCGCTGCCTTGACTGTCCGCGACCGATTGGTGGGAAGTGCATGCGCGACTATGCATATATGGCGTGCGCCAACTCAGATGAAGGATATTCATTGGCGCGTGTCGTTATCCGTGAATACTTTGCAATAATGTGCACTTAGTTGTTCGGTGTTTCCATTCTAATAAATTTACTTTTTTTTATTTTGACACAGACTACGTTTAATGTCATTGATACGGCAGCAATATTCGTACGGGTTTTTGTTGCGTACCCTGTAAACTGAGCTGCATGCTCGCGGAGGCTCAGAGCACTGAAGAGCATTTTAAAAGTGTAGCTGTTTAGGCTTGGAACTCTCCGACGTACCACGCTTTAATTCTGCTGGTGTGCGCTACAAAAAGGCGATATGTGCGAAGCAACTCCCCCAACATAGATAGCATAGCCATGCACAGCATAGAAGAGCAAGGAGGTGGGTCCCGCCATGGTGGTCTAGTGCGGGATCGATCTAGCGGCGGGATCGAATCCTGGCCGCGGGGGCTGCATTTCGGTCGAGGCGAAACGTTGAGGACCGTGTACTGTGCGATGTAACTTCGCATTAGAGAACCCCAGGTGGTCGGAATTTCCTGAACTTTCCACCACGGCGTCTCTCATAGTCGCAACGTGATTTTGGTACGTAAAGCCCCAGAAATCAATCACTAAGGTGGGACAAGATGTGGGGGCGAGGAGGATTGGCGTGTGGGTGGGGAAGGAAGCCAAAGAGAGCAAAAGGCAAAACATGACACAGCCTTGTAATTTATCAGAATCAGGAGCAGAATCAATTTTATTTTAAGTTAGTAATTTACGTGGCTAAAATATACAAAAGCAGATCACAATGTCAAACACTACGGGACCTCCTTCTCCTCTTTCGGCAATATGCGTCGCAGAAACTGGGTATGTGTCAAGAAGCTCTTATGATAGCGTACCTATGCACAGCGTAGTATAGCGTGGGGGTAGGAAAGAGAAGTGAGGGTGATAGGAGTGATGTGAAGGAGAGAAGGAGGCAGAGTAAAGCGTGGCTTAGCGTTGTACAGCATAGTTTGACAAATGAATGGGAAAGGGAAGTACGTGCGAGAAAGATTGATGTAAGAACGAGGAGGAGGGAAACGCAGACGAAACGGAAGAGGCGAGAGGGTAAGTCATAGGAGTTCTTTAATAATACCAGTTACAAAACTTCGTTCCGAATCTGGACATGCTATTGACCAAGCCTGCGGAGGTTATCAGGTTTTTGCCCAATCTCGGAACTGTAGCTGGAAACGCTACCTTCACTGAATCTCGGGGGCAATGTTTATTGCATGAAAGTAGGATTAACAAATGCTGCCGTGCCATTGCAGTTGCCAATAGCTACCTTAATACGCGGGTAATGACGACAAAAAAAAAAACATGAGGAACGTTCCACATTGAAATTCGCCTTCACGCGATGGGCCACACGCTCCTTCGCTTCCAGCCGACACGCTTTGCGCTAAAGGTCTTCTGCTACGTTGATAGACAGATTCTCTGGACACATGAACTGAATTCCACTAGTGCACTCTTCGTTCTAAATTCGCAATGACACAGTGACATTCAAAGCCGAAAAAAAGAGTTCATAATTATTCACCAAAAGTCGTCCGCTGTTCGAATGGCATTCTTGTTCTTTCACCAACGGCCTCGACAGCCGAAAAGGCCATTTGCTTCTTTTTTATGCTAGCCGGTGTCCGTAACTGGCGGCGGCGGCCCGTCGTCATTTTAAGAGACGCTGCCTCGTGAAGCAGTTTTGTCGTATCGTTCCATGCTTCACGCGACAGGCGACATGCGCAGCCCCGACAGCAACCTGACTTGGTTCTGCAACATGCCTGAGGGCGCCTCCTCGCAAGGTGGGGACCGCTGCTGAAGAAGTGAATCGCAGAGCTACGCGCGCGGTTGCAGCAAGGCAACGTAGGGCACAACAGACACCTGTGCAGAGAGAAGCGCAAACCGCATACTTATGGCGCAGGGGATACCTACCACCTTTACTTGCACTAGTTTCCTTAAGCGTTTACAATGGCCCCTAAGAAGGTCGTTCCTTCAGCTTACGCTGTCGCGGTCCTCCGATTCCGCGCAGGCCTGGCTCTTCTTTTTTTGTTATCAAGTTAGCAGGAATAGCATTGTTCATATCGTATTTGCGTTGAGTGCTAACGCTGCTATGATTACGTATCTGATTGTTTCGAATAGCAGCGTGAAAGTATGGTCTTTTTAAATTTTTGTGGCACCAGTATCCCGAGACGACTACGCAGCGTGTAGGTCAGTGTGGAATAAAAAGGTGTACCAGGCACACTTATAAGTACCGCAACTATAATATCTTACAGATTTCATATATCCCAGAATGCTTGAGAGGCCGTGTGATTATTTACTTACTGAAATGACCGAATTTCGTGTTTGTTGTGGACTTATTTAATTTAGCTGTGCGATGAAACATCATCAGAGAGCTTGACGTGTCGTTCTTACAATTTTCCTAGCGCATTCTTTACGTGACACTGCATACAAAGTGATTCAGAAAATGACTATCCTCACCTAGACGATCTGTGGCAGCATGATCTACGTATTGTCAATAATCTTCGAGCGGTGCGATCTAAAATCCGATGAAAAAGCGACCAGCGCTTTTTAACACTTCGATTGCAATATTGGCAGCCTGTAGTGAATTAATATTTGAAGTTAAATAAGGTTTCGTTTTGCCCCTGCTACTGCGTTCATCAATTCGCCACCGCGATAACATACCTACAAGCACAGGCGGACTGCGACCATGTACGACATTCAACAGATGGGAAAGTAAGCGACATTTATGTTCATGAAGATTCAGCCAGAAAGATGAAAGTGTATAGCAAGGCCGTCTACATCATGAAAAATAAATCGGGGTCGTTTGTTTGTCGCTCCAATCTGACGTCACTCCACTGAATGGGGCCATTACATGTATTACGACGCCAGCGGTGTTACTTTCTTCTTATCTCATCCTAAAACAATATGGATCCGGTTATCGGTGTTTATCACTTGTATTCAGTGCGCGTAAATGCCCAACTAGAAGCGAGGACACTTGGCCCACCTGATAAAACAAACCCGGTATATGAGTCATTATTGCTGGAAGTTCCGGCAAGGCCTCGTCATTTTGGAATATATATCCCCAGCCACCGTTAATGTTGTTTTAGTGCCGATGATAGGCTGTGGACAGGAGTTGCACTGTGTACCTTGACGGGTGGATGCTAATTTTCCCTTTCTTAAGAAGGATACAAAAACAGCAGAGCGGTGATAAGTGGCAATAATCCCGTAGCTTTAATGAGGAATGATGTGGCCAACTAAAGGGAAATGTACTCACGCCATTCTTCACAATATCATGGTTGTTATGACGGCTCTGCCAAAGAGACATATTTTTTGCAAAAGATAGCACATAGAGGCTTGTGTCACGAGATTAAATGTCAAAGCGTCGCGTTCACTGATATCGTTGCTTTGCCTGGTGCCATCTTTGCTGTGGAACCGACGTGAACACCTTCAACACACTAGTAGTTAACATCAACTCCTGTTCGCCTCTGACATTCTCCTCAGGTGTGGACTTGGTGCTGTATTCCCTGCGCAAAGAAGAGTTCCTGGCAAGCGTGCGCTGCTTGGCCCCACATGGCCGCTACTTGGAGATCGGCAACCTTAATCTCTTGGACGGCAAGAATTTTGATGTGTCCGTGTTTCCACAGAATGTCAGCTTTCAGAGAGTGATGATAGACAGCTTGTTACGTGGTGACCCGGCGTCTTTGGCTCACAAGCATCGCATCGCGGAGCTTCTTCGCAATGGGATCACATTCGGCGTGGTTCGTCCTGTGGACGTAATCAGGTTCACCCGGGATCAGACTCAGGAGGCCTTCCGCTTTGTTGCTTCTAAAGATCAAATAGGAGGCAAGGTTGTAATACAGGTGCGTGTTGCTCAAATGGAAGGAGTGTTGTAGTGCTTTCTAAGAGGCCCATGATCTCTTACGCAAATGTGTTTTTTTTTTTCGGCCATAGGTAGCATTAATAATGCATTACTAAAGTGAAGAAATTCGAATACAGCAGCTATTCTTTGGAACACAGGATGCCAATATGTGTTTTCGCTCAGACTGTAAAACACAACTATACATGGTCATTGCCTTTATTAGGTCAATAAACTTATTGTCACCTTTGTGACAAAGAGAAAATTAGAAAGCGGTGCTTTTTATTGTATTGTGGAATATTATCATTACGCAAATCTTTTGTTTATTGAGCATTCGACATGTATGGCACACTTTATGAAGAGCACTGAGGTATGACAGGTCTCCGTAGAATACGAAGGGGAAAAGTAAACGGTTCTTTTTTGTATTACTTTCGAAATGCCGTATGGTCAAAATAACTTTTTGGCACTAGAACAGAGCAATGATTCTGATTTGCATCTTACATTTCTGAGAAATTTATATCCCAACCACAGGAATGCAGTGACGGGTCATTTGTAACCATGTGCCGTAGCTGGTATATATATGAATTAATATTAAACATATAAGTAAACAAATAAGAGGACTGCCACAATATGACAACATGGTTCGTACAGGCGAGGTCCAATCCTTGCTCTGTAAGTAGAGTTGTAGTTTGCTATCAAAGAATAAAAGGTACACTCTAAGAGGCTCACTTGTCTCTGTTTTGCAGGCAGCCACACAGAACTGCCTATTGTCTTTACGGCGCGGAACACTGTCAAACATTCACCTTTAACAGCGGCAGCGAAGCTCCCTTACTTTCTTCCAACACCACTTGCGAGCTAGGAATTGGTTCAAAAGGTCATATTTTGCTCACGCTTTGATTCCTCACAAAATTTGCGCTTTCTGTTGCCCGGAAATATAGACGAGGGTGTTGTTTGATGTTGCCTGCCCTGCACATCGACGGAAAACGCGATATGTTCCGTTCAACTTGGAAGAGCGCTCTTCATAGACAAGCATCTTGTGGAGTGTTGTGGAAGCCAGCTCACCTGAGACGTACCAATTTTGCGTCAGTGCGAGATCTGGTCTAAACTGTTCGCAACATTTACATGGAGCTGGTTACAGTGCCAGGGCGATTATGGTTTTCATAAAACTTCACCATATCGAATGATTGCAGGTGCGACCAGAAGAGACCCAGCCAAGGATCGCCAAAGCACCGGCGGTGATGCTGGATGCCGTAGCGAGGACGTATTTCTACGGGCACAAGTCGTACATCATCGTCGGTGGCCTCGGCGGCATTCGGTCTCGAGCTATCCGAGTGGATGATCTCTCGCGGCTGCCTCAAGCTCGTCTTGGTCTCAAGGAGTGCAGTGCGCACGGGATACCAGAGGCTTTGTCTGAGGCGCTGGAGCGCCATCGGCGCAGCAGTGGTCGTGAGCACGGAAGATGTCTCAACGGAGGGAGGTGCCAGGAAGGTTATCGACGAGGCAGCAAGCATGGGGCCTGTGGGGGGAATATTCAACTTGGCAATGGTAAGGAAATCGCGCAACCGGTTATCACGGTTGTAATCCAAGCAGTATGTAATCCGTGCGACATTATATTCCTTGGACACTTCAGGACGAATTCTGTAAAAAGAAAACTTTTTTCGAAGTTCTATTCACTTTTCTGTTCCATAATTATGATCTGATTCCGTCCTAAGAGAGAGCCGCTGAGCCGCTGGTCCTGATCGTCCAGGACCAGCGGCTCTCTCAGAAAACACGCCTAAAACGAAAATAAAATGCACCGTGGCTTTTATTCTACCCGCTGCCACATATGTCGAGTGATTTAAACAAGACTCTAAGCAAAGTGAGTTGTGAACTGTCGTATTGTGGCGCGAGTGATTCGATACAAGGAACATCTTCCGTGGACTTTGTAGTAGCGAAAATGCCCACGAGAACTAGCACCACGTACCCGTCGTGTGCAGCATGTTCGCTTCCATCGAAGTGAGCGTCATTTAATTAGGTTTTCACTCGTCTTCCCTTGAATGCCTTATTTTCGCACTAGAATTAACCTTAACCAGCTTGATAATAATTATATCGCTGCTTGCACGGTTTTTATTGTTCATTGCATTGCACAGCTTGCCCAGAAGCACAAGTCGATTATCATGTTGTTTAATCTGACGAACGTGCATTTAAAGTAGCATAGGCCTCCACAATTATTCCTCATGTTCTCTACAGCGTGAGCTCTTGGTGCTTACTATGACGTATATAACGAATTTCGGCAGCGAAAGAAACGCTTTAAGAGTCACCCGCTTGAATTTATAATTTGGAAAAGTGGCCCCCTCTTACGTACTTCTGGGGATGCACATTAGAAAAAAATTCATTTCGCACTTGAACGAACGAACCTGACGTGCGACACACGTGCGCCTAAACATGATGTCCCTACTTGCTCGGATCTTTGGGAACACACATCTCCAGCTAAGTCAAATAAGCGAGGCGACGTTACATCTTTTAGACGACAGTGGAGGCAACTTCGCCTGTTTCTTGCAGTACCTCTGTAAACCGCAGCGCGCGCGCGTGCGATATGGAGCAGATCGGTTTGGTTCGGCTTGAATTGGAAAAATATTATTAAAAAGGTGCCGAGGCGTGTGCCTTAGCACACAGCGCGCCACTCCCACGACGGAACAGTCAGGCCGAGACTGACTGCAGCCCTGTGGACCCTCTGGACTGCCCAAAGTTGCGACTGTATGTCCGGACTCCTCAGCGCAGAGCCCCACTTGCTGGCCGATCCTGTACGAGTGCCAAGTAGCGAGGGGCACTGCCAGAGCATATGGTTAAAGGTGGCTAAACCGCCACATTTCGTACATGATTTAGTTAAGTAAACATCATAATAAAGCTTGTGGATAAAGGCAGGGGTAGGATAAGCTTCCGTTTGAAGCAACCTCAATGTCAGCACCTGCGCCCTGTTTAACTTCCTATTTGGAGGAGGAAAACTCTCCTACCCAGCGCGAAATGTCGAGTGGCACAGTGAATTGTTATCTTCACCGGTTTAACATGCCAGGGAATATTGCACTCACGTGACTCTTCTCTCTCTCGTTTCACCTATGTCTTTGTATTGATCAAAGGTAGGGATTTTTTATGTCGTAAAAAACGCCACCTTAATTACGCTGTAGAAAATGCTGGGGATGCAGTCGGATGGTAGCCCGTCGATATCATTGTCCCCAAATAATGGCTTCCTCATAAGGTAGCACAGTAATCACGCAATAATTTGGTTACCTAAGAAGGTGCTGGGGCTTTTGGCATAGATGCACTTCAACAAACAGCGCCAGGGAAGCAGAAACACAGAGCAACAACGAGGACATGCTCGTTGCAAATCGACGTGTGGCAGATTGTCACGAACAAGAACAATAGCAATTGAGCTACTCACTGCAGCGACTGCGGGTGCTCTCCGTTACTCCAGCATACCAAGTATCAGCGCATATACACGGAAAGCCGTGCACGCGAAAAACACCAGACGTACACGATGAGGCGCAAAGGCGAGATTCGTGTCAGTGCCCCTTCGCTCACACTAGATACAAGGAGTATCGCTACTTGCAACAATAACCAAAAGACCTTGCGACTGCGGGTGCTCTCCATTACCCCAGCATACCAAGTTTCTGCGCATATACACGGAATGCCGTGCACGCGACATACACCAGACGTACACGATGAGGCGCAAAGGCGAGATTCGTGTCAGTGCCCCTTCGCTCACACTAGATACAAGGAGTATCGCTACTTGCAACAATAACCAAAAGACCTTGCGACTGCGGGTGCTCTCCATTACCCCAGCATACCAAGTTTCTGCGCATATACACGGAATGCCGTGCACGCGACATACACCAGACGTACACGATGAGGCGCAAAGGCGAGATTCGTGTCAGTGCCCCTTCGCTCACACTAGATACAAGGAGTATCGCTACTTGCAACAATAACCAAAGACCTTGCGACTGCGGGTGCTCTCCATTACCCCAGCATACCAAGTTTCTGCGCATATACACGGAATGCCGTCCACGCGACATACACCAGACGTACACGATGAGGCGCAAAGGCGAGATTCGTGTCAGTGCCCCTTCGCTCACACTAGATACAAGGAGTATCGCTACTTGCAACAATAACCAAAAGACCTTGCGACTGCGGGTGCTCTCCATTACCCCAGCATACCAAGTTTCTGCGCATATACACGGAATGCCGTCCACGCGACATACACCAGACGTACACGATGAGGCGCAAAGGCGAGATTCGTGTCAGTGCCCCTTCGCTCACACTAGATACAAGGAGTATCGCTACTTGCAACAATAACCAAAAGACCTTGCGACTGCGGGTGCTCTCCATTACCCCAGCATACCAAGTTTCTGCGCATATACACGGAATGCCGTGCACGCGACATACACCAGACGTACACGATGAGGCGCAAAGGCGAGATTCGTGTCAGTGCCCCTTCGCTCACACTAGATACAAGGAGTATCGCTACTTGCAACAATAACCAAAAGACCTTGCGACTGCGGGTGCTCTCCATTACCCCAGCATACCAAGTTTCTGCGCATATACACGGAATGCCGTGCACGCGACATACACCAGACGTACACGATGAGGCGCAAAGGCGAGATTCGTGTCAGTGCCCCTTCGCTCACACTAGATACAAGGAGTATCGCTACTTGCAACAATAACCAAAAGACCTTGCGACTGCGGGTGCTCTCCATTACCCCAGCATACCAAGTTTCTGCGCATATACACGGAATGCCGTCCACGCGACATACACCAGACGTACACGATGAGGCGCAAAGGCGAGATTCGTGTCAGTGCCCCTTCGCTCACACTAGATACAAGGAGTATCGCTACTTGCAACAATAACCAAAAGACCTTGCGACTGCGGGTGCTCTCCATTACCCCAGCATACCAAGTTTCTGCGCATATACACGGAATGCCGTGCACGCGACATACACCAGACGTACACGATGAGGCGCAAAGGCGAGATTCGTGTCAGTGCCCCTTCGCTCACACTAGATACAAGGAGTATCGCTACTTGCAACAATAACCAAAAGACCTTGCGACTGCGGGTGCTCTCCATTACCCAGCATACCAAGTTTCTGCGCATATACACGGAATGCCGTGCACGCGAAATACACCAGACGTACACGATGAGGCGCAAAGGCGAGATTCGTGTCAGTGCCCCTTCGCTCACACTAGATACAAGGAGTATCGCTACTTGCAACAATAACCAAAAGCACCTTGCTTTCTTGTCATCTTCATGCCCTTGCACAGGGAGTCAATATTCCTCCAATTTCCGCCCTGTTATGTTATAATCGTGTATTATGTGTTAACACCCACATTTACAATGTGCTATAAGTGGCATATCAGGAACTGGCCCTATCTGGCGCCGTATTGCGCGTGTCCGTATGTGGTCGTATATGCCCAAATCGCGATAGAGGCATGTGCGGCTATAAAAGACCTACACGAGGAATGTAATGTATTATTCTGACACGTATTGAGCCAGTAGAGCCACATAGAAGCGCGTGGCATGATGTGTCAGCTATGCATGGCATTCATCGTGTAGGTTTTGTCATATATGCTTCTATCACGATTTGGGATGATACGTTCAGATACGGAGACATGCCATATATAGCCGGATATGCCCAATTCCTGATACAGCCATATGTGTCATTTTTATAAGGGCAATAAATCCACTGTTGGCTGTAATCGGTCGTCCTCGTTCCTGCCCTGAGTGTTTGTTTCTTTACAGCCGTTAGCTCACAAGTACATTTCCATGTCTACAATCATAAAACATTGTTATCCCTAGGTGCTTCACGACGCCTTGATTGAAAACCAATCGGCGGAGACGTACGAAGCGGTGTTCAAGCCTAAAGTGCTCATCACCCAACGGCTGGACGATGTGTCGCGTGAGCGCTGTGCCTGTCTAGACCACTTCGTGGCTTTCTCATCCATTGCTTCCGGTCGGGGCAACACTGGTCAGACAAACTACGGTTATGCCAACTCAGCCATGGAGCGCGTGTGCGAGCGGAGGGTCGCAGACGGACTACCCGGTAAGTTAAGAGAATAACGCTGCACATTTTATTCTCTCTGATTACCACCGTACATCAAGCGTAACGGCAATGAAACAGCATTTGTCACTGCCACTTTTATCACTACGTCGCCAGTACTTCCGCCTTTGTCTCTTTCATAAGATCTGCCATCATCCATCACCATGTAGTGGGCTTATCACGTCTCCCACGTATCCTTCATCTCGGATTGATCATAAACACAGTTAAAGGGACTTTTTGCAACAACGCAATTTTTTGCTCCTTCGTACCGTCACATTGAACGCTTGGCATCAGCTATACCATCAGGTGACATCGTTTCCATATCAGATCACTCCCCATTTCGTCGTTCTTTATCAGCCCACCAATTTCGCGACAACCCTCCATAGTCATTTAATCTATTCCCTCTCCCTACAACTTTCTTTCTATGCGTTTAAGATGCCGGCATTTCTTTTGTTTTTTGCATTTATATTTTCTTTTATATTTTGCCACTAGTACTGTATAATTTTACCACACTCACTGTCTTCATTCCTTTTATATTATATTTCTTACGTTTCACTTTAGTTTGATCTAGTAGACATGTTATTTGCTTTAGTCTTGCTTCATTTATATACTGCACGTTTTGTTCCGTTGTTTTGTAATTTTAATATCTTGTAACCCGCTCCCCTCTGTAATGCTTCGGCGATTGAAGGTAACAAAAATAAACAAGTAGAAGGCGGCCGTTCTGCACAGAGCTTGCGGTCTCGTAGAATTTTATGCACGTGGGAACTCTTTTTGCATTCGGGTGCAGATTCTTTTCGAATAATGAATCCTATAAAAAAAATCACAGTTTGGTGGAAGGTGCGCCTTCGCGTATCGGAACCCTATGAAAAGTTACCGCTGAAATGTAGCCAGGGTAACTGTGAAACGCGGACAGTGGTGTGCATTTTGAGACTTGGAGGAATGACACCTGTGGGACTGGTATTTACGACGACGCATTTATATGGAAGCGATGCATGTCACCGACATTTGCGATTTTCACTACCATCGTTTCGACTTGCTTCAATTGTGATGTGAGTTCTCTCACTGCTTCTCGAAAACCGACGGCAAGAGGTTCAGCCTCTACCTTGAGCCTTCTGTTTCCGTATTTGTCACCTGCAGAATATTGCCGCACATGGTGGCGGTGCTCTAGCATTCAAGTACTCGACGCTCTCGCCAAGCCCCGAACTAAGCCCGAAGATTAAAAAAGAAAACTCAACGTTGCCCCATACTATTGAAAATATATACGCAGCTTCCGCTAGGTCGCCCAAGGTCAGACCACAGCGAAGCTGGCCGTGAGCACGGAAGATGTCTCAACGGAGGGAGGTGCCAGGAAGGTTATCGACGAGGCAGCAAGCATGGGGCCTGTGGGGGAATATTCAACTTGGCAATGGTAAGGAAATCGCGCAACCGGTTATCACGGTTGTAATCCAAGCAGTATGTAATCCGTGCGACATTATATTCCTTGGACACTTCAGGACGAATTCTGTAAAAGAAAACTTTTTTCGAAGTTCTATTCACTTTTCTGTTCCATAATTATGATCTGATTCCGTCATAAGAGAGAGCCGCTGGTCCTGATCGTCCAGAACCAGCGGCTCTCTCAGAAAACACGCCTAAAACGAAAATAAAATGCACCGTGGCTTTTATTCTACCCGCTGCCACATATGTCGAGTGATTTAAACAAGACTCTAAGCAAAGTGAGTTGTGAACTGTCGTATTGTGGCGCGAGTGATTCGATACAAGGAACATCTTCCGTGGACTTTGTAGTAGCGAAAATGCCCACGAGAACTAGCACCACGTACCCGTCGTGTGCAGCATGTTCGCTTCCATCGAAGTGGGCGTCATTTTAATTAGGTTTTCACTCTTCTTCCCTTGAATGCCTTATTTTCGCACTAGCTTGATAATACCAGCTTGATAATAATTATATCGCTGCTTGCACGGTTTTTATTGTTCATTGCATTGCACAGCTTGCCCAGAAGCACAAGTCGATTATCATGTTGTTTAATCTGACGAACGTGCATTTAAAGTAGCATAGACCTCCACAATTATTCCTCATGTTCTCTACAGCGTGAGCTCTTGGTGCTTACTATGACGTATATAACGAATTTCGGCAGCGAAAGAAACGCTTTAAGAGTCACCCGCTTGAATTTATAATTTGGAAAAGTGGCCCCCTCTTACGTACTTCTGGGGATGCACATTAGAAAAAATTCATTTCGCACTTGAACGAACGAACCTGACGTGCGACACACGTGCGCCTAAACATGGTGTCCCTACTTGCTCGGATCTTTGGGAACACACATCTCCAGCTAAGTCAAATAAGCGAGGCGACGTTACATCTTTTAGGACGACAGTGGAGGCAACTTCGCCTGTTTCTTGCAGTACCTCTGTAAACCGCAGCGCGCGCGCGTGCGATATGGAGCAGATCGGTTTGGTTGGCTTGAATTGGAAAAATATTATTAAAAAGGTGCCGAGGCGTGTGCCTTAGCACACAGCGCGCCACTCCCACGACGGAACAGTGAGGCCGAGACCGAATGCAGCATCGTGGGCCCTCTGGACAGCCTAAAGTTGCGACTGTATGTCCGGACTCCTCAGCGCAGAGCCCCACTTGCTGGCCGATGCTGTACGAGTCCCAAGTAGCGAGGGGCACTGCCAGAGCATGTGTTTAAAGGTGGCTAAACCGCCACATTTCGTACATGATTTAGTTAAGTAAACATCATAATAAAGCTTGTGGAGAAAGGCAGGGTTAGGATAAGCTTCCGTTTGAAGCAACCTCAACGTCAGCACCTGCGCCCTGTTTAACTTCCTATTTGGAGGAGGAAAAACTCTCCTACCCAGCGGGAAATGTCGAGTGGCACAGTGAATTGTTATCGTCACCGGTTTAACATGCCAGGGAATATTGCACTCACGTGACTCTTCTCTCTCTCGTTTCACCTATGTTTTTGTATTGGTCAAAGGTAGGGATTTTTTTATGTCGTAAAAAACGCCACCTTAATTACGCTGTAGAAAATGCTGGGGATGCAGTCGGATGGTAGCCCGTCGATATCATTGTCCCCAAATAATGGCTTCCTCATAAGGTAGCACAGTAATCACGCAATACTTTGGTTCCCTAAGAAGGTGCTGGGGCTTTTGGCATAGATGCACTTCAACAAACAGCGCCAGGGAAGCAGAAACACAGAGCAACAACGAGGACCTGCTCGTTGCAAATCGACGTGTGGCAGATTGTCACGAACAAGAACAATTGAGCTACTCACTGCAGCGACTGCGGGTGCTCTCCATTACTCCAGCATACCAAGTTTCTGCGCATATACACGGAATGCCGTGCACGCGAAATACACCAGACGTACACGATGAGGCGCAAAGGCGAGATTCGTGTCAGTGCCCCTTCGCTCACACTAGATACAAGGAGTATCGCTACTTGCAACAATAACCAAAAGCACCTTGCTTTCTTGTCATCTTCATGCCCTTGCACAGGGAGTCAATATTCCTCCAATTTCCGCCCTGTTATGTTATAATCGTGTATTATGTGTTAACACCCACACTTACAATGTGCTATAAGTGGTATATCAGGAACTGGCCCTATCTGGCGCCGTATTGCGCGTGTCCGTATGTGGTCGTATATGCCCAAATCGCGATAGAGGCATGTGCGGCTATAAAAGACCTACACGAGGAATGTAATGTATTATTCTGACACGTATTGAGCCAGTAGAGCCACATAGAAGCGCGTGGCATGATGTGTCAGCTATGCATGGCATTCATCGTGTAGGTTTTGTCATATATGCTTCTATCACGATTTGGGATGATACGTTCAGATACGGAGACATGCCATATATAGCCGGATATGCCCAATTCCTGATACAGCCATATGTGTCATTTTTATAAGGGCAATAAATCCACTGTTGGCTGTAATCGGTCGTCCTCGTTCCTGCCCTGAGTGTTTGTTTCTTTACAGCCGTTAGCTCACAAGTACATTTCCATGTCTACAATCATAAAACATTGTTATCCCTAGGTGCTTCACGACGCCTTGATTGAAAACCAATCGGCGGAGACGTACGAAGCGGTGTTCAAGCCTAAAGTGCTCATCACCCAACGGCTGGACGATGTGTCGCGTGAGCGCTGTGCCTGTCTAGACCACTTCGTGGCTTTCTCATCCATTGCTTCCGGTCGGGGCAACACTGGTCAGACAAACTACGGTTATGCCAACTCAGCCATGGAGCGCGTGTGCGAGCGGAGGGTCGCAGACGGACTACCCGGTAAGTTAAGAGAATAACGCTGCACATTTTATTCTCTCTGATTACCACCGTACATCAAGCGTAACGGCAATGAAACAGCATTTGTCACTGCCACTTTTATCACTACGTCGCCAGTACTTCCGCCTTTGTCTCTTTCATAAGATCTGCCATCATCCATCACCATGTAGTGGGCTTATCACGTCTCCCACGTATCCTTCATCTCGGATTGATCATAAACACAGTTAAAGGGACTTTTTGCAACAACGCATTTTCTTGCTCCTTCGTACCGGTCACATTGAACGCTTGGCATCAGCTATACCATCAGGTGACATCGTTTCCATTTCAGATCACTCCCCATTTCGTCGTTCTTTATCAGCCCACCAATTTCGCGACAACCCTCCATAGTCATTTAATCTATTCCCTCTCCCTACAACTTTCTTTCTATGCGTTTAAGATGCCGGCATTTCTTTTGTTTTTTGCATTTATATTTTCTTTTATATTTTGCCACTAGTACTGTATAATTTTACCACACTCACTGTCTTCATTCCTTTTATATTATATTTCTTACGTTTCACTTTCGTTTGATCTAGTAGACATGTTATTTGCTTTAGTCTTGCTTCATTTACATACTGCACGTTTTGTTCCGTTGTTTTGTAATTTTAATATCTTGTAACCCGCTCCCCTCTGTAATGCTTCGGCGATTGAAGGTAACAAAAATAAACAAGTAGAAGGCGGCCGTTCTGCACAGAGCTTGCGGTCTCGTAGAATTTTATGCACGTGGGAACTCTTTTTGCATTCGGGTGCAGATTCTTTTCGAATAATGAATCCTATAAAAAAAATCACAGTTTGGTGGAAGGTGCGCCTTCGCGTATCGGAACCCTATGAAAAGTTACCGCTGAAATGTAGCCAGGGTAACTGTGAAACGCGGACAGTGGTGTGCATTTTGAGACTTGGAGGAATGACACCTGTGGGACTGGTATTTACGACGACGCATTTATATGGAAGCGATGCATGTCACCGACATTTGCGATTTTCACTACCATCGTTTCGACTTGCTTCAATTGTGATGTGAGTTCTCTCACTGCTTCTCGAAAACCGACGGCAAGAGGTTCAGCCTCTACCTTGAGCCTTCTGTTTCCGTATTTGTCACCTGCAGAATATTGCCGCACATGGTGGCGGTGCTCTAGCATTCAAGTACTCGACGCTCTCGCCAAGCCCCGAACTAAGCCCGAAGATTAAAAAAGAAAACTCAACGTTGCCCCATACTATTGAAAATATATACGCAGCTTCCGCTAGGTCGCCCAAGGTCAGACCACAGCGAAGCTGGCCGATAGTTTACTAAAACAGGTCACGTGATAGTGATGCGATATTTTAGAGGTAACATGTCGGTTAGGAACTGATCAGTTGCAGAGCTCACGAAGACCACCTGAAAGATGGGAGGCGAACGGCAGTCCCTTCGTTTGCATAGTCACACGTACTTGGCGCTTCCTCTTGGGGCCGAACTCCACCGTTTCTGATAGGTACGCGAATGGGCGTGTTGCAAAAACATAAATGTACGCTAGAGGCCAAATCACTCGTTGTGGCAGAATATGTCTTAGGGTGGCATTGAACAATGCAAATTGGGTTATCTATATTGCGTGTACAGCACGTGAAAAAAGGCAAACTTGCTTTTACCATGTTCCAGATATGTATCAACGTACGTGGAGTTGTATTTTTGTATTTGCTATTTTAGAGTGTTCTGATCTTGGTCTGCTTCATATCGTCCTTGTTTCTTTGTGGAGACTCGTATTTTTTATATTCCTGTCATTTTGCGTACCGCTCCCTGTACACGTATACACAAGACCTAGAGTATTGATAAAAAAATGAAATAATATTTCTCTGCTCTCCAGTATCTGTCGACCTGAAACGTTCTCTAGGAAATTCGATCGTCTAGAGAAATTCGGTGAATACGTGCGGAATGACTGAACCGAAGCCGATTTCTAAAGACAGTTCTGTGTCACTAACCCATTTTCTTCTCCCAGTATAACCTGAACAACCTATCCCGACACTTCTGGTGGGTACGAAGGATAAATTTCCGTATATTTAAAGTCAATTTCCTATGAAGCAATGTTTTCAAACTAAACATTTCTACTATGAGGTGCGACCACAATGTTTTCTTCAATTCCACTAGCCAGAAACGACTGGTTCAAACGCCCGATAGCCATGTCAAGCCTATGTCATTGTTCTTGTTGAACCTACGCAAGGTGCGATGCTAGTCTTTACACAGTAACATGCTATGCGAAAGAAGAGCAACTTCGTGAGCTCTCGAAGGCCCAGCCTCCTGCAGGAAATGTTTCGGTGCGAGGACTTACTTGAGCGCGACTGATCTTGTGATGCCTGCTATGTTCGAGTTCATTATTTGAAAGCGCACTAACCACTTATGCAATGGCCTGCCTGTTGTGATTACAGTCTTTGTTGTACATACAGGATTGGCCATCCAGTGGGGTGCAGTCGGAGACGTGGGTGTATTCCACGACACTATGGGTGCCGATGGGGAAGTAGCAGGAGTTGTGCAGCAACCAATAAGGTCCTGCATGGCGGTGATGGACGCCTTCCTCAGCCAAGGACGCCCCGTTGTATCGTCTTTCGTGCCGAGCAGTTCCTTCAAAATGACGGAGACCTCGGAAAAGTGTAACCTCGTGCAAGGCGTGGTGCACCTGCTTGGTAAGCAAATGTGGCCTTTTGTCTAAATCCCACGCCATTCATAAGTCTTGCAACAATGGCAGTTTTAGACCATAGTTTTCAGCCTTGTGCCAAAGTGCGCTTGTTCGCGATACATTTTGCAAATTATTACCGTGGAAAGTTATATTAACCACTTACACTCACTTTGACAGTGCCACAAGCGCGACCGCGACGCTTGAGAATTTACGGCCACATTATTTTCCTTTTCTTCTCTAGGCATCAAAGACTCATCCAGACTGAAACCTAGCGTCACCCTCGGGGAGTTGGGCATCGACTCGCTGGTGACAATCGAAGTGAGGCAGCTGCTAGAGCGAGAGTACAACGTTGCACTGTCAATGCAAGAGATCCGAATGCTCACGGTCACCGAGCTGAGAGAGATGAGCGAAGCCAGAAGCGACAAAGCTTCCATGCCGGAAAATTCCACAAAGCCGTAAGAAAAGGCGGTAAGTACGTTCATCAAATAAAAGAGTAATAATAAATAAACTACCTAGCAAATGTGTAAAGAGAGCCGGAAAAAACACCTAACGCAGGACAAGCGCCCGTAGCGACCAATCGTCATTTTAAAACACCTATTAAAGTGCATCAACAGCAGAGGCATATATTCGGAAGGGCACTGCCCATCACGGTCCCTATCGCCGATGTCCCCACAATGATGCATATTAATATATTACGTCTAAAAACTACAACAAGGCTGTCGTGCACTCTAACAGATTCATACGAACTTGCGGGTGACGGGACAACACAGAGGAGAAATACGTGAAAGACAAGCACGAGCGCTCGTGCTTGTTTTTAATGATAAAGTGTTCTATGCCGGCATACACCAAAAATGAGTGACGCACTTCCGTAACGGAAGTGGATGTCTGAAACACTAACATACATTCGCAATGAAAGAGTTCCACGCAGTTGGACTCAAACCTACCTTCATCTGCTATTTGACGAGAGGAGCTGGAAGCTCTAC
Organism: Hyalomma asiaticum; assembly: GCA_013339685.2. Lineage (NCBI taxonomy): Eukaryota > Metazoa > Arthropoda > Arachnida > Ixodida > Ixodidae > Hyalomma > Hyalomma asiaticum. Next base: position 83,563,859 of record CM023490.1, on the reverse strand, counting down.
CGATACGCCACCGCAATATATAGCGAACATATAGGGAACAGATAAGCATTCTATGTTCACTAAAGCGCTTTAGAAGTTGCCCTTAATTGTCGTCCGGTTAAAGTAGAATTGTTTAGTAGAGTGAACTATATTATCTAACAAGCAAAAATTGCTCTTATATTAACCCTGCCCCCCGCTTACACGGCACTCTTGGTTCACTTAAGTTTGCTGCGGTGGTACCGCCATCTAAATAGAGCGAAGCGGATCGTCGTGCTAATTCGCGCCGGGGTTCCTTCTTGGAGCACCGTAAGCGCCCTGTTTCCAAGGGCCCATGAATATCTGAATGCTACGAATTAAGAGGCATAATAGCTTCTTTCGCGCATCATATCTATTTAAAGCTATCAGTGAAAAATAATCTGTTAGGATAGAATAAATGTTGTTGCTTAAAGCTATTTTTTGGTAGAAGTGTTTGTCCCTCCTCACCTAGTTGCCCTTTAGTTGCAACTTATATTACCCCCATGCTCTTGCCGCGGACAATTGGTTTTGGACCTCTTTGCATCCAAGGTTTCGCAACCATGTCATGTGAATGGACCTTGTCCGATATCATGAAATTAGCCCACGCTCTTTCTGAATCAAGCCGCAAGCGGCTTAGTCGCAACCCCCCCCCCCCTCCCTTTGACACGTCGTTTGTCAAACAGCGGGCGTTTTCCTGCTGTGTCTGAAAGCAAATTGCGAATTCCTTCTGGCGTACAGTGCAATAACATTTGGCCATATGTTCACCGCAACCCCCACGGCTGATCGGCACCGCTATCTGACTTTCTTCAAAAGGAGTTGCGGGGAGGCTCGATTAAAGCATGCACAGGGCCCTACTTAAGCTCGCTCATTTCCAAAAATTATTGGATCGCTTTATCTTAGCACATGCTATATAGTAATAATTTTGCGCTTTTTATGTCCCAAAAGCAGGATATAATTATAATAATATTTGTCTTTATTTTTCCCGCACAAAAGGGGGGAAGGGACCCCCGACCAAAAGCTACAACACTGTAGCTTGAGAGCGCCTGAGGCCCAACAAAAATACATTCATGTAACATACATGGCAGAAGGAACTAAAAACGCAGTTAACAAGCAAAAATTGAAAAACATTGCACATACAGGTGGAACGTCACATACAATACATAAGTAGAGGAATAGAACTATACAAATGGCAAAAAAAGAAAAAAAAAGAAAAGTTGTACTCTACTAGTAAAACATGAGCACAAACAAAAGACCTATACACTGTACCTTACAAAATATTCTTTATGTTCTTTGGGTTTTAATGTGAGTAGGCGACAATCGTCTTTTTCATATTTGTTTAAAATCGTTGGTAGGAGAAATTGGAGGGTTTTATTTCCGTAGCCAGTTCTCGTATAGGGAAGGGTCCACTCTTCGGCACTTCTAGTACAGACAGCTTTGTCTTTCAAGGTTAAGTTTGCTAAAGATCTCAAGGACTCTATTACGACAGGTGGTGAAAATCTAAAACAGTGCAATAGCCGATGTTCATAAGTAGTGCGCGGATAATATTATATTTAAGAAAGAACTCTCTAGTGTGTGCTCCGTAACCGGTGCCGGCAATATGCCTCACGGCTTTCTTTTGTAGTACAAGTAGTCTGTTAAGGCTAGTTTTTGATGTCGTGCCCCAAACCAAATGGCAATAATTTATGTGCGATTGAAACACAGCATAATAGATGGTTAGCTTCAAGCGGGTAGGGAAATCAAAACGACATCTGGAAAGAAAACCAACTGCCTGATGCAATTTCTTTTCAATGTGATTGACGTGATTTGTCCACTTCATTGACGAATCGAATATTACACCAAGTGATTTAAAAGAATCTGTGATATCTAGTTGATTTTCGCTAAGCACTAGATGGTTTGTTTGGGCAACTACAATATTTATGGGCCGAAAGAAGACAGCTGTAGTTTTTTTTAGTATTTATGAGCAGTCCATTTGCCATAGGCCACTCATTTAATGCTTTGAGAACAATATTACCTCTTCGTATAAGCTCGTCGGGGGTGTGGCCGCTAAGAAATATGCTTGTATCATCGGCATAAAGAATGAACTATGGGTCACTAGAAATGCTGATGATATCATTAATATAAACATTAAAAATAAAAGGACCCAGCAGGCTACCTTGGGGTAGCCTGCTGGGTCCTTTTATCTAGGGCGACGCCGCGTTCGCGGCGTCGCCCTAGATCTTTTAAAGAATTACCTTTCTTGTAGAAAGCAGTGTGTCAAAATTGGTGATGTTACCTCCCCTACAACTACGATAAAACAAGGAGTGCCCCAGGGGTCGATTCTGGGACCCTTGTTATTTATATTGTATGTTAACGACTTATTCGATATTCCTAACACTCCCAAGTTAGTAATGTACGCTGATGACACCAACGTCTTTTTTTCAGCACGCACACTTACTCAGCTTCAGAAAGTGATAAACGACTATCTTGTTCAGCTGGATGGTTGGCTTCACGCAAATAAATTATCCCTAAATAAAAAGAAATATAATTACGTCCTCTTTAAGCCCGTTAATAAGCCCTGTGACACTGAACTTAAGCTAACGTATCAGGGCACCGTCTTAGAGCGCGTAAAATATCAGAAATTTTTAGGCGTATGGTTTGAAGAAAGCATGTCCTCGAATACACACATCAACAAACTCACTTCAGAGCTAAGCAGAGCCGTCGGTATAATATTTAAACTGTCCGATTTCATTCCTTTACATCTAAAAAAGGCGATATATTACGCGCATTTCTACTCCCGCTTATCTTATTGCACACTTGTCTGGGGTACCACAACAATTACAAATTACAACAAATTGGAAACAATGCAAAAGAAAGTGCTCAGATTATTCGAGAACTATTTTGGTGAGCCAAAAGACTTACCAACAAATCCTTTATTTCTTAAGTATAATTTGCTTAAAGCAAGCAAATTATACGACTATAAACTCCTCCTGCACATACATAAACATAATCTGATAGACAGGGTACCTGCAACATCAGGACGTTATCCACTACGTAATACACAGACGCCAATACCAAAAACACGTACAAATTATGGAAGGTCAGCCCTCACTTATCAGATACCTGCAATAATAAATCGTGTATCTTCAAAAATAAATTTTGATATCCCACACCATAGATTTAAAAAACAAATAAAGCTTTTCCTATTAAACGACTGTACAGCCGTTACAGCATAATCTCATTTATTGTCACTGTACCATCATTCTTGCATTGTATCTTTTTATATTTCAAACGTTTGCATCTTCGGGATGTGCAGTTTTCTAACTATATGGGTGCATTTTGATTTATTGTGCATTTCCCTGTAATATTCATTTCGCTGTATCTGTGCATTTTGTATCTTCTTATATTTATTTTCCTGTGTACCGATGCTATTATACCTTATCAAGTTGTATAAGTTGTATCATGTATTAGTTATACCTAGTTGTACTAGTTATATTTTGATTCGCTGCTGCCTCTACGGTCCCCCAGGTCCCTTCAAGCTGTTTTTCAACAGCTTTTTGCCTGGGGAACTCCCAACTTTTTGTGTTGGAAAAAAATATAAAGTTTCAAAGTTTCAAAGTTTCAACACCACATTGGATTGACCGCACAGGTGATAACTGGCCATCAACAGCAACTGCTTGGCCACGTTGATTTAAGTACGACCGAAAAACATCAAGACAAGGACCTCGTATATTGACCTTATTGAGCTTATGAATCAAAATCTCATGATTTAAGAGGTCGAACGCCTTAGTGAAATCTATGAAGATTCCAAGCGTTAATTTTTTCCGGTCACTATTGCGTAAAATAATTTCTTTTTGTAAAAGCAAAGCGGACTCGGTTGATTTCCCTTTACGAAATCCGAACTGGAAATCGGTTATCATTGAATGTTTGTCGACGAAGCTGACCACTCTCTTCAATAAAATTTTTTCAAAGGCTTTTGAGAATAGCGGCAGTACAGAAATTGGACGATAATTTGATAAAATATTTTTTTCACCACCTTTGAAAATAACAGAAACCTTCGCGGTTTTCATCCCTTTGGGGAATACCACCGAGGCAATGCATTGGTTGAATATGTGCACTAAACAAGGAGCTAGAATATCAGCAACAAACTTGATAGGTTTTATTTGGAGCCCATTGTAATCCTTAGCGGAGGTCATTTTTAGGTTCATCAGTGCGGAAAACATCTCGTCCCTATCAGTGTCATAAAATACTACAGACTCACTAACAGTGCTAGAAACGAAACTAAGAGCTTTTTGTGGGCATCCAGAAGGCGTAAAGCTAGTAAAAATTTCGTTAAACTTGTCAGCTAATTCACTCCCTGAGACCACATTATTTTCGATGGTCGGCTCGCCAAGGGTGTTTCCTTTACTTTTGCTTAGAAATGTGTCGTTTAGATATTTCCAAAACATTTTCGAGTTATTTTTGCTCTTTTCGAAAAAGCTATTTTGAAATGAAGATTTTGATTGAAGATGAGATGCCTTAGTGGGTGGCTCCTGAAGTTCTTACCACTTGGGGTTCTTTAACGTGCACTGATATCGCACAGTGTGCGGGCTTCCACATTTCGCCTCCACCGAAATGCAGCTACCGTGGCCGAGGTTCGGCCCTCCTGCGACCTTCAGATCAGCAGCCGAGCCCCATAGCTACTAGACCACCCTTGTGGAACATTCTGCATGACACCTGACTGGAGTGATAAGAGATATTCATGAATATGGTGTTATGTTACTCGCTGCATGTATTTCATTTTAATGAGGTGCAACGTGCCAAGAAACTAACTGCCATATATCTGGTGCGTGTTCCATGTGTCATGTTTAATAAATAGTTGGAAAAATTATTGCACACTTCCTGCTTTCTTGTGACCACACAGGTCTCTGACGCAAACGTGCATGGATGAATGTGACCAAGTCGGATGAAGGCGCCGTGGTCGACCGGGGCAATGTCCTGCCCCCGAAAACTTCAGGTGCAGCCGCACACTCGTGACCTGTTATGAGATCTCTGAATATCTAATAAGGTTGTTTCGAGCAACTTAGGAAGTACGTGATAACAATAAATACTAGGCATCATGCCTTTTTGAACTGGCATCTTCTCTCATCCACATTCTCAGCAACCGGCCATAAATATTAAAAAGTTACGTATGCTTATGAATGGGATCTGATGCACCAACTGCTTGTTCAACGTTTTAACAGCCTCTCTTGGATGGCCTTGTGGATACGAGCTGCAGCTCGCCTTGTTTAAGTTTTTATCAAGTTGAGACAGTTTTGGGCTCTCGACACAGGTCAATTGAAAAAAAAATGGAGGTAGCTCCTCAACTGCCTCAGCAATTGTCCATGATATCGTTTCTGTCCACCGATCGCACAGCAAGTGAAGTTCTGGAGCTGTTAAAGGTGTTTGTGGCCGTTTTTAGGTGTAGTTTTTATCTGATTTCCTGCATAACTATCATTCGTAGCGACATGCCACCACAGGTAAAAGCGCTTCACGAAGAGACAATGTGAAACCAACCTGAACACGCCGCACTGCACTTCTGATGACGTTTCGAAAAAGCACAACGTTAATGGACCAAAGGCATTTCATGACTACTCCTTTCAAAACACCCGAAGTCATCGTCACACCGAAAAATTCCAAAGAATGGAAGTATACACGAGCCTTGTCCAATCGAAGAAGCTGCAAATGTCTCTGGTTAGATCCAGGGTTTCGGCGCCATAACGAATGTAACAAAAATGGCTGCGGCTTAACTCAGCTACGGCCGGCTCTACAGGCCAAAGCTTCTTGTGCTGTGTTGCTAATACGGCTTGGGCTCATATAGTCAACCATACGTTTGGCATTACTTATGCGGTTTATTTACGGTTTGGTTTTCGTCAATTTCACAGCATAGAGCTTAGGGAGATCGGTGGGTCACATGGGTACGGCTAGCGAGGTAGCGGTAGGGAGTGCCGGCGCCGGCGCCGACCGGTCAAGCGCGCGCACACACACACACACAAACACACACACACGCGCGCGAGTACGCACGGCGGGGGAACGTACATAGTCACGCAGTATCTGTTGGTTACTTCAAGGCCAAGCGGAGGTACACGACGAAACTCACTCAACGAGGCCAGTAAGGCTTTCGCTTTAAAATACGAATAAATCGAACGGGACTCGACTGTCTGGCCTATTCGAAGGTTATGGCCGAACCCAGCACGAGCCCGCTCCTGGCCGCTGCTGGTGTTAGGCGCCCCTTCATCGTCTTTATTTTGTAATAGTAGCGGCTCGCAGAATGAATAAAGTAGTATCGACAGTTCAGCTTTCATGCACATATTCGTTACGCACTTACCCTAAGTAAAGACAAATCCGAAACCACTCGGTATATCAGCGCCAGCTTGGTGTGTAACGTATATGCCGGCCATACTCATTGTTTCATTCCACTGAAGCTTCAGTAAAGGAAGTGCAAAAGGACGATACGCAGCATCTGCTGACAACATGCACGTCGTATTAGGTGAATACCCGGAATAACGGCCCCACATTACAACTGCAAAAAGTTGGAGGCCGCCTAATGGGACCCTAAATAGCAACGATATTGTTACGAGAAAGACACAGAGGCAATATTTTCTGTATTTCAAAATAACCCTCTGACCACAGCAAGAGCACGACTCGTGCCACGAGGGAACGTTTAGTAACGGAGAAAGGGCAGCAAAACAAATTAAATGTGATGACGTCGCCTTAACCTTTCCGCACTAACCCGTAGTGACCTCATAGATTTTGATGGCAGCTGCCGTGGCGCAGAGAAGCATTTTACATTAAAAATGAATCCCGTTATCTTTTAGGAGGGCCATAGATTAAACGTGGCATGAAACTGTATTGAGCCAATGTGTCAAAAGGCATTATGAACATTGGCGAAGTACCTTGGCATAATGGACGCTATATATTAGTCATACACACATCTATTAGCAAAATAACTATCGAATATGGCTCATGCCCGTAGCTCTAGGTTCCGGACAGGCGGGTATGGGCCACGGGTGGTTCAACGTTAACATTACGTTACTCGAATGTGCGGAAGAAAATCGGTAGTTTTATGCACAGCAATATGCGTCGGAATTGTGGGACCTTCATCATGTTACGTTGACCCAAAGCATCGAGGCAATACAAAACCGGGCAGCCCGTTTCATCATGTCTAACTCTCACAGGGGATCCAACCTTGCAAATTCCTTCACTTGCAACTCGTCGGAAACACTCTCGTCTCGGTCTCTTCCACAAGATTTGCTATCGTAATCCTTATCTGTCTTCATTGTTCATGCGTACCGCCTCCTTCATATCAGCGAGTCTCGACCACCGCAAGAAGATGCATGTCCCCAAAAAGAATGCAGTTGTTTATTCGCTGTCCTTGTTTCCGCGAACTTTAAGGGACTGGAACCAACTCGTTGGTTCTGTAACGAGCATTAGAGAGCCAGTTATTCCATAAACGTCTTGTTAGCTGCTTGGTTAGCGATTTGCTCAACTGTTCTTGACTTTGTTCTTATTTGTTCCTGTGCTATCTAGTTTTAATAATACTATTCGGCATAGTTGTTTTTTATTCGTACTATATTGTTTACTCCCAATATTATTCTTGTGAAGTTCCTGCGTTCTTGTCGCTTTATGTTTATGTATCATCACTCCTTCCCTACGAAAATATTAATAATTTTTAAATATAATTAGCGATCAGGTACAGCATGATTTGACCTTACTCCAAAGTTGGTGACCGACCTGGCTCATCCAGTTAAATGTATCAAAATGTAAATTTATGCACGTGTTCCGTAAACGATATCACGTACACTTCTCATACATGCTAAGCAATACCGGTCTATCTGAAGTGGAATATTATAGCTATCTTAGCGTAGAAATAGCATTTAATCTAAGCTAGTCTAAACGCATCGTGTCACTGTGTGCAAGCTTTTCAAGATCACTGATTGATCGATCTTCGGGATTTTACGTCCCAAAACCAGTTCTGATTATGAGAGATGTCGTAGTGAAGGGCTCCAGAAATTTTTACCACCTGGGGTTCTTTAACGTGCAGTGACAACGCACATTACGCAGGCCGGAACATTTCACTTCCATCGAAATGCAAGCGCCGCGGCCGGGATTCGATCCCGCGACTCTCGGATCTGCAGCGGAGTATGATAGGCACTGCATGATCATGACGCGGCCTTTCAATATCACTAGGTTTCAACACACGACCATTCATATTTGCTTCATGAAAAGTTAGGCGAATCGCGTAGGAGACCTTCATGCACATCAACTTGAATACGCATCGCCTGTATGGAACACCCATCAAGAGTACCTCATACAGATGTTTGAGGCAACGCAAGATCCAGCTGCTCGTTTTGTGACTTGCAAATATGATTCTAGGCTAAGTGTCACTAACATCAAAACTTCGGTTGGTCTTACTCGTGTAGCATCCCGTCGCAAAATGGCAAGTCCTTGCCTTTTCCATAAGCTGTATTGTAACTTTCTTGAATAGCACGAGAGCCTAATCCGGATCATCACGACGTCTACTTAATTGTCACATCGTTCAATGCACTCATGGTTCATCTCGCGCCTTCAACTAATAATTCTTGAAGACCGTGAGGACCGCCATATCCTATTGGAATGTCCTTGCCGACGGCATTGGAAGTGAAGGAAATTATTTCGAGTTACTTATTCACCGCCATTGTCAGCAGCGCAGTAGTAGTAGCGTTTTTCAATGCGTATATATTTATCCGCTTTCTGATTTTCACGTGTTTACTGCTTTGTGTGTGTAGCATATTCCAGCCTGGGGCATATTCCAGCTTGTAACGGTAAGCTCCAAGGTAGAGGGCCCACCGTCGTATGCGAGCTGCGGCCATCGCAGGCGTCTGGCGGTCGGGTCTCAGCAGTCCCAGAAGTGGCTCATTGTCGGTAACCAGGACGAACTCTCGACCTAGGAGATAATGCCGGAATTTAGTAACTCCAAAAACAAGTGCCAGTGATTCTCGTTCTAATTGAGAATAATTTCTTTCGGCTTTTGTCAGGGTTCTTGACCGGAATCCAACTGGCCTGTTAGTGCCTCCAATTGTATGAAAAAGAACGGCGCCTATCCCACGAGCGGATGCCTCGCATTCCAACTTCAGTTGTCTTGATGGGTCAAAATGCACCAGCACCTCGGCATCTTTAAGGCACTGCTTTGCCTTGCGAAATGCAGATTCCTGGGATGACTGCCACTGCCACCGCGCGTTTTTTCCAACAACTGGTGCAATGGAAACAACGTATCTGACATGTTCGGTAGAAACTCTGAATAAAATGTTATCATCCCAAGAAACGAACGCAGCTCGTTCAGGTTTTCGGGATTAGGTGCATTTACGAATGCATCTACATTCTTCTCAGTTGGGTGAAGGCCGGCTCGATCAATGCGATGCCCAAGATAAGTGACCGATGACTGGCTAAATTTACACTTATCATACCTGAGCTTCACGCCGTGTTCTCTGAACCCTCCGCAGTCGCCAACCGTTTCAGCACGTCATCTAAGTAAGCCTGAACGCCAGGTAGGCCAGACAGTATTGTATCTATTTTTCTTTGAAATATTGCTGGAGCGGAAGAAATGCCAAAAGGAAGCCTATTGTAACAAAAACGGCCTTTATGAGTATTTATAACGCAGAGCTTCCGGGAATCTTCGTCCAGAACCACCTGGTTATATGCGTCTCGCAAGTCGAGCGTACTGAGCAACTGGCCACCTCCTAATGACGCAAAGATATCTTGAATTACTGGAAGCGGGCACTGTTCCGCGGCACAAGCGGGATTGAGAGTAGTTTTAAAATCTCCGCATATTCTGACCGAGCCGTCCTTCTTCAGAACGGGCACAATGGGCGTCGCCCAGTTAGAATGCTTGACTGGTGATATTATACCTAACGAGACTAACCTGTCAATTTCTTGCGATACTATGTCTCGTAAAGCATATGGAATAGGTCTCGCCTTACAGAATTTGGGGACAGCGTCGTCCTTCAGCAGGAGTCTGGCTGGTGGTCCTTTGATCAAGCCCAAGGTTTCCGAAAAAAACATCGTCGTAGGTGTGGCGTAGGGCGTTGATGCTGTGGTGGTTCGAGCGAATAGCCGTCTCCTCGTCTTCGTGTGCGACTCTCACTACCGGAGCGCCAGCTTGTTCCAGGCGGATTAGCAGGTCTCGGCCGCACAAGCTTGGTCCGGGGCAGTGTAGAACCAAAAGGGAACAGTCAACAGTAGTATCGCGGCATCTCACACAAAGTTGCAGTTCGCCCATCACCGGTAACCTTCCACTGTAGCATGATAACTTCACGTGCGAAGGCTTTAATTTCGGTCAGCATTTGCTATGCTTTTCAAAAAGCTGCCGTGATATGATGGAAACCGGTGAACCTGTATCGACTTCCATGGACAAGTTCACGCCTCCCCAACTGAACGTTCGTCTTATTGGCGGCTCAAGAGAATTCTTTCGTGCTGACGCTAACGTCCAAATTTGAGCACTACCACTGCTGTCCTCTTCTGAAGAACCCTCTTCTACCGCCAAAGCTTTCGCATGAGGAACTCGCCGAGGGGCGGCAACATCTTTGCCGATGCGGCTGCGACACATTTTAGCGAGGTGACCCCGCAGGCCGCAAGCGTAACATCGCGCAGTCTTCCATCTGCAGCTGTTGCCATCATGTCTAGAACTGCCACACCTTCCACACAACATTCGCTCTGAGCACTCCATGCTTCATAGCGATGGCAGCTTGCGACGCGCTTCCACTTTAAGAACAGGCGGTACGTCTACAAACATTGTCCTAGCGTCTTTTTCGGCAGTTTCAGCAGCTATTGCTATCGACTCGGCTTCCTCCAGAGTTAAATCTTTCTTTGCCAGAAGTTGCTTCAGCACAGCACCTGAACGCACACCACAGACAATTCGGTCTCTTAGCAGCCTGTTGAGAGAATCTCCGAAATTGCAATTGTCTGCAATGCGTCGGATTGCGGCGAGGAAATCCTGAATGGATTCCCCCTCCTGCTGACAGCGGTTAAAAAACTGGAAGCTTTCGGCAATTTCGTTGCGCCTTGGGTCGTAGTGGTCATTTAGCACCTTGATTACTTCATCATAACTTAAGGCATTGGGCTTTGCAGGTGCTATCCTCCCCATCAGGATTTGGACCGTCGAGGTGCTAAGTGCAGCTACTAGAAGTGCCCTCTTCTTAGCAGAATCAGAAATAGCATTCGCTTCAAAATACGCCTCCACCTTGATGAGGTAAGGTTTCCACTTATCTGTGGCGTCGTCGAAGTTGGGAAGCATGGAGGAGGCCATCGTTGTCAGCAGTACGGTTGTCACTGAATGCTTAACTTCGGGTTCCTGCTTGACTGCGTGGGTATTTTCTATGCTCGTTGCCACCGTAGCATAGCGGCGGCAGCCTAGCTGCCCTCACGAAAAGACGGAGACGTTGATGGGTCCGTGTCAGCCAAGAACAACCAAACAGCGTTTATTGTACGCATATATATAAGCAAAGTGCAAAGGGGAAAGATGTGATATAAAACAAGGGAAACGAACTTGGCACATGCGCAATGACAGCGCGCGCATCACGTGGCGGTTTGACGCAGCATTTACAACAGTGTGTGTGTGTGTGTGTGTGTGTGTGTGTGTGTGTGTGTGTGTGTGTGTGTGTGTGTGTGTGTGTGTGCGTGCGTGCGTGCGTGCGTGCGCGCGCGCGCGATTAAACTTGTGACCCGTGCTTGCGAGTGCTACCCGCTCTCCCCCTCCTCCTTGTGTAATGGTCCGTGAGGGGCCTTTAACGGTAAATAAAAAATTGGCAGATCCCACGTGCAGTGGGAATCAAGGAAGTGCGAAGCACGCATAAGGAAACTAAATGGATTTGCATTGTGTTCTCGCTATACCGAGTTTGGTACATACGAAGTTAACGGAACAGCCGCAAGAGCACCATGACTGTGGCATGTAAATCATGCCGCTCATACACGCATGTCATGATTCTAACGTTATGACTTGTCATTTTCGTTCGTCATGCAGTCGTGTCGTGCCATAGCAATTTTGGCATACATCCCTATAAGGAAACGAGTGGCATGTAGATCATGCCGCTAATGACATGCATGTCAAAATTTTCATGTTATGACCTGTCATTTATGATCGCCATGCGGTCATGTTGTTCCAAACCAGTTTTGTATAGGCTCCGTGCAGTCTAGTTTTCCATGTGCGACATCAGCGCCAGAATGCACTGCCTGGCGGAGAGAAGAAGCAAAATTGGGCAGACTGTGGCAGGAAAATACGCGAACGCGATGCGCGTCTCCAACTCTATTGCAGCAGCGACCGCCCGTCCCACCTTCTTTCGTTTTATTTCCTGTGAGACGCGCGCTCCAAACCTGCGGCAAACTGTTCCAAAGGGCGACGCCGCGAGCCTTCGTGTGGTTCGCAGCTCGCCCTGAAAGCAGCGAAGAAACGCGCGCGTCGCTGTCGCCTCGGTTTCCACCGTGCGCGACTGAGCCGTCCGACGAGAGCTACGTAGCCGCCTCTGATCAGTAGACGGAGCCCATACATCCCATTAGCGAAACGGCAGTATAGTGCCAGGACCATGTAAATCATGCCGGTCATGACACGCGTGTCATGATTCTAATGTTATGACCTGTCATTTACGTTCTTCATGATGTCGTGTTGTGCCATAGCAATTTTGGTATACACCCCATTACCGAAACGGCTGGCATGTAAATCAGGCCGCCCATGACATGCATGTTATGCTTTTCATGTTATGACCTGTCATTTATGTTCGTCATGCAGTCATATCGTTGCATACCAATTTTCCTACACATCGCACTAACGAAACGGCAAAGGGAGCACAAGGACCGTGGCATGTAAATCATGTCGCCCATGACATGCATATCATGATTTTCATGTTGTGACTTGTCAGCCATGTTCGCCATGCAGTCATGTCGTGCCATACCAATTTTCGTGTACATCCCACTAACGAAACGGCCAGGAGAGCACCAAGACCGTTCCAATTTTCGTGTACATCCCACTAACGAAACGGCCAGGAGAGCACCAAGACCGTGGCATGTAAATCATGTCATTCATGACATGCAAGTCATGATTTTCATGTTATGACCTGTCATTTATGTTCGCCATGCAGTCATATTGTGGTATACCAATTTTTGTATCCATCCCATTAACGAGACGACCAGGAGAGCACCAAGACTGTGACATGTAAATCATGCCGCTCATGACACGCATGTCATGATTTTCATGTTATGACCTGTCATTTATGTTCGTCAGACAGTCATGTTGTGGCATACCAAGTTTCGCAGACATCCCATCAGCGAAACGGCGAGGAGAGCGCTAAGACCGTGGCATGTAAATCATGCCACTCATGACATGCATATCATGATTTTCATGTTATGACCTGCCGTTTATGTTCGTAAGGCAGTCATGTTGTGCCATACCAATTTTCGCAGACATCCCATCAGCGAAACGGCGAGGAGAGCGCTAAGACCGTGGCATGTAAATCATGCCACTCATGACATGCATATCATGATTTTCATGTTATGACCTGCCGTTTATGTTCGTAAGGCAGTCATGTTGTGCCATACCAATTTTCGCATACATCCCATTAGCGAAACGGCGAGGAGAGCACTAAGACCGTGGCATGTAAATCATGCCACTCATGACATGCATATCATGATTTTCATGTTATGACCTGCCGTTTATGTTCGTAAGGCAGTCATGTTGTGGCCATACCAATTTTCGCATACATCCCATTAGCGAAACGGCGAGGAGAGCACTAAGACCGTGGCATGTAAATCATGCCACTCATGACATGCATATCATGATTTTCATGTTATGACCTGCCATTTATGTTCGTCAGACAGTCATGTTGTGGCATACCAAGTTTCGCAGACATCCCATCAGCGAAACGGCGAGGAGAGCGCTAAGACCGTGGCATGTAAATCATGCCACTCATGACATGCATATCATGATTTTCATGTTATGACCTGCCGTTTATGTTCGTCAGGCAGTCATGTTGTGCATACCAAGTTTCGCATACATCCCATTAGCGAAACGGCGAGGAGAGCACTAAGACCGTGGCATGTAAATCATGCCACTCATGATATGCATATCATGATTTTCATGTTATGACCTGCCGTTTATGTTCGTCAGGCAGTCATGTTGTGGCATACCAAGTTTCGCATACATCCCATTAGCGAAACGGCGAGGAGAGCATAAGACCGTGGCATGTAAATCATGCCACTCATGACATGCATATCATGATTTTCATGTTATGACCTGCCGTTTATGTTCGTCAGGCAGTCATGTTGTGGCATACCAAGTTTCGCATACATCCCATTAGCGAAACGGCGAGGAGAGCACTAAGACCGTGGCATGTAAATCATGCCACTCATGACATGCATATCATGATTTTCATGTTATGACCTGCCGTTTATGTTCGTCAGGCAGTCATGTTGTGGCATACCAAGTTTCGCATACATCCCATTAGCGAAACGGCGAGGAGAGCACTAAGACCGTGGCATGTAAATCATGCCACTCATGACATGCATATCATGATTTTCATGTTATGACCTGCCGTTTATGTTCGTCAGGCAGTCATGTTGTGGCATACCAAGTTTCGCATACATCCCATTAGCGAAACGGCGAGGAGAGCACTAAGACCGTGGCATGTAAATCATGCCACTCATGACATGCATATCATGATTTTCATGTTATGACCTGCCGTTTATGTTCGTCAGGCAGTCATGTTGTGGCATACCAAGTTTCGCATACATCCCATTAGCGAAACGGCGAGGAGAGCACTAAGACCGTGGCATGTAAATCATGCCACTCATGACATGCATATCATGATTTTCATGTTATGACCTGCCGTTTATGTTCGTCAGGCAGTCATGTTGTGGCATACCAAGTTTCGCATACATCCCATTAGCGAAACGGCGAGGAGAGCACTAAGACCGTGGCATGTAAATCATGCCACTCATGACATGCATATCATGATTTTCATGTTATGACCTGCCGTTTATGTTCGTAAGGCAGTCATGTTGTGGCCATACCAAGTTTCGCATACATCCCATTAGCGAAACGGCGAGGAGAGCACTAAGACCGTGGCATGTAAATCATGCCACTCATGACATGCATATCATGATTTTCATGTTATGACCTGCCGTTTATGTTCGTAAGGCAGTCATGTTGTGCCATACCAATTTTCGCATACATCCCATTAGCGAAACGGCGAGGAGAGCACTAAGACCGTGGCATGTAAATCATGCCACTCATGACATGCATATCATGATTTTCATGTTATGACCTGCCGTTTATGTTCGTAAGGCAGTCATGTTGTGCATACCAAGTTTCGCATACATCCCATTAGCGAAACGGCGAGGAGAGCACTAAGACCGTGGCATGTAAATCATGCCACTCATGACATGCATATCATGATTTTCATGTTATGACCTGCCGTTTATGTTCGTAAGGCAGTCATGTTGTGCCATACCAAGTTTCGCATACATCCCATTAGCGAAACGGCGAGGAGAGCACTAAGACCGTGGCATGTAAATCATGCCACTCATGACATGCATATCATGATTTTCATGTTATGACCTGCCGTTTATGTTCGTCAGGCAGTCATGTTGTGGCATACCAAGTTTCGCATACATCCCATTAGCGAAACGGCGAGGAGAGCACTAAGACCGTGGCATGTAAATCATGCCACTCATGATATGCATATCATGATTTTCATGTTATGACCTGCCGTTATGTTCGTCAGGCAGTCATGTTGTGGCATACCAAGTTTCGCATACATCCCATTAGCGAAACGGCGAGGAGAGCACTAAGACCGTGGCATGTAAATCATGCCACTCATGACATGCATATCATGATTTTCATGTTATGACCTGCCGTTTATGTTCGTCAGGCAGTCATGTTGTGGCATACCAAGTTTCGCATACATCCCATTAGCGAAACGGCGAGGAGAGCACTAAGACCGTGGCATGTAAATCATGCCACTCATGACATGCATATCATGATTTTCATGTTATGACCTGCCGTTTATGTTCGTCAGGCAGTCATGTTGTGCATACCAATTTTCGCATACATCCCATTAGCGAAACGGCGAGGAGAGCACTAAGACCGTGGCATGTAAATCATGCCACTCATGACATGCATATCATGATTTTCATGTTATGACCTGCCGTTTATGTTCGTAAGGCAGTCATGTTGTGCCATACCAATTTTCGCATACATCCCATTAGCGAAACGGCGAGGAGAGCACTAAGACCGTGGCATGTAAATCATGCCACTCATGATATGCATATCATGATTTTCATGTTATGACCTGCCGTTTATGTTCGTCGGGCAGTCATGTTGTGGCATACCAAGTTTCGCATACATCCCATTAGCGAAACGGCGAGGAGAGCACTAAGACCGTGGCATGTAAATCATGCCACTCATGACATGCATATCATGATTTTCATGTTATGACCTGCCGTTTATGTTCGTAAGGCAGTCATGTTGTGCCATACCAATTTTCGCATACATCCCATTAGCGAAACGGCCAGGAGAGCCGTAGGACCGCGGCATGTAAATCATGCCGCTCATGACATGCATATCATGATTTTCATGTTTTGACCTGTCATTTATGTTCGTCATGTAGTCACGATGTGGCATGCCAATTTTCGTAAACATCCGATTAGCCAACCGGCCAGGAGAGCACAAAATCGTAGGCGGCTAGATAGATAGATAGATAGATAGATAGATAGATAGATAGATAGATAGATAGATAGATAGATAGATAGATAGATAGATAGATAGATAGATAGATACGCTCAAACTCGCCGAAGTTCGCTAAGAAATGCTTCGCATTTAATAATGATAATGACGATATATAGGCTATGTTATTCAAGCACCGACCGAAATTTACATGAGAAAAATTCACGAGAACGCACTGTTCTCGTGTAGAAAAGGCACACTATTCATTCCAGCTCGTGATGGAAATCTAGACATAGAAAAATAGACAGACACATACAAATGCGCTGTAATGACCACAAGCAACCGACAAGTCGGTAGTTGGGTAGGAGTCGAACCAAGGTGCCAAGCTAGCACAGTACCATTCTTCCACGGAGGAATTTCTTTCTTCCCACGTGGATCGAAAAAACATTCCCGATTCGCCTAGCGTATATTATTCTGGGGCGCTACAAAGCAAAAAAAAATTATAATAAGGTGATCGTATTGAAATAAAGAGTCCTAAGTGCATTTGAGGGTTATCGTGGACCTTTATAAAACTTTAGAACAAAGCCTATTTCCATAAAGCGCTCCATATTAAAAGCAAAGCAAGTGTACTACTACAAGTTGATGCACTTTACCTTGCAGTAC